>CM070101.1:11546967-12136967 GCA_036178185.1 Liparis tanakae | reverse complement strand
GGGGGGCAGGTGCTCAAACCAAAAGAAGTTTGCCCGCCGTCCAACATGTTTATTGGCAGCGTTGAAGCATTAGCAGCATCAGTGACGCTGTCCTCGACCTGCGTCTCCTCTGGGCAGCATTAGACCGCTAGCTTACATTTACGCGGAGCATGTCGGGGAGAAATTCTCCCAAGAACTCAAATAAATGCCCCGTCAGATATCAAAACACATTTGCCATTTTTGCCTGGCTAAATGACCATGGCTGTTCCATATTGTGGTGATTACTACAAAACAAAGGCATGAATTGATGGAGGTTCATTCTAAACTACTGTGACAAACAGATACTGTTACTTACCAAGTAATGTAGTTGTGATGAGCCTGGGTTAATCTCGCTGCTTCTGGTCAGGTCAGTCAGGAGAAAAGACGAAAAGACCACTGAGAGTGAAAAAGTAAAAAAGGTAGTAAAAAAGGAATAAAAGTAAATGAGTAATAAAAGAAATGAAAAAGTAAAAAAAAAAATGAAAACGTAATAAAAGTAAATAAGTAATAAAGACGTAAAAAAGTAAAAAGCTAATGAAAAAGTCAAAAAGGAATGAAAGTCAAAAAGTAATAAGACAGTCAAAAAAGTCAAAGTTTTCAAAAGTTTTCAAAAGTTACAACAATAATAAAAAAGTCAAAAAGTTATCAACATTTCTAAAAAAGGTTAAGTAATACAAAGTGTCTGTGTGTGTGTGTGTGTGTGTGGGGGGGGGGATCGTGAGCATGTCGGGGCGAAATTCTGCCAAGAACTCAAATAAATGGCGCGTCAAATATCAAAACACATTTGCCGGGAATTGATGACAGAGAGAGTAACTTTTATTCTTAAATACTGATGGATGAAGTTAAAGAAGTGTCTCCAGCATAAAGGGCACTTTTCTCATTCAGGGCAAAGGGTGCTTGAGCACCTCTAGGGCTCTATCTGTGCACGGGCCTGCTAAGTATTACCAGAAGTAACACCATAATTAAGTGACATTCAAGTGCCAATGAAGTGTTCATCTTTTTTTATTCAAGGCATAGTCCGTTTTTAGTTTCCGGTGGAAGATGTGGAGACTTCCTGCCGTCCTGATGTCAGTGGGGAGCTTGTTCCACCAATGAGGAGCCAGGACAGCAAACACTCTGGATCTAGTCGAGTGATTAGCGCGACGTGACGGAGTCACAAGTTGATTGGTCGATGCCGAGCGGAAGGCTAGAACCAATGTCCTTAGCTTTCAAAATAAAAGGCTTTACAAACACCAATGTATGTAAGCATCCTGTCAACATCTACATCCATGAACAATCACTATTGCAGCATTTGAAAAATGACGATACCAGTTTGTATCTATAGTTATACAGATTGCATAATCATTATCAATTATTTAGTTTGATTCAAAGCATCTTGTTCCCTGTAATAACTGAAATCATCTTCATCGCCACCACACAAATGGAAAAGCCTCTGTCCCAAAACGATATGAACTGTAAATCTCTCTTGGAAAACCGCGTGCTGTGTCGTCCTTTTGCTTCTGTGAGCTACTGACAAGACCTAAGTCTTCGCCTTCAGGCAGTATCACACTGACAACTACGTGCCAACTGCATTGCTCTGGTGTTAGGCCGTTGCATTGCTGATCGCACAGAATAAATGTGACAGCAAGAAAAGTGGAGCGCCCGGGGAGCATCTGGGGGTTGACATGCAACTACGAGAGCAGGGATCGAACCCGGTACCTAGATGTTACAGGATGACCAGGGTTGCCAGGTCTGTGTGACAAAACCAGCCCAATGGCCAATAAAACCAGCCCAAAAACCAGCCCAATATCCACCAGACATAACTCCTTCATGATGCCACCTGTATGTATTATATAATATCTACAAAGTAACACCAAATGCTTAGTATGCCAGCATTAACAGCAGTTTTCCACAGTTATTTCACCTAAAATGGTCTTGTGTAATTATATTTTATTTAAAGATATTCATGTAATTTGCCTGCAAAATAGGTCTACCTGAACCAGCGGACAAACAATTCAACCCGCGGCAACACTTCAAAAGTAGCCCAACCCTGAGGATGACCACTCATCACCATGAGCTGCAGCCAACTGGCGGTTTGAATTGATACAGGGCACCTTTCACTTTTAGCTAAATTTTATTAGAAAGAGTGTAACGTGATCTCATTAGGTATGTTGTTGGGAGAGAAAACCGCCTTTGTGTCCTCTCAGGAGACGTGTTCTCCCGTGCGGTGGTGGAGTGGTGAGGTGTTTTAGTCGGTTGGCTGGGTGACAAGATGGTTTGTATTCACAAGGCTTTGTACTCAAATATATTGTAAGACGGTTGATGTGATCTAAAAACACACAGCTGTGAGCAGCACTTCACAGCTTACGCTTACTGGGGGCCGCTTAAAAAACAAAACCCTGTTTGATTGTCCATCCCGACCCCGGTTGACCCTCCTGTGCATCACGGCGAGCTCTGGACTGAGTGCTCCGCCAGCCTCGGGGTGTCTGTGTCCTGCAGCACAGGGCAGTAAATCCTTGCGAGCCCTGATGGCTATTGATTAGGTATTCACATCCTGCCTCCTGCCCAGGAGGAAACAGCTCCGGCCTCCTCTCTCTCTCTCTCTCTCTCTCTCTACCTCATCATCCCCCTCTCCCTATTCACAGTTCCCCCAGAGGGCCCTCACACCGCCATGAGAGCACGCCGTATAAGCAGGATGCAGGCACCGCTTCTCACTCTTTCCCTTAAGCTCCACGAGTATCTCACCTACGCCTTTGTTTATCTGCCAGTACAACTCTCCTCCCTTCTCTCCTCCTCTTTCTGACACGTCTGTTTCACTTCCTCCCGTCTGTCATCTCTTTCTCTGCCTCTTTGTCACATGTCACCCGTCTCTCCTCCTCTCACTCGTCACTCTCGTATCCGAGTCGTCAGGAGCGCCGTGGCTGTAATTAGCGCCCGCCAAAGTTAAATTCTTCGTTCACGTTAGCGAATGTATGCAGATGAGGCCGCGAATACAAATCCCCCGTGTTCGCCCTCGGTGGAAGGGCTAAACGTAGCGGGAGGTCAACTCAACCGCTCCGTGACACCAGTTGCAAAGTGCTGAGTGAGCAACAAAAAACAAAAAGAACAACAGGCAACTCTGAGTGGAGTTCGAGAGCAGTTGTCACGCCACAAACAAACACACGGGATAGCACAGACATCACACACACACACACACACACACACACACACACACACCAAAGGATCATCTCTATATGATTAATGCATTTCCACCGCACTCATTCTGCCCAGAAACTCACTTCCTCCACACAAGCGGTGTCAAAGCGTGGCAGTAAAGGTAATTATTGGGGGGGGGATGAAAATGGCAGCTTAGCTATTTATAGCCGGGCTTTGAGTAAACAGGACACAAGCACATGCTACACTCGAAACATGGAAATATACTGAGCAAATAAATAACATGAATGCATCATTTTTGTTTGCTCGGTGTATTTCCATGCCGCATGTTACGGTTTGTTTATACAGCCCCTCCCCCATGTCACATTTCAACACACATCTTTTGCCTAAAAATACAAGCGTAATATAGTTCCCCGGCAAAACTATTTTTTCTTTTCTGTTTACTGTGTGTGTGCGAGTTGGATGGATGTTTGTGAGGTGTTTATGATTGTGCCGAAGAAAAGTTATGCATTCATGATTGTGTGTGGGTGAGTATGAGTGTGTGTGAGTGTGTGTGTGTGCAGAAGCGTGCGTACCACTGCATGGATTCTGTCTGTGTCTCGGTGTGTGTGTGTGTGTGTGTGTGTGTGTGTGTCTGTGTGACAGAGGGGAAGATAGAGGGAGGTTGTTTATTTATGATTTGCTGTGTGAAAGTGGGGTGGATTGTGCACGTGGGTGTCAGAGTGTGACTCTTTGTGTGTATTTGCGTGTGTGTGTGTGAGTAAGAAGGACACGCTTTCAAGATTTAGTTTCGGGACTGTCACTGTAAATGTCAGAGTGTGTGTGCATGTGTGACAGAAAGAGGATTAATGTATGTGTGTGTGGGTGTACGGTGCGCTGTCTCTGTGTGTGACTGTGAGAGAGCGTAACAAAATATACACAATCTAGGTTTTCATGTGGGTGTGTGTTTACCTGAGAGACACGCAACGAAGTGTTTGTTTTCAGGATGTGGTTGTGTGGGTGTGTGGGTGTGTGTGTGTGTGTGTGTGTGTGTGTGTGTGTGTGTGTGTGTGTACATGATACGGAGGATCCATATGCTGCCGGACCCGGATCTGGAGGCGTGCCCAGGAGGAGCCTCTGCTCACCCTCTCTTATGTGATTTAGGAAGCTATTGATTTCAAAGTCCTGCTTTGTTTTTCCGCTTTCTCATAAATAGCAGATCAAACTTGGTATCATTTGTTTTGTTCTCCTTCTCCTCCGGGCTATTTACTCTGACATTTCCACTGCTATCCTTGTTACATGGTGCAGGAAATCGTCTCGTTGTTCCACGCCTCTGCAGTGCATCAGAGGCAATACCAATGAGGATGTTGATTCAACTCAAATCAATTTATTTATATAGCACAATATCACAAATTAGGAATTTGCCTCAGCGTGCTTTACAATCTGTACACATACAACACCCCTGTCCCAGGACCTCACATGATGATGACGATGATGATGATGATGATGATGATGATGACGATGATGATGATGATGATGACGATGATGATGATGATGATGATGATGATGATGATGATGATGATGATGATGATGATGATGATGATGATGATGATGACACAATGAAAGGCAGGATGAAAAGCTTTTGATGAGCACATAGCAATGATCATGATGAAGGTCATATGTGAATGTTAACGATGTTAATGGAGGGGGATTTAATAACTTGTTTTAAGGATTCACCAAAATAAAATAATACAAACAACATTATGTTCACACTTCGTCGTGCAGCCTCCGGCCATGTAGAGAGAGAACTTTGGGTTTCCTTGCCTCCGTTTCGACACATCCGTGTCAGAGATCTTCCTCCACATCGAGACGTGATTGGAATCATGTGTTTGTGGTTCTCACAAGATGAAATTCAACAGCCGCTTCTTGTCTTCGAGAAACAGTTTCCCCGTGTCAACAGACATCTCAGGTCTCTAAAAACCTGGAGAAAAACAAAACAGACTACCAACATGGACACATAGATACCACAAAATGAAAGTGTGTACTATTTTTCTTCTTCATGTTTTGGTATTTGGTTGAACTATTTATTGGATTATTTCAAGCGTTAATTGGTTTTCTTGGCTTATGTTGTTGTCATTTGGATTACAATGAAGCACTCAGATGATGAAGATGATGTAAAGGCTGATTGTAATGTTAATAATTGCAGCATGGCGTTAGTGCAAGAGGAACACTGAAGTAGCGCTTCCATTAGCTAATTGCATTAGCGGTTTTATTCTCCCAATCACTGGCACATTCATCAGCTGTGTGGATACCTGCTGACTGTTCAATGTCCAATCATTTTCAAGCAGGTGGACAACGCAGCCGTGCTATCACTCTGCAGACTTGCTTATGCCAGCATGTCTCCATCACCAGCCACACCTCACATTTGTGATGATAATGATGATGATGATGATGATGATGATGATGGCGAGGATCATTTTGAGATCGATGAAGATGATGGTGATATGCTGTCTGTGATAATGATGACAAATTGAGGGCGGTAATTCGTTTTTTTTATCAAAACAGGTCCATGGAAGAGTTATTTGGAGTAAAATGTTTGACTCTCAGGTTTATTTCTCACCTCCACCGGTTTGGTATTTCAGGGATTTGACACAAGCATCATCTCTGCAGCGAAGTCAGAGGAGGCGGAGGGTTGTTCATATGCGCTATTTCCAAAGCCTTTATTCAGAGCTTTAATATCAGACCGCTATAAGAGACTCTGTATTGTGTCATTATAATAACCTGACATAGCTTAAATGTTGGCCTTTTTCTAGGCACGTGACACACAACTTGGCATGGTAAACTTCTTTAATCCCATTGGACTGTAACACCTGAGTAAATGAACCAGAACATATCTCCAAATGTTTGGGCTAATCTCCTGTCATAATTTTGGGAATGCACATTGATCACGGTTGGTAATAACCCTCTCTGTCAGAACCAGGAAATGTATGTGAATGTGGATGTTGTTCAGTCAATAAAAGAAACATGAGTCTGAGTTTGTTTGGGCTCCAGGATGTAAAACTATTAATGTACCACTTTTATCTAACTGCTACTGTAGGGTTGCAGTCAATTAAACTTGACCAGCATTAAATTACAGAGAACTTGCTATCTTGAGCTTATAAATAAACAAACTTGTAATCAAGGATTTCTTGCAATCTAATCAGATTAGACACTTTAATATGTGCGAAAATTAGCATGTGACATTTAAACCCTGGAGTTAAATTATCCAAGGTGAAGAAGTGCTGAGATGGTGAGAGGCCTCTTCAGTAACGGTGGCTTGTTTTTCTGAATTAAACAATGAATGAAACAAAGAAGAATACTACAATTACTAATTTATAAATCAGAGAGAATAGAAAAAAACTAAGGGCAGGATACATTTAATGGAAGCCATTTTCTGTCTAAATAATCTTTGCAAGACAGTAATAGTTTATTTGCAACAATCGGCATTGGAAAGCTGAAAGGCAACCATAGCAACCATTTATCTCAGTATAACATTAAGTTAGTTACAAAGCTTCAATTCATGCTTGCATTTAGCTAATTTCCCACTGAATTATTGTCCCAATTTATTCTACAAATGGCATTCCAATTTGTCTCTCATTCTAGGGGATTCATTTGGGGCGTTGAAGACGGCCCTATTCGTTGCGGATATGCATCTCCAAGAACACAGATGCTGTGTTGTTTGCCTCAAACCCCCCACAGATGCGCTCGTTCCCCTCGGCAGAGGGGGAGAACGGCATGCTTTGGACATACTCCCCATTAATGATATCAAAATGCACCACTAAGCAATTCTGCTGGAGACTGATCTTGTCTCATTTGGCAATTTATGTATTTACGGTACACAGCTCCATGACTCAAACCGCGTCTGTAGAGCACGTTCAACTTCAAAGTGGGGATTGAGTTGGAATAACGTGCCCATGTTGTGTGATCTTCAGAATAATGTTTCAATTCATCAACGAATGTGCAGAATGTGTGCACACGTGCTCAGAAGAGCACAGAAGTGAGCCAATTTGAAAGAATAAGCGTATCTAATGCATCTCATCTGCCATTGATTGTGGTTTGGCCATTGCAATTATATAGTTGGAGTGCCGTAAAGAGCCGCTGACCACAACCTTGCACCGAGACGCGGTGCCAGCAGAATAGTAATAAGGCACGGGGAGAACATAGAAGCCTCTCCAGTCACAGGACTTTTATTGACACAAGTCATACAGCAGAATATGTATCATTTTGTGAAACCTAAATTAAATGTGATAGGATGAGAGCCGGCTCCCGGTACTCTAGGGACTTCAGTTTCAGAGCGAACAAAGAAACAAGGAGAATTTAATATGGCTGAATGTTGTGTTGGCTGTCTTGATTGTCTGTACGAGAGCGGCTTAGAAGAAGCTAGGCTGAACCACTGGAGTGAGCTCTGGGGATAAGATGAAGGATTAAGGGAAAAAACTGAGAACGAGGGGAATGGGAAAGAAGTTTTTGAGACAGTCTATAGAGCATGGAGGAAGAAGTGAGCGAGAAATGAAGATGGAGTGAGGAGGAGAGAAAAAGGGAAACTGCCTCGAACGCGTTGAGACAGAGGATGAATGTTTGAGGCTATAGTTTTTTAAAACTCCAATAAAGCCAGCTGGCTCCCGGCCGCATTGGAACATGGGAAAAAAAAGAGGCTTTGAGTGGTGAGTCCGGGGGCCAGTGGCGGGGCGGGGCAGCCTTCCTTTGTGAGCAAGAATTAATTTACAATGGTTAAGGCAGGGTGAGCTGCACTTAGCCGGGCCAAAACAGACCTGCAGCTTTCATCTGCAGGACTTCAATCCATCACGTGCTCTAATGAAACACTGTGTATGCACGGAAGGCAATTATTCATCGTATTGCCACGATATGAATGTGGGCGCATGTTCTGGTGTGAAGATGCTCCGCAGTGAGCACCAGTCCTATGTGCGATGGCAACTGAAGAACCCTCCATTCCCGCTCGCCTCCGCCCTCTGTACTAACAGCTTTTCTCAAAGTCAGGCAGAGACAATGATTGCAGTCAGTGAGTTGTTGTTGTTGTTGTTGTTGTTTTTGTTGTTATTGTTGTTGTTGTTGTTGTTAATCATCCTCAAAGATGAAGATGTTGCCAGTGCTTCCCAAACGTATTGGTATGTGACCCTCTATAGTTCAAAATAGTTTGCAGGGGAATAACTTTCTCACCTTCTTTTCTGAGAGTTAAATGCTCATAGTTTAGCATGAATTCGGAGGTAGGGGGAAACACTGCTGGGATACAATACAAACACCTCTAAAGCTCACTAATCACCATGTGGATTAACATGTTTGCTCAACCCGTCAGGCGCTTCATAGCTATGCCAACGGAGCGTAATAACCTTAAACAACCCACGTTATCAATTTGTATGAAATCCACAGAAGTGTGAGCCAGGAGATGTGAGGTAATATAAAGAGTGACACAGTCAGTGTAGGAAGGTCAGAGAGGATGGATGAAGCTGTGGAAACTATGGACTTTGACCCAGGAGACTGCTGGAGTGAAACCCAAGTCAACTTATTTCACGAATATGTCACAAATTCTGTACTTGTCTGAACCCAAACCACAATGTTTTTCGAAACCGAGCCAAGTGAAGCGACAGTCGGTAGACCGTGCCCTCGCAAGCTTGTCTTTTATTCCTCATACGTCTACCAATCATTTCTCACACAAGCTCACTCAAGGTTTACTCCTTATTGTTAAATCATGACACCATCTGCACAGATCTGCTGGTCCTCTCTCTCCAGTAAGCTCAAGGAAACAATGACATGGTTAGCCTCACATCATCTTTGTGCTGGCTCTTTAAAATAAAACCTTCTCTTTACCATCAGTTCATTCATGTTGCTGTTACGCACCCCATCACCTTCCCATCTCCACCCAATCTTCGCGGCTCCATCAGCTTCATCAACTCATTATAGCATCAACTCATCACTCCATCAGCCTCATCAGCACCACCAGGTCTGGACTCCTCGTGGGGATTTATCTTGTTGCTGATGGTGGAAGTCGGCCCTCAATTATGAATCTCCCCGTAGAGTCCAAGCACCAAAGACTGCAGACTTCATCATTTCATATCATTTGTTGACAATAAACTTGATCCTTCCTCCATCTGACTGGTCTCTCCTGATTGAGGTAGTTTTATTGACTGCGTGGGCCGGCACCGGTGCACTGATTGTTTGTGTTGCTGCACATTTGTAGGAAGATGCAGGTAAAATAGCATCGAAGATATCATGCAAACCGTTGTTGTTGTCGTTCACCCTACTTAAGTGCATCTACTCTCTGCAACCGAAACCTGCAGTATGAAAACAAGAGCAGCCAATCACAGCTCTCACAGTCTCCACACATTATATTTGATTCTGAAGCTAACTAAGGGGTTGAATCATTTGGTACAATAAATGCTTAAATAATCTCTGCACTAGTCTACAGTATGCATTATGAGATCTGCACCAAATCTGTCCATGTTTACGTCAGGCTACAAGGCTTTGCTACCTGATGTTAAATAATAAATTAACCTGAACTTTGAAGGCGCTTTCCTCGTCTTCGGACCACTCAAAGCATATTCACTCTACATGTCCTCATTAACACCCAGAGCAGGGGCTACCGTGCCCATCAGGACTAACTAACGACCTCTGATTGAAGGACGACCCTCCCCCCCACTGAGCCACAGTCGGTATACTGATCAGTGGAATAGTGTAAAACCAAGAAGAGCCATCAGTTGAGATCAGTTTTAACATTCTGACGGCACGATTGGGGCACGAGGCATTTTCAGACCGAACTCGTGTGGGGACTCCCTGAGAGGAACTCCCCACTGGGGAGATCCCCGAGAACTACAAACCTGCAATCGCTTTTTTCTGTTTGCAGTTGCTCCGTCAAGAGGAATGCTGATGTGGCGTAAGCTTGGTTTCGGTGCTAATACCTTTTTTTAATGGCGGTTTCCAATGCCATAGCCAAGATTTACATTTTTGAGGAGGTGCACATCAGCTACCCTTTTCTCTACATCTTTAACCACTCAACAAGAAACTAGGCAATAGAGCACAGTGGTTAGACTATTCCTACTATTCATTTAAAATGTCTTTCTGTCTTCTTGTCACACAATGTGTTTTAAGCAGGTCAACAAAGAGATGTTCCTTTTACTTTAGAGCAGGGCTATTCAACTTCAGTAGCAAGTGGGCCGAATAAGGAAATCACGTGGGGTGAAGGCCGCACAGAATATTGAACAAATAATGGCTAAAAATGAAAAACAGTAATGTGTATTTCCACAGGTAAACAGTCACACACGCATCTCTTTTCTTCCACTTTATATAATCAGTTACAGACTGTAAATCCATTCCAAAACACAGGAAGCCCCCCCAGAACGAAACTTCAGTCACGCGCAATTCCAGGATGCTTTACTGTCATTGGTTGCTGGATTAAATCTTACCCAGATACAACAGATACGTTTGTTTTCTGATTGGCTATTGTGCGGCCCACTTCCTTTTTTGGATTGGCTGCTAAGTGGCACCACGCAGCAGAACTCCAGGGGAGCGCTTGATTTCTCCACGGTGAGAGCAGCGCGGCTCATTTCTGCGCGCTGCGGCACATTAAAACATTTAATATAAACATTGTATAAAAGAGGCGTGTCCGTCAGTTTTATGTTTTCTTACCAAGCTATACTGATTTGCAGGCAGTCTTGCGGGCCAGAGTTAAATTCAAACGGGCCGTATCCGTCCCTCGGGCCGCTAGTTGAATAGGCCTGCTTTAGAGGCCTGAAAAGATGCAACTCTGCAGTGCTGGACAAGAAAACAAGAAACACATTGAATTCATTTTGTGTAGCATAACAAATGTTTCTGCTTTCCTATGGTATTAATCATCCTGTATCCCTCCCTCAGTTTAACAATCCAATTCCTTAGGGGGTCCCCACCACCTGGCTGGGAAACTCTGCTTTACACCAGAAACTTGTCAGAGATAAGATGTTAAATTGTTTTGCCAAGAAAAGAAACACCGCTCTCTTAAGAGGACAAGCTGTGTATTTTCAGTGCGGAGCACTATTCAGGCCAAAAGCGTTCCCTACGGGTAAAATCAATGTTTGAATATATTTGTGGAATGTGTATTCCAACCCAACCCATGTTCCTGATACTGATAAGTGTTGAAAACTTCGAGAGTGAAAACTAATGTCTCTGCCAGGCACTAATATTTCATTCCCGGTCTTCTTGTCTTCTTGGCCACCGGGCCCTCTCGCCGTGATCCGCACATATAGAGCGGGTCGGGCTTCATCCGAGGAGCTGACATCACGGGTGCTGAGCAGTGCCGACAGAGCCAAAAGAAAAGGGGCCGCGTGTATGACAGCGAACATCCACTAAGAGGGCATGAGTCATTGGCTTGGGCCGGATAAGAGATGGGGCTCACCTCACTGGTACCCATAAATCCTGAATGCTCTCATTATTAAGTGAATTCTTCTTGTCAGAGGCCGGGATGTTGCTCAATTTCCGCTCCAGATTGCCATCCTGCTTTATTGAGTGGCCTCTCTCCTCAGTCGCGGGGAGGAGACGCCCTTGCCAAAACCAAGCTGGCGCATGATGTTAGCCGCCATTGACATCTTTACAGCTCCATCCTCCAGCGACTTCCCATACGCTCACACCTATACAGCCACGTTGTGCTGAGTCACGGTGATCAGGAACCAGGGAGGCGCTTGGCTGCGATGCTTAAATGTGTGTGTCTGTTTGTCCATTCATCACGTGATGCAACGGCCCTTTTGTTTTAGTCGCTGACAATGTGCTTTGAGTATCATGTTGTTAGCATGTCGGTTCCTCCTCTCTTTGGCACCTTTTAACTGTGTTTATTTTATTTTTTTAACCGTGTTTATTCATTATTTATTCATGTCTCCTTTCCCTCAAGAGGTTTTGCCTCTTGTCAGGCCACAGTTGTAAAACAAAATGTGTTCTTAATCTGTCTCGCCTGGCTAAATAAAGGTTAAATAAAAAATAAAAATAAATAAGAATCATGCTATTTATTGTTTTCCCTGTAGATGCACCACAATCCAAGTCCAGACGCACAAGCGTAGCCCTGGATGTCTTTGTGCTGCTGAGGGCGGCTTGTCATCGTTCTGGCTGCTCGTAGCTGTCGGTGGGAGAGGAGCCAGCTGTCTTCAATCCTGTCGGTTAGCCGACTGAAGGCAGCGTGGCCGTCGTTGCACCCATGCTTGTCGCGCCGGGTGTGTTATCATTAAGGGAAGGCACAAAGTCACTCAGCTGTTGATTTGACCGCTGTCTCTTTCTCCCTCTCTCCCTCTCTCTCTCTGAAACGGTTAGGCGTGTGTGTCTGGGAGGCCAGTGTGTTTTAAGCGGCTGAATGGTCTTTGTGATAACACACATTTATTGGTGAGTGGGTTTATCCTCGAGTCTGTGTGCTCCGCTATCCAACGCAGCATAGTTGATGTCTATTTGTTAGGTCCATCCCATTGGGATCATTTGGTGGGATTAATGCTGTGTCCAGATTTAAAGTAATGGATTCTGCGCTACTATATAGTATATAATAATGTGAAAGAGAGTACTACTTTAGTTCTTTTGCAGATGGTACAATTCAATTCAATTCAGTTTATTTGTGTAGCCCAATTTCACAAATTACAAATTTGTCTCGGGGTGCTTTGCAATCTGTACACATAGACATCCCTGACCCAAAACCTCACATCGGACCAGGAAAAACTCCCAAATAACCCTTCAGGGGGAAAAAGTGAAGAAACCTTCAGGAGAGAACAGAGGAGGATCATCAACATGTTCTGTGTGGAGCAGTGAGTGCATTTTATTTGTCATCATGACAAAACTGCAAAGAACATGTGTTAAATATTATGATATTTGCACATCCAACAACCCGGGCTCACTTCCAGCTTGTCAAACATCAGCAGTTGGTCCGTGCGCCTCAGGGCCTGACCAGGCTTTTAAATAACTACAATGTATAAATGTAGTTCTTGAGCCGTGGACAGTACTCTGTGAGGGTCACCGTTTGGTCAAACCCACGACTCAAAAAAACGGTCTTGTCTTATACTTGAGAGACTCTCTCCGCATCGCTCTTGGAACTAAAAACCATGGATTTAAACAACTGGTATCTCAACAGAATTGACACTATCTCCTCGACGAGAAGCTCGGGTTCGGGGGGAACCTGCCCGTCCTGCCGGGTCGTTGGCAGCCGGCCACACGATGGACGCGTGGGCGCGTTGGCGTGGCGTGTGCCTAGCGGCCCTTTCCGTGGAGGACGTAGAAGACATCTACCTATTCGGAAACTATGATTACAGAATTTCTGCTGTTTGGATTTGGCGATGCCCTGGCTTATCGGAAAATGAATGAAACAATGACAGCTATTAAAAGGCCCCTAAGGCGCCTGAATCGATTTGAAAACCTATTGGAATATGGAAGGAAAATGAGGGCTAGTGGCTGCGCAAATTGAATGCAGCGACTTACAAGACCAAACAATCCCAATCTTATCTGCGTTCGGTTCCCTCGACCAGCCCGGCCTTAGCCAAGGTCGTCGCTGTCCCGTGGACCGTTGACTATTCCCGGGACCTTTTCAAGGCTGTCTCCATGGCAACGACCATCTTGCGAACTGAGAACTATCTGATGGTGGCCTGAAGTGGGAAGAAGACGACACAGGCCAATCACACACAAACTTTCAACACGATGATATGCATTCACTCCCCTCACCCCCCATCCCACGCCTTCGCCTGTTTCCCGTTGCAAGTCATGTTTAAAATGTTTGTGTTTATGTGCTAAGGTGTGTGTGTTCCTGCTCCCACACTGTCTTCCTATAGGAGCGGAGTCTGCAGGTTGTTTCTCCTCGCCTCTCCGCGTTTATCTGCTGCTGCTCTCCGGTTGTCTTAACTGTTTTTAATGTGTTGTACGGCGACCTTGAGTGCCTTGAAAGGCGCCTTATAAAGTAAATGTATTATTATTATTATTATTATAAACTGCTCCAACTTGTGTACACTGTTGCTGACGCAGTAAGCACATGCAATCCACCTTTCTCCTCTTCTCTCTATCCTTATGGGTGAATTTATTTATTATTATTATTATTAACTCTGCTTCCTCCCTGGAGTCCTTGGGTCTCCACGTCTCATAGGGGCCATTGGACCTGGCTGGGTCTTGATTTTAGAAATGTCTCCACTGTGGGACGAATAAAGGTATGTCATATCATGTCATATCATATCTGATGCCTCCTGCCTGGTGGTCCGGCCTACTGTCATGGCCCTGCTGATGCCCCCCCCCCCTCTATTTTCTCTTTTAGATACAAGGGTAAAAAAAGTGCCTTATTGCTGAATGTTAGCTCTGGTCAGTTCATGTTGACTTTTGATGACAAGATGACTCTTTGATTGACAGTTGCTAAGATGTCTTCCTGTATCATCATCATCATCATCATCATCATCATCATCATCATCATCATCATCATCATCATCATCATCATCATCATCATCATCAAATTGGGCTTGTATTTATGTTGATGTTTGCTTCTCTCTCTAGTACGACAGAAAGCTCAAAATACTGAAGAAGTAAGTCAAAGTTAATTCTTCCACACCCTCTTAACTAAATACAGAGCATTTTAGCTCTTGAATATGAATACATACTCCTCTCTGTATGCTTTGGATTTTGCTTATGAAGTATTCAACCTGCACAGGCATGCATTAAAAGCTGATACCTGCCACACTAAAGTGAACGCAATATAAACGATATCTCTTCAAGCATCCACTGCCGTCGTGCCTCCCGTTTACAGCAGGAGATCTCCCACTATCTCATAAATTAGAATAGTCACTCAGCCAGCTCCCCTTCAGCAGATTCTTTAACGGCTGCAGATTTGTGACAGTGGCATCTATTAGGATTCAATTTAAAACTCCACTTGACATGCAAGTATGAGATGGTGCTTTAGCTCAACCGTTCCCATGGGGGTGACCAGGATTTGCCAACAAGGTACGTCTTTGTGCTGACTCTAGTACCCGATCTGGCAACTCACCCCCAACTTATCAAATGTCAACTCTTTGTCAGTGCCCCTCGGTGGGTGATACCGTCACACAGAGGGACCCTTTGCCATCTGTGTGAGACACACTGAGCCTACAAGTCACTCCGATGCAAGCTCATCGCATTATTGTAAGATGGGCAGAGCAATGACGCAGCGTACTGAGCGACTCTGCTGGAGGTGGGTGGGAGAGATGGACAGGACCTTGTATCCAGGAGACAGCTGTTTGTGTCCTGTGTTTTACCTTTGTGTTATTACATAATGTACGTACTTTACTAATGACAGTTATAATAGAGTCATGCTTTATTATCATTGTGCTTGAAACACTGAACATCTGTAAAACATGGTACATAACAAACGTGCTTATTAGAACCACCAGAATTGTATCCTAAACCTGACCCGAGAAGTTTGGGGCCGAAAGTCAAACTAAAAACTAGAACGGGCACTCGGTAGAGCGCATACCTTCGCTTATCACAAGATTGGGCTTTGAATTATGAACATTTTGGCATTAGTTGCACGCCAATTGGATAGAAACTGGAAAAATAAGATTTTTACCTTTTCATGACCTTGACCTTGACCTTTGACCCGATCGATCCCAAAATCTACTCAAATGGTCCCGGGATAATAACCAACCATCGGACCAAATTACATGCGATTTGGTTTAACACTTTTTGAGTTATATGAGTAACACGCATACAAATACATAATTAAATAAATACACAGCAATTAAAACATCACCTTCCGCATTTTCAATACGAAGGTAAACCTACGAAGTAAGTTAATTTTTCAGACATTACCTGGATTACAGGTTGAACTCAAAAGCATAACTCGGAAACAGGAATGCAAGAAGAGGATCTTTACTTGTCTTTTCAGGCAGGGTCAAAACCGGGTGGTCAGTCCAACAGAGCAACACATCCAGCAGGCTAAACTCTGAGGTCGGCTAAACGGGTCAACAGGGTCAGGACAGGCAGCTCAGAATCAATATTTGGAATACACTGGAGAGCTCGGCAATAACACACAAGACAATCTGGCAGAGGGCAAGCGAGGTGACCTAAATACTGACACACTAACGAAGGGCGGGCTGCAGGTGGGCCGAACACACGAAGGGGTGGCTCTAAAGCGGAGAGCCGCGGACTGTGATGCGGTATTTGATGAGTTGGAAGTGCCCTCGCGTACAGAGCTTAACGCGCAATCATGTTCTACAACGCACTCAAATGGCTACTGATGAGTTTCATAAATGCAGAGTTCCCTTCCTCATCAAGTCTAAATGTTCGCCACTAACACAGTTGGAGGAGTTGAGTCCTTTAACCGACCTGTGGCAGTACAAATAGGTGGAACTATTTGAGGAGAGATGTGAGCTTCGCCGTCAACGGAGAGCTATCGCAAACCTTGAGATCTCTGAACTGAAAGGTGTTGGCCTCGAGGTATTGTGGAGCAGCGCTACACACATATCCCCTGTATGTATTCGGCAGAGCAAAAACAGCTTTTATGAGGAAAAAAGTTTGAATGAGACACCAAAGATGACGTTGGAAGTGCTGGGAAGTGTGGATTGAAAATCAACCGCAGTGGGAACTCTGCCCACGTCTGTCGAACGGGCCGTCATGAGTGACGGTTTGACAGGCTGCACAGCGAGTGGGTACTTTTCACTCAATTACTGTATTACATGAGGGGGTGAGATCATTTTGATCGCTTCCAATTAGGGCTGCAGCTAACGTGATCAACCAATGTATTATTGACCATTTTTTATCATTTAGGAAGCTGCTTGACACCGGCGTGACGGTCAGCATCTTTAAAATTGACCATTGCTATCCCCCTGAGCCCAACGGGTGTCTTCTAATTGCTTGTTTTCTTCTTTAAATGCTTACATTGGAAAACGGAGGAAAGCAGCAAGTTTTTACCTTCTTGAATGTGAGAATGTAGTGCTTTTCTTCATCGTATCTGAGAAATAAACTAAATGTCTTTTACTTTTGGACTGTTGGGCAGACGCAAAAAAATGTGCATGTTTTTCTGGCATTATTTGGACAACAATCTAAAGCGTGTGCAGTAGTCAAGTGTATTCATTGTGATATTATACTTATTACCACGTTACCTATGTCTTCGGACCTTAGTAATCCTGCTATCTTGATATCATATGGACAGTATATGTTGTAACCACGGTGACGTATTCCTACCTCATTAGAAGGACGATGTTACTGATGATGCTGATGGTGATGGTGATGATGGGGCGCAGTGAGAGTGCACAAATATGAAGCCATGGTCACAGAGATATGCTGGAGACTGCAGTGAGAGCCATGTTGAGGCTTCAGTGACACCTGCTGGGGGTATGGCGAGAGAGAGAGAGAGAGAGAGAGAGAGAGAGAGAGAGATAATGAGAAAGAGAGAGCCTCCTGTCACTGCTACAATAATTGTGATCATCAGTCAGGTGTCTCCTTCTCTTCCCCAGTTCATTTCACCACATGGTGCATTCTCATTATCTCCAGAAGCAGCCCTGGTGGGTGGTGTACGTGACATGAAACAGCAACGTAAACAGGGATTGCAGAGCACACATAATAAAACAAACAGAGTATAATCCATGCACAGAGACAGGCACACCACACATAGTTAAAATACAAAAACCAACATGTACGAATGCTGCTGTGGCCTGCTGGATTCACGTTGTGATACAGGCCTGAGACTGTGCAGACATGATGTAACACTGCCATCTACTGATATGAACGCAGAAGTAAAGTGAACGTCAGCGAATAGTTACTTTCCAATAGGTTGATTACGCGTGTGTGTAATATAAATGGCGTCTGTGACATAAAGTAATCTGCTGGAGGATGGAAGGTGGCTGTGGCACCTGTACATGTGAATGATCCAGGACTGGACAAGGCCCATGTAACATAACACCGACTGTAGTGTGTATTTTAATACATCCGATCAGTATGAGAAGAGCTGCTACTTTCAAAAATATGCAATTGATTGACTTGCAGATTCACAAGGTTATTATATTAAAGACCTTTCTGCATGTTGCATTAAAAAATAACTTACTTATGACATCATTTTAGAAAAGCAGCTGGATTATTATTAAAATAGGTTATTTATCCGATCATGGCATATGGTAATATGTTGCAGATATTCATCTGAGTTATTTACAGATAACTGCTTTCAAGAGATACAAAGACTTCTGTTATGCTTTATCAAACAAGTTGCCTGACTAAATTGCAGGGCCCCAAAGGAGCACATGCTGCTTTTAAAGGCTTTTATATCGTGTAATGTGGCATGACGTTTTTGACACACTCACAATGAACCCAGGTTCCTAAATGCCATGGAATAACAATACAACATAATTATTCCATCAATACAAGAATAATTGCCTGGGAAAATGCTCTTTAGAAACACTGTGGAATATACTGTGAATAAAATGATAACAGTTTAGGTCGTTTTATGAGATATATACACATGCATTTAATGCTCATGTGTTTAGAACAAATATTTAAACCAGTGTCAGTGTTGTACCCACTTCATCGCAGAGAAGTATACAGGTGTAAATACATGCATAATTAGAGCATAAGCATTAAAATACATAAATATTTTAAATAGACATTACAGACTGAATATATTCCATATTGGTATCCTCAATCTGACAACTGGATTTTGTAAAAAAAAAAACAATATAATCATATCATTATAATAAAAAAGTAAAAAATAAACAGACAAATCAAGTTATGTCCATGCCCGAGATGGCTTCACTCATAAGCACCTGAATTTCAATATAGGATTTAATCAGCTGCAGGGAAACATCACTCACACACACACACACACACACACACACACACACACACACACACACACACACACACACACACACACACACACACACACAGACAGCTCGATGCACACACCTGTGAATCAGTCACCGTCCTTGGGTTTCTAATACATCCTAATAATTAACAAATGCTCGATTTCCCATACAAATCTATGAGCTTCATGCCTTAACAGAACATGAATTATGCTACTTGTCATCTGCAATTCACACATTGAAACTAAGTAGAAGCCGCTGCATTCAAACTCATTAGCAAAGCATTGATGATACAGAACTGCTGTCGCACTGCTCATTACATCAGCAATGTACGCATCAAGGTGTTAGAACCAGCAGAGCGAGCAGTGTCACCTTGACCAGGAGTTTGTTCTGTGTGGGCATCACACTCAGTCAAGTCCAAACTTTCTCTCTTCAGCCTCCACGCTTTCACCTCGTGACTTTTGCTTTAAAAATCTTCATTTTTACCATCCTCATTGTTTTTTATTAATTTGCTTCTTGTCAGTTCAATTTCCACCCACTTAGAGCAGAGCAGAGTTGTCCTTCAGTCAGAGGATCGACGGTTCAATCCCCGGTTCCACTCGTCAATGTCCTCTTGGGCATCACACTAATGGTTAGTTAGAGTCCTGATGGACAGCTGGCATCTTGCACGGTAAGCCCTGCAAGGAACGATGACATGTAGCGCTTGAGTGGTCGCAAGACCAGAAAAAGGGCATTCTATTTACAAACTCTTTAGATTTTTGGTTCCTCCTTAAATTCCATTTCTTCGTTAGCCTGCCATCTGTAATGTGCCTTACGCAGGATGAAACAATCCCTATGTCAGAGGTAGCCAACGCGGTACCCGCGGGCAGCTGCTCGCCCACAGAGACCACGGGAGTCGCCCGCAGGTCAACATTGAGCTCAATAGAAAAAAACTTTTTGAAGTGATGTTGTGATCTTGGCAATAAAAGTTCTTTGATGTGTTGAGTCTTGGTAAATCAGCGATATGACGTCCACAGCGTCTGTAGTGCATGCACTGTGCAGCTCCCTGTCATGCTGCCTGCAGGACAAGAGGGCGCCCAGCCTTCACTCACGGCGATTGAAGTTATAATGTTTGTATTGTGACAACCAGGTATAGAAAAAAAGAAAAGGCTCATGGCCAAGCAGTTTAAAGAGTCCTTGAAGGACTTGTTCATAGTTTATATCAAACAAGTAGCCCTTTGTATGATGTTGTACCCTTGAAGTAGGTCTTAGTTATTAAAAAAGGTGTGACCCCTGTTCTATGCTCATTACCCTGTGTGTGTGCCAACACACAGCCCTCTTTAATATGGACACACAACGGAACAATTATCAAAACAACTGTCAAGCAAGGGGTGGGCCGTGGATTTAAGAGTATTTTACTAGTCATTAATAAACATATCCCCCACCTTCTTTTATCCCACATCACTTACATTGACTGCCAGCTCTTAGGAAATGCTGCATACCATCTTTAAATGTGTGTGTGTGTGTGTGTGTGTGTGTGTGTGAGAGAGAGAGAGAGAGAGCGTGTGCATGTGTGTGTGTGTGTGTGTGTGTGTGAGAGAGAGAGAGTGTGTGTGCATGTGTGTGTGTGTGTGTGTGTGTGTGTGTGTGTGTGTGTGTGTGTGTGAGAGAGAGAGAGTGTGTGTGCATGTGTGTGTGTGTTTTGCTGCAGAGCCACTCTGTGATGTCAAGAGGAAATGCAGGACATGTGGAAAAACGATATTCCATATTCATAGATAACAAACTTGAGATCATATGAAAGAAAATGTAGATTGTTGTTCTGGTGATGATCAGTCAGTAAAGTGCAGCCCCAGTTGGATGGCTGCTGAGCATGTATCATAAATGCATAGGAAATCCACAATGCTGAAATGCTACACTGGTTACAAAGATGAGCTGATCACAGTTGTTCCTAATCTGGCGATAGCAAAATAATTGTATTCAATTCAGTTTATTTTTATAGCCCATTATCACAAAATACAAATGTACCTCAGGGGCTTTTACAATCTGTAAACATAGACATCCCTGTCCCAGGATCTCACATCGGATCAGGAAAAACTCCCAAGAAATAGAAAAAAAACTTTCACAGGGGAAAAAGGGAAGACACCTCCAGGAGAGCAACAGAGGAGGATCCCTCTCCAGGATGGACAGATGCAATAGATGTCATGTGACCAGAAGGAGTCATTACAGAGTTACAACACATTCAATGCGTATGACAGAGTGTATGAATAGTTGGTAGTAAGCATGGACCACGATGCAGACCTCCATGATCGTGATAAGTTGGTGGAGCATTAGGTTATGACATATAACTGGAGTTGACTCCAACTTTACGGGACTCTCCATAAATCGATTAGTTCATTCAGAAGTCAGGCAGCTATACTATGGTCAAAATATTCAATTCATAATTTGAATTGAATGTACATGTGTGTTCTACTCCTATTGCATAAGGTATTACTCTTGTACTGTATGTCTGCTTCTTCAGATTGGACAGTTTAGTCCCCCTTCACAACCTTCAGATACCTAATCTGAGTGAATGCCATTAACAGCAGGCCCAAATCATAATAAGGCGTCTGCCATAGATTAAGACCTTTACCCAGTGCCATTCACTCTATGAATATTAGAGGTTAAATGTGTCGTATTCGTTCCAAAATCCAGTGTAACTTTAAATTAGCAACTTTAAAAAAAATGCTTATCTTTTCTTATATTTTCATTTATATTCCAGCACATACAGACAGCTGTACTTCCATGGCCATTCCATTCAGATATGATACTATATATTTTATCTTTCAATTTATCACAACTCACTAATGGCCTCATCAGTTTACCCCCCCCCCCCCGTTCACACACACACACACACATACACACACAAACACACACACCACTATGTCATCTTGCAGCTGCTTCTGTAAATGTAAAGCCGATGATGATGTTTCTTCACTGTGTACATCTACTCCAGGTAACAATGCTGTCGTAGCCTCAATAAAATGTTTCATAAAAGCCCAGAGGCATCCTCATTTGGATTTGCTACAAATGCCTTGAAGATATTCTAAATGTTATAATGTTATAAGTCATCTCAGTGCCAGTGCCCCACCCAACAATCACTCCTAAAGGAAATAAAACAATATATTGTGTCATGCTTAATATTCCAGTCTGTTGCCACTCCTCTAGGTGTTCAACCTTGGTGTGATTCCCCAACTGCAGAAGCTGTTTGTGTAAAGTTTGCAAGGTCCTGCATTGATAGCCATGTCTCTTGAATACAGACAAGGTTACAATCCGCCACAATTTATCCAGAATGTATGCAAGTTATTAATTTTAGATATCAGACTGTGTTCAGTCTATTTCTTCATTAAAGTGATTTAAATGTCCCATGAAGTGGTTCGTAATAAAGAATACATTAGAACAAGTACCACGATGACGCATTCCTTCCTGAGTCTTTCAGACTAATATGGTAATGTATCCTGATGATGCTCTAGCGAGGTTTTAATTATTCTGTTCCATTTTGTTTCAATGCATGTGATGCATTTGCAGTTTATTGATCAAACCTGAGAAAAAAGTAAAATAAAAATGATACAGGCTGTGATTGGAGTTAACAGGGTTTGATCGGCTTTTTTTCTTTTTTAAGCTCACAAATTCAAAGGAAATGGCATACAGAGGGAAATAAAACTACATAGTAAAATAAAACAACAATACAAAATAGTAGAATGAACAAAACAAAAACAACTAGAATGGGCACTTGGTAGAGCGCATACCTTCGCATATCACAAGATTGAATTATGAACAATTTGGCACTAGTTTCACGCAAATCGGATGCCAATTAACCGAGATATCGAAAATGTACGTGTTTCACCTTTTCGTGACCATGACCTTGACCTTTGACCCAATCACTCCCAAAAACTAATCGATTGTTCCTTGGGTCATGACCAATCATCCCACCAAGTTTCATAAGAATCGGCTCAGTTTTGTCTGATTTAGACGAATAACTGACGGACGGACGGACATATTCACAAATAAATAAATACACGCCGGCGAAAACATTACCTTCTGCATTTTCAATGCGAAGGTAATAAGCAGACAAATGGAATGGGAGGAGGGGGGAGGGGGAGGGGGGTTAGCTGTTGGCAGAGGGCTGGCTATTTGCATAAGAAAGGAAAGGGTCCCAGGTTTTGTGAAATTTTCTGACAGTGTGTTTATTTGTTTAATTTTTTCAAGGTGTAAAAATGACATTACCGCTTCAGACCAGGAGTAGGTGCAAGGCGGTTTTGGGTTCTTCCAGTGTAGTAATATCTGACGCTTGGCCATCAGAGCAGCAAATGCAATAACATCAGCTTGACATCCAGTAAACCTTCCCACAACAGGAGACACCCCAAACATAGCAATCAAAGGGCATGGAGACATACAAATATTAAAGACTGCAGAAAGGGTATCAAAAAAGGATGACCAGAAAGAGTGTAGTTTGATCTGCTCTGAGATTGAGAGCACCTAATACAGAGTTCATCTGTTTCAGGAAACATCTTTTCAGCCTGGCCCTTGTGTAGTGAATTTGGAAGACAACCTTAAATTGGATGAGACGCATACGTGCACAAATACAAGTAGTATTAATTCTGAGCAAAACATCACTCCACCATGATTCATCTAGTGTGAGACCTAGTTCCTTTTCCCAAATATTCATCAGCCCCGCAAAAGGAGGAATCTGAGATGAGAGAAGACCATGGATTGAAGAGATACTATTTTGTGAATCAGGGGAGGACATGATGTCTTCTAACAAAGTTTTTTCAGGCAAAACAGGGAATGAAGTAAATTGTGTTTTGGCGAAATTGCGCAACTGAAAGAATGGAGAATATATTCTGATAAATAAAGAGTTCACATGTTCTCTTTACGAAGCTCTTTATCAGTGTCTCAATCGGAAAAGGTCAGCAAAGATAAAAGGTCAGGGGTGATCGACCCGCCTCCACCCACGCCGAGAACAACACTGATGATAATATAACAGCTGACTGATGACATTCTATTGTGGGCAGTGTTGTACACCTCCACAGTATCCACAGACACCCCAGCACGCCGCTGGCCTTCTTCATCAGCTTGTTCAGCCTCTTCCTCTCAGCCGCTGCCATGCTGCTGCTCCAGAAGACCACTCCATAAAAGATGGCTGATGCCACCACAGAGTCAAAGAAGGTCTTCAGGAGGGCTCTCTGCAGTCCAAAGGACCTCAGCCTCCTCAGCAGAAAGAGTCTGCTCTGTCTCTTTTTATAAAGTGTGTGTGTGCGTGGTCAGCCCAGTCCAGTTTGTTTTTCAGGTGAACACCCAGGTACTTATAAGATTTTACAATCTCAATGTCCAGTCCCTGGATGCTCACTGGTACCGGAGGAGTCCACCACCAGCTCTTTGGTCTTACTGCAGTGGATGTGGAGGCGGTTCCGCTGGCACCATTCCAAAAAGTCCTGGTTGAGTTCTCTGTGCTCCCTGTCATCGTCGGCAGAGACGAGGCCGACGATTGCAAGATCGTCAGAGAACTTTGATTCAAGTTCACTCCGTGCATCATTTACTTTGAGCTCAGCTCATTGGCTGTCATCCTGGCTGTCTTTGAGAGACGTTACTTGGCAGAATGAGAAAGCCAACGCAGCAGCCTCCCCAAGGTCTTAGTGCCCGCGGAGTATATCATTAAGTATCATGATAGGCCAGGGGTCAAGAACCTTTTTGACTGGGAGAGCCATAAAAGCCAAAGATTTCAAAATATATTTCATTGAGAGACATATAGTATTTTTAACGTATAATACATTAAATATGTCTTGCTTTTAATGCGACTTCTGGTGCTGCATGATGCTACGGGGGTGCAGGTGACTTTTTATTTGCTTTATTTGTAATTTGAAGGGGGATAAAAGATACAAACCAGAACACCCACACATATCTAGCATGTTAAAGTTAATAACTTGACCATCTGAGAAAAAGAAAAAAGTTTTATTTTATTACATCACACAAAAAAAGCCTCCCTAAAGTAGGTCTAACGACACCTCTGGTATGAGCATAAGACTGGTTGACGAAACATAACTGTAAGGTCTTATAACGTATGAGTCATATTTCTTCTACCAAGAACATGCTGCAGACTGATTTATCCCTTCCCCAGTCAGAGTGCACTGAGGCCTCTGCAGCACACGAGGGAGCCACTGCATCATGAGTCCGCTGAGTAACACGGAAGCTATGTATGTTCTGTGCGTTAAAGCTGTAGGTGGCGCTTGTTATTGTGATTCAGCTCCTCGCCGCTGGAGTGAGACCTCTCTGAAGCACGCTGGATGTTTCTCAGAGATGGATTGCCAGACAACACCAAATGAAAAGCCTTTGGGTATTATGACTGAAAATTGGGGTATAAAAACATCTATATGGCGTAGTTCAGTGGTCTTTGGCTTCTCTTTCCCTTTGCTTTGAAACGTGTTTGAGAAATAAATGGTTGTTTATTTATATCAAATGGAAACTACAGCGCTGATATTTTTCTTAGGTAGTGGCAAAAGAAACGCATAAGCAAATGAGAAATGTATTTGTTTCAGTCAGTTTCAAATTAATTAAACATATCTGCTGTATAAAGATGACATTAAAAAGGATATCATGTTATGCGAACCATGACGGTGAATTACTGAATAAGCAGGTGTATACAGGGAGACTGCTGAGCTGGTGTCCGGCCTTTACGGCAGTGGTTTATAGCTGTGTAACTAATGACCACAAGACCGGTCCAATTTTTACAGTAATGAAATTATCAACCTCTTAAAAAGCTGACAGATGCAGAGCTGTACATTGCACTGTATAACAACAAGACTAGCTCCCATACATTAAACTTCACTTATAGATTGCTTTGCAATTGAATCAATACAGTTGCTGTTGGATATTTGTTCTGCTATGTGTTGTTCTTGTTTAATTGCTCTCATAACTATAAGCTTGCACAGAGTGTTGGGTTTACTTTTCTACATACTGAGACCTCTGACATGTCTGCTATCACCTCAACACAATACAGATGGATGGGATATTGTGTATGGTGGCCATTAATGGGTTTGTTTGACACTAGGTACACCTTGTTGTGCCCTCCATCCTCCACAGCCCCACCCGCACCAGTTGTGTCGGTCCAGAGCCCGCCTGCAGTACAACAAGCCGACACTGGTGTGCGCACTGCAGCTTCCTCTCAACCCCACTCCCATCAGTAGTCAAGTCAGCCAGTGAGAGCCAGACACAGACTGGAAATAACACCACCGTGCCTCCAAAATAAAATACATAAATAGAGGTCGAAGAGGGGATTTGATATGTATTATTCTATATTAAAGGTTGTGATTTAAAATAGACTTAGGCTGGTCGCCAAACATACAATCGGATGTATTCCCATTAGGCTGAAGTAGTCGAATATCCCTCATAAACACTCAACAGCAGATGACACATGTTCAGAGCAACTTGTCTTGATTTATATTGTTCATCAAATTAAATCACCTACTATAATACAATCACTAACATCATGACCTCACTAAGCAACTAACCAAACAGGAGCGCGAGCCGTCGAGAGCAGAAGCATCGCAGCGTGGTTACCGGGCGGCCGCTCGGCCCATTAGTTTGAAGTTATGACCGGATATGAAGTGTCCGCCCTCTCTGTTTGGCGCTGAGAGCAGCCAGCCAACAGATCCCCACAGAGCAGGCTCGGCTGATGTATTCAGAGATCCCAGTTCCTGTTTCCGCCGCAGCCTTAACGCTCAATTTAGTGGAGCAACAACTCTCGGCTGACGCTGCGCCAGACCCGGTCTCCGCAGCCCCCCGGTCGGATGCCGCTGGAAGCCGGTGTACCATGTCACGGTAGGTGATACCCACCGCGCGTTCATGGCGGACATGTAGGAGCTACGGAGGCTCAGCTCATAGACTGTGCCCCCCTCCTCCCCGCTACATCCAGGCCTGTTGACTGCGTCGCTGCTGAGATCCCGGTGACCAAACAGCGGTCACGGTGGGAAGGCTTTCCCAGTCCCGTTATCAGCGCCGTTACTCGGAAGCGTTCAGCCACGGGATGCTGCTCCCGTGGCGCGGTGCATTCAAAAACACCCGCCTCGCGTCTTCCTTTGTTGGTTTCGTTCGCGTTTTTGGGGAAGAAGCCGAGTGGAGCATGTTGGAAACAATTTGCAGTGTGTGCGCGTAGTGACCCCGGCGGCTGGCCCGAGACGCCTCCCCAGACCGCGTCCCCTGGACCGAGCAGTGGGTGGGGTGGTGGTGGTGGTGGTGATGGTGGGCATCAACACGGCTAGGAGAGTGTAGCATACAAGCTAGCCGTCTGTCTGCGTTTGTTATTTTTCTATGAATCGTGTGCAAATGAGTTTCCACCGTGGAACTGCATTCTAACCTCCAGCCGCGCACGGAACGTGAAACTAAAGACACATGACACGTGTGTGTGTGTGTGTGTGTGTGTGTGTGTGTGTGTGTGTGTGTGTGTGTGTGTGTGTGTGTGTGTGTGTGTGTGTGTGTGTGTGTGTGTGTGTGTGTGTGTGTGTGTGTGTGTGTGTGTGTGTGTGTGTGTGTGTGTGTGTGTGTGTGTGTGTGTGTGTGTGTGTGTGTGTGTGTGTGTGTGTGTGTGTGTGTGTGTGTGTGTGTGTGTGTGTGTGTGTGTGTGTGTGTGTGTGTGTGTGTGTGTGTGTGTGTGTGTGTGTGTGTGTGTGTGTTATGTGTGGCGAGCAGACAAAGCGGCCGCCTGTGTTTCAGCCTCGGTGCGCGGCTGCTGCTGGTATCCGGGAGCCGCTTTGTAATGGTCATCACAGCCACGCGCGCGTGCGTTTGTTTTCAGTACCTGGAGGTGTGGTTCATATATGACGAGGCCTTCTGATACGTGTTGGACGATTACACGTCATAATGTATATATATTTTTTAAACGGGGCTTAGTCCAATCTTCTTTTTTCCACCTCCGCATGTCCCTCCTCACACTCAGACAGCTGATGATGATGATGGTGGTGATAGTGATAGTCATGATGGTGATGTAGATGGCAGCATGTAGGCAGAGACTGCATGTGGCTCAGTATAGCTCATCTCAAAGGGACCAGCATCACAGCTGGTGAGGTTAGAGGTTTAAATCCAAGCACCCACACACACACACACACACATCAGCCTTCATCATCATACATGTATGACTCGCATATATATATATATATATATATATATGTATATGTATGGATGCGTGGGTGTGATATTGTCATGATCTCCACAACGGAAGTTAAAAGTATTCTGAGGAGCAGTCTGCCGTGCGGCTCTTTATTCAACATGACAGATTTAATGGGAAAATTGTGCAATATCTCTTTTTGCGGAAATCCATTTGTGATATGGCTGACATATGGCATTTTTGTATCCTTAACTCTAGTACTTCCAATCACCTAATGTCTGCCGGTGATAATGGAAGCATATTTCAACTCGCACTGTGTTTATTTATTTCGCTGACACCATATTGTCTGTTGTTTAGTGCCACAATAATTTTTTAGATCCATTTGCAGCCAGTATCCATTGTGTTGTCGTTTAAATTATAGTTGCTGACAAGGGGAAAACGCAACACCAATGGACAACTAATGCATCATTAATGTTATCTCATAGTCAGCCCGGGCAACCGGAAGCAGAATGATTGAGCTGGTTGCCTTAACCCATTCATGAATAAGTAAACAGTCATATATATATTTATATATTGCTGGGACAACAGTCAATGCCATAGCATGAGAGCTCTCTCTGAATACAGAGGAATGTGCCGCTTCAGTTAGACTCCTGTTTGAATTTTAAGTGTTTTAAACTGTCAGAGGCCAATTATTTTACATAAAGCAAAGTGACTCATGCTTTGGCAGCAATTTGCTTTGATCTGGGCTTTGCCATTTTTGTAAATGAATAGTCACAGCAATGGGTAGACCCATTTATATCAGCCAAGTGCAAATAATTGCATTACAGCAGTTCATTCCAGGCTGTGTAATTTTGATGAAGCACTTAAATGAAATAGTAGCGATGACGCTCAAACTAACCCTCGGAATTTACTTGGCAGGTTTTAATTTTCTCTCGTTTTCTTTTTTAGCAGAAAGCCTCACAGATTGTGTTGTTTCCGCTTGTTGAGCTGATTGCATTGGACAAATGTTGCACCCGCTGTCACGTGCCTTGTAACCCATGATACTGCATCTATAAAACAGGAGAATGTGCTTTCTAGAGAGGTAGCCCCCCCCACCACCACCTCCCCCCCCACACCCCCTCTCCGTCCCCTTTCCTTCGTTTGCATTTTGTGCCTCCACCTTCCACGTCTCATGCCACTGTCTGTCTTCATTTTTGACTAATGAGTTCATTAAACATATTAGTGTTGCTCTGCCAGAGAGGTTAGATGCGGTGCAGTGAGCAAAAATGGGTGGCGACCAATTTCATCGTTTTATCTGTATTCAACAGCGTGCACATGTGTCACATGGCAGGCTCCATTCCTCTGTTTGGTTTAGCAAGCCGCTGCCAAGTGGACTTTTATTTGAAATAGCAGTTTGAATTGTTTTTCATTTCAATTCTGTATGCGCTACCAGCCTGACACCTGCACAGCAAGAGCCTCTGTTTGCATGAAAAGCCATTCTAATTTCAAGCATCACAGTGTTTTGGCTCACTGTGTGTGTGTGTGTGTGTGTGTGTGTGTGTGTGTGTGTGTGTGTGTGTGTGTGTGTGTATGTGTATGTGTATGTGTATGTGTATGTGTATGTGTATGTGTATGTGTGTGTGTGATATTGGCTTCAGTGTGCTGTTCATACATCCCTTTTCTGCACCCTTGTGTCCTGGGTTTCTCTAATTTCTTGTTGTTAAATGTCAGGTGGATGAGAAGACGCGGCTGGATAGAGCGATGGAGGAAACAAACAAAACATTGTGAAGACATGTTCCCAGTTTGGAGTCTTGATGCTTACAAACACCGATAACTTTGATGTGAAGAGGTTCTTCAAGACACGACAATGTTTATAGCGAGCGACAGCAAGTAACAATGCTACCATGAGAGGAAGGCTCATCTGGAAGCATTGTTTTGTTGGGATTGTTAATCTCTGAGCAGGGTATTTCTGCTCCCAGACAATGTACTTTAAATAGAGCAGAAGCCATTGAAAGGAAGCTTTTAGCCTTTGGTGTATCTGCTTTGACTAGGGAAAAGATTCAAATTCTTATACATGTATACATGAAAACACGTTTATTTCTGAGACTTATTATTAAACACAGCCAGCGCAAAACAAGACTTCGCTGGTTCATCCATATGAAGAATGACCAATGTGGGTATTTGGCTGGCAAATTCTGTCTAATCTACCTTTTTTTTAGGTTTTTGAAGTCACCAGTAAAGTGATGAGAGCATAATCGTTAACCTCTTAAGATTTAATGGAGTGATGTCTTGTGCCTCTGCGGATGTGGAGCTTACTGCCTGCATGCCGTATGCAGCAACATACCTGTACACTAAGGTTCTTGCAGCCTCTCTGCGGGGCGCAGTCTGTAAGAAACACACATTTCTGCCATCAGTCTTCTCCTGCTCTCATCCTGACTGAGGGCCATTATTATCTGTACTGTAAGACAGAGTGTCTGTCTACTGATCGCACCAGCCAATCACAGGGCGAGTGTGGGGCGGGTTTCCATGGAGAAAAAGCGAGCCGGACGGTGAAGCTGCCTGATCCAGACTGATAGCATTCTCCTGCAGCCAAAAAGGAAAAGGCCCCAGCAGGCCTGCCCTGCTGCCCGCCTGTCTAAATGTCTTGCTGCTACTCTACCTGTCTTATTCAGCTGCATGTGTGAAGAAAGAGCTCTTTCTGATTAGAAATGCATTCAGGCGGGCACAATGTGGCCCGATAGCCATGTGGCATCAGATGGTGTATGTGTGGGGACTCGATCGAGATCACTCAATGCCTTAGCCACAGTTATCTCGGGGTGGGTATGCATTAGGGCTGCAACAATGAATCGATAACATCTATACAAATCTATTATTAGAATAGTTGTCAACGCATTTCATTATCATTTCGTTGTGTCATGCGACTATTACGCCACTCAATAAAAGCAGAAATAGTGCTTAATTATTCCGTGGTGAATAAAGTAAATAATTTTTTTTTTTTTACGGAGCAGAGGAGCAGAGATAAGCCACGCCCCTTCCAGGCGCGGATGAACCAGGAATAGCTGGGCGAGTAAACTCACGCGATTAAAGCGTAGTCGATTCTGTTTTTGAAAAGAGGGTCGGAAATTAATTTGTTTTATCCGATTCATTGATTAATTGAAAAAAATAATCTACAGATTAATTGATTATTAGAAAATGCGTGCGTTGCAACCCTAGTTTGCATGGTCTGTGTGTGTGTGTGCGTGTTGCGATTGGGTTGAGGGAGTAGACCTGACAGAGAGCCTGACCCGGGCCCTTAAAGAGTGTGCTGCCCCAGCTCTGTTTGGAGCTGCAGGGAGACGGGCCAGCCTGCAGTGCACTCACATCAGAAAGGATGTGTGATTGTGTGTGCGCACGATTATGTGTGTGAGCTTTTGCTGTATCTCGAGGAGTTATTGCTGCTGCAGCCTGAGCTGTGAAGTGGGTCTTACGACATTTCTTCTTGGCTCATTGGAGCCGTCCAGAAATAGGCATGTACCCATCCACATGCAGCGCTAAAATTCTCTCCTTCCCCTTTTTTTCCCCATTTTCATTTAGAAGCACTTAACTGGCCCTTGATGCTCAGGCGGCCGCGCGCCTTCGCATTCATTTCTGCGTGTGTGTGTGTGTGTGTGTGTGTGTATATGCGATATACATACATAGAATATGACGGAGAGATGCATACAAATCCACAGATGTGTATTTCTTGCAATTTTGTAAATGTATCTCTTTGAATGCTTGGCACCAGAAGAATGCAGTGAAGTTTACGGCGCCTACTGTGCGTGATGAACCATATTCACATGGGTATGACACACACTGAGCATTCTTGCCTCAGCAGAAGTTGCTAAGGGACTCAATGTGGGACACAAACAGCCCCCTTCTCCCTGCCACCCACCGACCCACCCACCTACCTACCGAAATAAAATCCCCCGATGCTTAGTGCCTATGGCCCATCAAACAGCCTGGTCAGCCCCTCTGAGTCCCCGGCTCAAGCCCGGATCAGAGCAGACATGGAGGGCCAGAGGGACTCAGGGATGCTGCTGAAAATGCTCAGCCGCACTGTCTGTGTCGTCTGCGCCCCACCCTGTCGACCCTTTAACGAGGCTCTTTCTAGCACGGGAACCTCCTGGAAGTGCGAACCCCGCACTAGCGGCATCTACGAATGGAAGCGACAGATTTGGAGTGCAAGAGAGGCAGATGGGTACGGAGGGCAAATTAGGAATGAAGAGAGAGGTAGTAATTGGGACAGCTGCGCAGCTCGCGGCATAAGCAGTCGGAACACCCACCTCACTACGCCTTCCCCCCCCACCCCCGCCACCACCATTCTACCCACCCCAAAACATTGAAAAGATTGCCAGAGAGCCAGATGCTGGCCATTAGGATCACAGTGACAATCGCCCAAATTCATTCTGCAGCCAGAACACAGAATGCACAACACAAGCCCCACAAAGACGCACAAATGGGGATGGAAGAGAACACGACTGTGAGCTCGTCTGACAGAATGGGTGCAGATCCCAGACTTGGGTAGAAAGGTTGTGTGACAGGCTCGCCTCTGCAATGGGATTGTAGATATGATTCTGCTTTCAACAGGAAGCCCAAACTCCCAGCAGCCAACCCACCTCTACCCACAGAGACCAGGACTATTGAATGGCCTCCATTTAGCCAGTGGTATTTGATACAGTGCTGGCCAGTATTGGGTGGCCTGTATGTGACCTCCACACAGTTCCAGAGGGGGGTTGAAAATGGCCCGTGGAAAATGGGACCTGGATCAAGAAGAAAGACCTGTATTATCGTTCTCACAGGCGGGGCCGGCGGGGTTCACTAGTGCCATTGGTGCCAGTCCTTCTTCTAAGAGGGTTTGTTTGCCATGGGAGTGTTTCTGGATTTTTTGCTAGAGATGCCCCGATCAGGCTTTTTGGTGCCGATCACTGATCACTGAAATCAGTATCTGCCGATCCGATAATAGCGATCACCGATCACGGTGTCGATTGAAGCTTTCTGTTTATTGTGTAGCATTATTGCCTGGGACTATGAGGAAATACATATATAAAGCACCTCAAACATTAAAGAAATTACCGATTCCTCGTAAAAATGTTGGACTTTTCATTTGAAAAAAATCTCCTAATTGCGACAATAAACATGTTATTTTATGTCATCTGATCGGCCAAGTTTGAGAACGCCGATGAAATACGATAATGGGATCGGCGCCGATCAGATCGGAGCATCCCTATTTTTTGCTGTCTCACTATTGATCCCCAAGGGATAAATTCATCTCTGTGACCTCTATTGCCAGGTCAGAATGTCAGGTCAACTCTTCACAGCTGGAGGGGATTCAAGGTTTGTACCAATACCAGGGGAGGTGAGGTGGTTAATGGGCGTGTGTGTGTATTCCTAGCTATCAAGCAGTTCACCGTGAGAGTGTGTGTCATGTGCGGTGTGTGTGTGTGTGTGTGTGTGTGTTACTTGGTGGTTTGCGGTGCGCGGTGGCGGCTGAGAGGATTGTAAAGGATCGTATGGGATTGGCCTGATTGGATTTCCGTTGCTGGAGTTCTGTCACCTGGCTCAGCATGGTGCCCTGGAAGACAGCAGGGTGGCAATACAGGCAGCAGTCACATCGTGAATACACAGCAACAACCGGCATTCAGGCAGAGCAAATAAAAGAGTCCTCTTTACAGAATATGAAGATACATTCCCTGATATTCAAGCCAATTTCTACCCTAATATCATAAATGTAAAAAATGGCCTCACGGGGCTTTACAACCTGTACAGCATACAACTCTCTCTTAAAAAAAAAAAGCGTAGTAATCTGAGTCGGCCCAACAGAAAAGAGAAACTACATTATGGGTAATCGGAAAAACCAAATTGCAGATAAAACGCGTGTGAAAAATACGGTTCTCTGGAGATGTTGAACAAAAAGCAGGTGCTACCAACAGACCCAATCTGATGTAACCTCCTCCCCACTATGGAGACCTGTAAAGAGGACCGACAGACCAGAGACAACGCTCTAACACCATTCTCAGGAGGAAGGAAACAAACACAACAGGAGGGAGACGGACAGGGTTCTCGTGGGAAAGACGGACATGCACCATGACTACAAAACAGTACAGCGGTAGTTGGTACATTACATGTCATTTAGCTGACGCTTTTATCCAAAGCGACTTACAATCCTGTTACATTCGTACACCGTAGACGCAGCTACAGGGAGTAATTCGGGGTTAAGTGTCTTGCTCAAGGACGCATCGACTAGGCCAGGGATTGTACTTCCAACCCCGTGATTGAAAGACGGACCTGCTACCCACTGACCCATAGTCGCCCTTACATTCATTGAGACCGACCTGTTGGAAGGATAATGGTAGCAGGTACAAGGCCGGAGGCCATCAAACAATAAACTACTAAATGGATGGATTTAAAGGCCTGAACAGGGTAAGACTGTGAGCTACGAGGGCATTCCAGAGGAAAAGATCCTGGAGGCCGCTGACCTCTGTAACTCTGGGCACAGACAGGAGCCGTGTATTCTGAGAGCAGGGTGGACTTCAAGGTTTCAGGAGATCTGACCGGTGCAAAGGGGCATGCTCATTCACTTTTGATGATGATGATAATGATGAATGGCTAGACGGTCAGGAATACGTTGTTAACCAGGCCGTTATGCTAATTACTCCACTAAATAGTCTCAAAAGACTAACATAAGAAGCAGCAACAAGACATTTTATCTCCTGATAAAAGAAGACTTTGCTCATGACTTCAAAAAGAAGACAAAAGCCCTGTTATACGTATTATATTTACTATATATGTATTCTTATATATAGGTATACAACCCAAAGTTGAAAAGAACCGTTCCATTAAGTCTGGCAGTCCTTTTCTCCGCTGGTTGTTGAAAAGCGCTCTGGGAAATATAGGAAATCACTAACTGAAGTCAAATTAGAGAGGGGAGGCTGAAAGAAAGTGGGGACAACAAAATGGTAAACAATCACAGAACAACTCCTGGAATGCATTGTTCATCGCTTATTGGAGATTTTCTACCGTCTGAGTACCTGCAGGTGAATCATTCTTTTGAGTTCTTTTCTCACAACTCTCCTTTGGGGCCGAGTTGGATTTAATTGAGGACATCGGCACAGTTTCATGGTGTTGTTTTCCAAAGGACTATCATTTTAACAAGATAACTGTATATGGTGTGTTCAATACAGCAGCGCCTTGGTGTACAATTCTGGTGTTTCTGCTTTTGATCCTGGAAATAATGAAAAGGCTGCATTTTTGTACAAATGAGGCGATCACAGAAGTGTTCCAGTGTGGATTACACTGTGATCATTGCTCAATAATTGTACATATCTCTGCAAATTGCTCACCCAAAGACGGAAGAGAATACCATGGAGAGCTTGATCTGAAAAAGGTGGACAAAACATCAAATTAGCTTTTTCTTTACATGCATTTGAAGAATAGATTTAAGGATGTATAACATGATACATGGGACTTGAAACAATTCCAGGGAGGGACCACTCGGTGATCTCCAATCTCTTGTTGCTTATTGACGTTTCTGGGAATGAATGAGTCCTGAGTGCAAGAGAAGTGTCATTCCCAATGTATCAGTTATTGATCGAGTTAGACGGTTAATGTATTATTCTCGTATTGCAGGCTTTGCATCCAACATATATATTATTGCTGAAGTAAAGAGGGCTGTGTATAATTCTCTTTAAGTTGAGGTTAAATGGAGCTGTATGTTTGCTAGAAAGCTGTGTGGTATACTATTTGACACATGCCATGTAGAGGCACACTGTGCAGAACCATCGCCTCACACATGATGGCTTAAGTAACCGACATGTTCCTGTGTGGTATCGGAGGACATCTGCAGTACAACATGACCCATCTATCTACAGGAGATAATCTCAGCATAGTGACTGATACAAGGGAGGGTTAAGTGTTCTCGAGGGTCTCTGAAGCATCGGTACATAGTGCATCTAAAATTTGGCTGGTTGCATGTGGGGAGGAGTGGGATTTTACCAGCATGAGCCTTAAGATTTTCAAGAATCCGTCTCGATAGTGCGGTCTTTTATCAATGTGAGATTTGGGAGGTACAGTTGCTGCTTGTCTTTGATGCTTTTTGAGGCTCAAAGATACCACAGGAAAGGGAAAGGAACACAATTAATTATACAGTTTAATGTGGGACATGGTGGTCGACTATTTCAGCCAATCACTGATAATGTTACAATGGAAACAAGCCGTCCGTCTTTAAATCGAACCAGTCGGTTACATTATGATGAGTTCAGGCTCTGTCTAGTGAATGTTTGTATTGGTTGAAGGTAAATTATAACGTTATCATGACGCAAGCAATCTTATAAAATGTAGTGTTGGTGAGAAACTTGAATGCATCCAGTTTGAAGGAGATGTTTTCGCAATAACATAAATAGATATTTAAAGGGAATTCTGACCTGTTGTCATTACCCCCAATATAATACATCATTATAACTTAAAAAAACTAATTACAAGATTTGTTTCAATGCATAAAAATACAATATTATATTTTCTTATTAATTCAATTGTGTTTTTATGAGGTGAAAAGGGCACAATAAATTACTGTACCAAAGGATAACGTTTAGATTGTTTAACGGTTCATGCTGGTTTTAGAGCGATTAAAATTATTTTGTAAGACGGTGGCAATAAAAAAAAGAGTCTAGAGCCTTGTAGACCAGCTGCTATACTCAAACAACAATATAGATCAGTATTGATAACAATTATTATCTGCAGCAAAAAATATAAAATGTGATCAGAGATTTCTAAAAGAAGTATTTGTTCCTTTTTTTTGTCGTTGTACTGATCGTAAAACCGATCCGAGACTCTAATCAGTAATACGATCCGAACCGTGAGTTTAAGGATCCATTACACATCTTACACTAAGTCAGTCGCACCGAGCGTCTAATAATGAAGCCGGCAGGTTCCCAGTGGAGTTGATAGAAAGCCTGGTGCATACAGACACCGAGGAGAACTGACCAAGCGTCTATATGTTAAGAGTTGGGAGTGAGACCAGTCAGTCCAGTATCAAATCCACTTACCATATCTGAATCCCCTCAGATGTTTCATCATTTGCAACAAACTAAAGCTAGTAGAAACTTAACGAGGAGAAATAACGTGTTCAATAAAAGATTCATTAGCAGGATCCAAAATGGAACCCCATCCTCAATCAACACGTTTCTACAACTCAACCTGCTGCATCCCCTCGGTCCTCTTCAGCGTCTGAGTGGCAGCACACTGAGGAGCACCTATGGCAAAGCCTTTGGCAAATCAGCGTGAGACCATTTGCATCTGACACGGCTGTCATGTAGCCCCAGGAGTGTTGCGTGACAGAGCGTTCCCACCCACTCCCTCCTCTCTTTTCATGTTCTCCTGATGCCGTCCCTCCAACAAACCGCACTGCTCTTTATGGCCAGTGCCCTCAATGTAGAGGCAACGTTAAAGGCCTCACTTGACAGACCCATTCCTTAGTTTTATCGGTGGTCTGGGGGATTAATAACGGCATGCCAGTTAGATGTACGAGCCCCTAATAGGACTCAATGAGATGACACCGCAGTCCAAGGCTTATTATGCTGTTGTAGCTGTGGGACAGAGGGGAGGAGGAAGAAAGCAAGAACAAGTATCTGAGCACACGCCAAACCAATCAGGAAACAAGCCTCACTGAACAGCAAGAAGGAAAAGAAAGAAAGACGTGTACACTTTTATTTATCCCTGTGGGAATAGTTTTCTCTGCATTGGACCCCTCCTTGATTATGAAGGAGCAGTGAAGCTTCTGGGGACCTACTGGGGCTGTCTTGCTCAAGGACACTTCGACATGCAACTATGAGTAGAACGGGGACCTTGTGGTTATGGGACCACCACTCTCCCCCATGAGCTTCAGCCGACCACCTGGACCAAAGACTGGAGAGACAACATGTGCTGAGCCTGAACCGATGGGATGTATACTATCCTTCTGTCTGTGACGCAGAGACCGTTTTGACGAGGATGGATGAGACACTCGTGTGATGCCAGGCACACTAACGGCTTTTCAAATATGCATCTGTAAAGTGTGACAGAGACAGAAAACCGCCTCCCTAGTCTAGTGTTTACTTTCTTTGATCTTGTGACAACAGCAAATAATTGAAGTTGGCACGCCGACTCAGCGAGGCGCTTTAAACACCCTCCTCACTTTGATTGTAAACAGTGAATGACGGATTATTGAAGATGCATGCGGCGTTATTGTTGTCCTCCAACTAAAAGAGTTCAACCCCCTGAAGTGCTGTCACATTAGAGGATGACTGAGGCAAACCACAACTCTGTACGGCACACTCACCCTTCAATATTCCACATCTGCAGTATAGATGACATATCATTTAGAGCCGTATTGGTACCCTGTAGTTGTAGCACAATAACGTGCCATGTCTCTATTGGAGAGCTAATTACATCTGCTTGTTCTTGCACTTGTCCCAGTGAGTGGGGAAGTCTTCACAGCATGGAGTGGGTCAAAACTGCCCACGGTCAAACTGAGGCGCAGCCTTCATTTCTCACATTACCCATCTATTTGAAAACTGACCCATCCTCTCGGTTGGAATAACAAAACGCCTCCGGGACACTGTTTCCTCCGTTTGGTTTATCGCCGCTCCGTCGGGCTCGCTCCGTCTCTGCTGTCCTCTGGCGATTGGCGCCCTAATTGAGGCAATCTTGAGCCATGGTTATCACCGGGGAAACGTTGCCCTGCTGATAATGATTGTCTTTTGGATTAGTCTAACAACAGAGAAGAGGCTTTGCTTTAATTCCGCTAACACTGGTCCAAGCTCCCTTTGTGTCTGCTTGCCTGCCGGGCTTGTCTTAACTGGGATTAGAAGCGTTGGCTGCAAGCGCCCACCGGGCCCCCACGGTGCGTTCACAGGGCCTTGGCCTTCCTACTTCACTGAATCTTCTTTGTGTCCCGGGATGTCTCTTCTAAGCGAATCCAGAAAATCTAAATTTTCCCCGTACTGTTCCTGAATGTTAAACTTTAGAACTCGGTTCCAAAACTTAAGTTGAAAGGAGTAGTTCACCATTTAACTACACATGTCAACGTACCCCTCTACTCACTAAAATGGTGTGTTGAGTGAAGCTGGATTATTACGTTACATGAAGGGTTCAAATGTCGTCTTTTAAAATGTAGTTTTTGTGGAGAAATGTGAATAACTGCAGTTGTTTGAAGGAGGTGGTTTCACAGCAACATATTAGAGAGGGAATTATGACCTGAATAACTTCCTTACGCTAGCTCTAAAAATCATATTGTATATAGTAAAAAAAATAGTTTGTATCAATGCATGTATATCAATATAAGTGCGTTAATTTATTTTCACACTTGAATTGTATGTTTGTATGCATATTACCACCATAGATGACGAGAACAAAGCCACAAGATAACAGTTAGAATTTTTAACAGTTGACTCTGACGCTGGGATGGTTAAATCATTTTTTTATGTGACAGTTCCAGGACATTATTAAAAAGTGGTTTGAAAATCTGCAGGTCAGACTTTGAATAAATTTAAAAGCTGAAATTGGCCAAGAAAATTGCATTTGGCACCTCTCCAACGCTGACACCTTTAATCTTTATTGGAAAGCATAATCTATCAAACGCCCAACAAAACTTTAATAACAGACTAATAATGAGAATCTTAACCATGTGGCAAGTGAACAACATTGCTCTGACCTGCAGCCCGGCTGGCTTCATGTGAAGCGAGTCCCAGGTGGTGTTCAGTCGGGGGAAGGAGGTGTGTGTGTGTGTGTGTGTGTGTGTGTGTGTGTGTGTGTGCGCAGGAGAGGAAGATGCACCATCAACAATCGCTCCGGAGGATTCCTGTGGTGAAGCGTCTCGGCTTCTCGAGCAAACAAGTGGCGAGGCGTGCAAAATGAATTTCAGGCCCTTTCAAAAAGATGACCACACAAATGGATGGGAGCTCTTTAAAAAGATTAGCAGTCTATATGCTCTTGCCAGAGACACACACACACACACACACACACGTGCGCACAAGCACATACACACACTTCTTTGTCTAGTTGATCTGGTGGGATGGTGGTTTCACACTTTTTCTCATGGCTGATACACTCTAAGTATGTTTTCCTTTGCCGGGCTGGTTTCCAGACTTCTTCCCTGTGTTTAAGGCCACCAGCCCACCAGCCAGTGGTGTTTAATTCAACTTTAACTGTGCGGCGTCAGTATTTGGCAAGGCCATGGCAGCATGACATCGCCAGTAGCTCCGGATAGCATTTCTCTTATTTAACCCGAGCGAGTGCATTCTGTGGCCCGCGTTTTTAAATCCGTAAAAAACAATATGATGGGATCCAAATAAGCACAAACACCGTGGGCGATTTGTGTTCGCCTCCAGTGTAGCGCTGTTTTACCAGCGGGTGAGTGCTGGGAAGGGGGGGGAGGGGCGAGCGTTGTGAGGCAGGCTGCTGGAGCAGGTGACCTCTGTGACCCGGCACAGCAGCAGTGGATGCCGGACACATGCTCCTTCCTCAAAGGCCACTGGCATCCTTTCGGCCTCATCGGGCTCACGCCCTCACGCACGCCCTCAAACGCACACACCCATTTTAAGTACTACATCTGAATGAAGCCACTGTACTTGAAGTTCTTTTGAAAAGGAACATGACGCGACATACCTTACGGGTATAAAGGTTATACAAACCACTTGCCCCGACCGGGACTTTTTGTCTATTACTAAATCATTTTTGACAGTTGACCTACACTCCACAAGCGGCTAACGGCTACTTTTTGAACATGTCCGACTGGCAAACATCAGGATCACCGGCTTACAGAAAATGACCCCCCTGTGAACAGCTAAGAGCTTTTTCTGATTCATATGAAGCTTGGAAACACTCACCTCAGGCATGGCCGCTGCTCTGTGCTTTTTACACACACATAAAAACACGGCCACGCAAACATCGTATACGTTCATGCATTCCTTCAGCTTCAATCAGATGAGTTATTGCACTGGCTGAGTTATTAACCTATTATATTTAGCAGGCCATTAGCAGCCCAGAAATTACACCGTTAATTGAAGCAACGGCCTCCGCTTTCCTCATTAAGTCCCGAGCTCCTCTCACCGAGCTGAAGACCGCTCAAGAAAAGAATATAAATACTCCATACGTGTCCCTCGCCATTTCCATACCATGGGATTCTCAGGATTATCAGATATTCAATCCAAGTATCACGATCTTGCAATAAGTCAAAAGGCATCATCGTTTCACGTTCTGTTAATGGTCGTGATTGAAACGGCGCTTTACATCAGTGCTCCGCCTCCACGCCGCCCGTCCCGACTCCGCCCCCTTGTCCCTGGAGGGAGTGCGTTCCTCCTGCTGCATCCTGATGAAGCAGACTCTGCCTCTCTGAGGTCTCTTATCGCTTCTCATCTCACGCTCTCGGTTTGTTTTATGCGTCCTGACAGTTTCTCCTCTTTCCAATTGTTTTTAGCGCGCCCCTCTGCGGTGATGCCCAGCGCCTCGGCCCAGTACTGGATCAAAAAGGGTCAGGATGACTTGATGCTGTCCTGACCTGCCTTTCGACCCTCTCAGTTTATCACATTCCATCATCTATTGTATTAATGCCGCGAGAGGCATCTCTGGCAGGGCTCTTGCTTACAGCCGTTGGCGGAGTGCGTGTCCGATGCCGGCTACGCTTGGCTGGTGACGCTGCCGGCCAGCTGAGGTCCAGCAAACAAACAACATGTATTATATTCAAGGCGAGGAGAGTGGTTTCATAGCCAACGGGGCCGCACCATGTGTTTGTTCGTGGGCCCACGTGTGTGTTTTTGTACCATTGTGTTGGTGTGCGCGTTGACCTACAATGTGGGCAGCGCTGCGAGAAGCGATGGAGACCGTGGTTACATGCATTTGAATAACTGGCTTAGTTGGACTGAAATCGAATTCTCTTTCATGTAAACACCTTTGTTCGACTATGTGCGGTCCGACTACGGTCCGATTGACACCCCTGGATTACTCGATCCGATGCGGTTGATAATCCGACTATCGCGGCTTGTAGCGGTGAATTGGACTAGGAACCGAACTTTGCGTCTTTGCCCAAGTGCAAAGAGTATCGCCACGAGCATCGCAACGAGTTGCAGGGCTCTCAAGTGTCACACATTTTGGTCTTAACTCCCGCACTCCCGCCACACATCGTATTTCTTCACGCTGAATGTGCCGCAGCAACAACATGAGCTGGCCCCGCCGCTCTCCCCGTGGGGAAAACAAATGCTTCCTGGAGTTGTGCTGTCACGTGGCGCTTATCAGCCAATCAAAAAAAGGAAATGGGCTACACAACAGGAGTTGTAGTGAAAACAGCGCCACCTATCGTATCGGAGGTGACATGCTTTCAGCCAATGATTCGAATTACTCACTGCCATGTATACTGGGATAATAGCAGATTCCCCAAAAGATAGCATAGTCCGACTAAAGAGATTTGAATTATACCATCATGTAAACGCACTGACTGTGTGTCCGGCCTGCTCCACCAGGCTGAGGGCAGCGGAGTGATCACTGCAGCTCTGCACTGTTTGTGTACGTACTCCATGGCAGTGATGGAGGACGAGGAGGGAACCACAACCCCACGGAAGCCAGGAAATGAAGCACAAATAGATACGCCACCGAAATAATGAACCGTTTTAATTGTTAAAAATGGTGATGAGTATTTGGAAAGGTCATCTCACTATTTTCTGACATTTTATTGGCAAATGTATTCATGGTCACAATACTCATTTATCACAATTTTTGTTAACATTTCATCGACAAAAACTATCAATTATTTAATGGAGAACATAAGTGACAGTGATAATCAGCTGTGGCTCCAGTTTCAGTCTCTTCCAGCCAAATGGCAGCGACATGGGCAGCTGAGGGAATATTGGCTATAAAGATGAAGATATCCTTTTAATAAGCTGAGCAAATAATGTTTGAGATGGATTAATGTATTAACAAGCGGACTACAATAAGTTGGCACAGATATTTGAAAGCAGTGCATAGAAACTATATAAGCAATCGTTCTGTGCAGCAACTAGAAGGAAAGAATTACGGAATTATGTTGTCCCTCCTTTATTTTGCACACTATATGAATGGTACAAGGGAAAAGGGCAGTAGGGAAAGGATATATGAAAGGTCAAATCATGAGAAGTATCTGCAAACCAAATAATTAATTTCCTGAGTGTCAAGGTACCTTAGCAGCAGCGGTGCTGATGTGCGCTCTGCTGCCTGAGCGCTCTGCACACGATGGGGACCTGCTAGAGGAGGATGGGGGCGGTCCAGCCTGTCCACACGGTGGACGCCAACGCAGGGCTTTGTTTTCCTTCACTAATCCAAACCCAGATGCCTCCTTGTTGGTTTGTTTGTTTGTGTATTTTATTCAGTCAATAAAATCAAATACAATCAATATTGTCCTATATAATACACAAAAGAGAAAGATTGAAAAGGTATAGGTAGAAGCAAAAAATGCTTATAAATTCCTATCCTAAATTGAAATCTAAATAAATCAGAAAATTGATATAAAATAAAGAAAATCCATTTTTACAGAAAGCTAACCGTTAACTTTGAGTGAACTCTGTCAGGAAAAAGGACCCAGCTTGGAAATGATGGGGGAAGATTGTCACTAATAGACGTCTGTCCACCGAGCCGTTTCCCTTCAGGGCTGAAAAAATGAAATGGCTCTTTTAGAAGGTAATGATATATGTTATGCGCTACAAACCCTACATATCCAATACATTTTTAAATGCACTACCTGTGAGTAAAGTAGAAATGTTGCGCTTACCTGTGGTCTATGGAGGACTAAAAATGACTTAAATATAAATAAATAAATGAATAAATAAATAAATCCTTAAATAAATGTATAAATGATTAAATAAATGTATAAATAAATGTATAAATACATAAATAAATATGGGAATGAATGAATATGTTATAAATCAACAGGATAACATTAAATAAATATATTTCTGTATTTCTTCATTTATTTATTTCTCTATTTATGTGTCCACACGTATTTCTTCATTTATTTATGTGTGACATTTACGTGTCCGTATATTCAAATGAGCTGTGTGGTCCGAACCTCTGTCTAAAGCCTGATTGGTCAAGTCGGGGAGCAAGACAGAAACAATCGATCCCTGGCACTTGGATCTGTAGACGAACAGCGTTTATTATGCGTTCTTGTTTGTACATTCTAAATACTACTGTTGAGTCACGGATTGTAATTTAAGGATGTTTTCAGCCGAGAAGTTAGTAGTTTAAGCATCAAATCTGTGGTCGGTTTATCGAGATTCAGCCTGATAAGGATCTGCGACGGAGATTTGAGGTCCTGCTCGCGGGACACTGAGCTCCGGGCGCCGGGCGCTCAGCGCTGCGTGGCCGCCGACAGCAGCCGGATCTCGGCAGGACTTTTTTAAATACTCTGTCTCCGTAGCGGCTAAACATGAGACATGAGATATACATAGGTTTGGGAGGATCTAAAGAGCACAATAGTTTATTATTTATTAAAAGATAACGTTACGTCAATTTGACTGAGGGTTAAGATTCATAACTTCATATTGTAGCGACCCTGGGTCAGGAAAGCTACGAGATGTTGTATAGTCATTACCGTTTATTCGTAGCCTACGCCAAACGACAGTGAACACCGCAACACATTCTACTCCACTGTAAAGTATGTTACAGTGAATAATTGGAGTAAATTCATGAGCAACAGCAGTTGATGTGGTGACGTCACAAGACCAGAAAGACCGTCCTGCGTCCTCGAGAGTCTGGACTCACAAGACCAGACCCCAAGACCAGACAACCAAGACCAGACTGCAAAAGAACACAAGTCTGTTCTCAGTGTACTTGGAATTGATAAACGGCTGTAGTCAAAAAGCTGTCTAGGCTAACTTCTGCTAACGGTGAGCTGAGCGAGTCAACTTCAGCACCATGTGCCAGGCAGGAGAAGTATAGAGCACAACACACCAGGTGCATCACACTCCTGTGACCAATCAGGCTTTAGACAGAGGTTCGGACCACCCAGCTCATTTGAATATACGGACACGTAAATGTCACACATAAATAAATGAAGAAATACGTGTGGACACATAAATAGAGAAATAAATAAATTAAGAAATACAGAAATGTAGAAATATATTTATTTAATGATGTCCTGTTGATTTATAACTTATATTCATTCATTCCTTTATTTATTTATACATTTATACATTTATTTAAGCATTTATACATTTATTTAAGGATTTATTTATTTATTCCTATATTTATTCATTTATTTATTTATTTATACTTATGTCATTTTTAGTCCTCCATAGTGGTCAGCAGGACAATTGCAAACAAGCTGATGTCAACAACGAAGCAGGAACAGCTGACCAGGGATTCAGATTCATCAGTCAGCGAAGGGAAGAAGTCCCAAGTTAAAGCAAATGCAATTATTTAATGGGAATACGTAAGCAAAACCACATCTGCAACTCATCTTCGTACAAAGAGAGCCGGCTTTTGTCCACATAGAATCATTTCTGCTTCATCATCTATGCATGAAAGGCCCGTCTGGTGTATGGTATATGGTGAATTAAAAATTCACCTTATAGAAAGATACGTTTCATTTAATCTTGATAGGATTCTCTTAAAGAAACATCACATATATGAAAAATATGTTTTGACATTTAAGTAAATGAACACCAGTTGATAATAAGTGCATGTGTGGTTGTTGATACCAATAAATGTCAATCATTGTTGGAAAGCGTTTCTTTTCATGATGTTCAATAAACAGGACGCGTGAAGCTCGGCAGACAGCGTTTGTACTTTGGCCTCGTGACGTGAAACCCTTCTGGCGCCGCAAATCACAAAAAGCTCCCAGCAGGGTGAGCAGACACAATCCAATCCGTCTCCGTGGCATGTGAACACAAATGGCTCGGATCATGAAATATAATATCAAAGGAGCGGGGACACCCCCGTCGATATGATCTGACTCTCGTAACGTCCCCCGTTCTCTCTCCATCTTTACCTTTCAAACCATTTTTTTCCAGGCGGTTAAAACATCGTATTAAATGGCCATACAAGCACCCTCCCCTTTTTACATCTGTGATTTTGCTCGCTCGCAATTCCTCTCTCCACACGCCGACGCTCGGCCCGAGATGAGGCGGCAGGCTGCTCTCGCCACGAGGTCCTCGGCTCCCGCCGGCCTTCCAGATGGCCGCGGTGTCGGCGCCGCACCTTCTGACCACATGGCACACCCTACATCCTCCCCACCCCCGCCCACACACCCGCTGATACACCTGTCAAAGTACACGGACGCAATTTATATGACATATGACGTCTTCTACGAAATTCATCATTGGTGATAATCTGGTAATGATTAGGGATTTGTGGAACAACATGAGGAAATGAGAACAGCGTTCCACTTCAAAGGCTCTAATGTACTCTGGGAAACATGGTGTCCTCCTTTCACCTTTGGGCATTTTAATGGTTATTCTTCTATCAGCCTTTGGACAGCAAAATAGAAAAAAAAGAGTGGATTATTCGGAGATGTCTTTGTTTAAACTGCATTTTATTTGATTCAGGATTTTTTTTATTATGAGGAAGACGATGCATGAATTTTAAATTTTACGTTTTTTAATAATAAAAAGTATCGGCAGCAGTTTCTGTGTGGAAGAGTGTTTTATTTTCTGTGAAGGACTCCCGGAGACGAGAGAAAATGGAAACGCTTCCACAAACTGCCACGCCGTTGGATCAGTCGGCGACGGAAAATAGAAAAACAGGCTTTTATTTCTTAAAACAGATCATTAAATTATTCAGTGGAAGTATGCGCGCTCTTGTTCTGATGCCCCGTTTCACATTCATGCAGCAGCTCCCCTCCGCTCGGGGACTTCTGCAGGAGAACCACATGTTTGTTCTCCTCGCGTTGAGAAGCAGCTTCCCTGGAGCGGAGCGGGCGCCGTGTGCTCGAGGGTCCTCGTTTACCCTCGGCGGGACCCGTTGGGGTCACGACGTCATCTCTTTGACTCGGTGCTGATGTCCAGGTTTCCCGTGTGATTCGGTCCCTTTGTGACATCATCGCGCCTTTCATTCATTATTTCTGCAACGCTCAGCTATTTCCAAAGCTGTGTTTCCGTTTTCATTAACATGCTCCATTCATTCTATTAATGCCCCCCCCCTCTGTTTACTGTATATAAACTCCCCATTTGTTGTCCCTATCATGACCCTCCCCCCCGCTGACATCCCCTCCTCTTTCTATTCGTCTGCTTTTCCTGTTTTTTTTTTCTTTTTTCTCTTCCGCCCTCTCCTCATTTTCTCCATCCTGACTGCAGGGTTGAATCATCCCCGTTTCTGCTTGCCTTGTCCCCCCCCCCCCTCTCAACCCCACCCCGCCGTGCATCTGTCCAGACCTCATCACACGACGACAGCCGAGCCGGGCTGACATCTCGCCGCGGCGCTAAGGGCCTCTGATGTCCGTGACGCTCGCGCTGACCTGCCCCTCATTCCTCAAAGCACTGACATCATCAAAGTGGGACACATTTTGGTCCCTGGATCTATTAATTGCCAAGTATGGAATGAGCCACATTTCCATCCTCGCCGTTTCCAGATTAGAAGTGGAAGGGGGAGACGAGGGGGGTTGAGGCGTCTTTGTCTTTTCTTTTTTTTTTCTTCTTCTTTTTGTTATCAGATGTATCCCGGCCGGCTGCAGGTTTTTACGCCTTTTCATGCCGCTCGTCTGCTGCCGTCTCCTCACTTGGTCGTATCTGGCGGTTGTCAGAGAGAGGGACAACATCAGCACTATTCTCTTCACAGCCTGCCTCCCGTCACTTGGGAGACGCTTCTTTCCCCTCGCACTGCGCTTCAAACGGCACACCTCGGATCACACGCCCGCACACGCTCACACGCGCACGTCGACGCGCGCGCATCACGACCGCCATCCTCGACGCAAAAGCGCACACGAATGAAAGCGCCAGCATCTTCCGTGATGGAAAATCGAGTCATGGTCCTTCTGCTGTCGTAGACTGACAGACGAGCCATGCGGAAAAGTGGAATCAACACGTCCCTATATTTGTGTGTGTGTGTGTGTGTGTGTGTGTGTGTGTGTGTGTGTGTGTGTGTGTGTGTGTGTGTGTGTGTGTGTGTGTGTGTGTGTGTGTGTGTGTGTGTGTGTGTGTGTGTGTGTGTGTGTGTGTGTGTGTGTGTGTGTGTGTGTGTGTGTGTGTGGTGGCACTGTGTGATTCTATAACAAGCACATGCAAATGAAGTCAAGCCAACCCCAGGCTCATTAAATAAAACATGGGCGTGAGGACAAAAGCCTGCTTCTGCTGCAACCTTGCGTATTCATAATGAGAGCCCTTCCCTCGCGTGGATCGGGGAGACGTTACGCAGGGGGACGTTACGGGGCTCCTGTTTCCTGGGTGTCAGATACCTGACAGAATGGTGGAAGAGTTTTGTCGCATTCATTTTGTGGCGGTTCTGAGCTGAGGTTTTTTTTTGTTGGGTGTTGATCTTTTGATCCGAGCCAGAACACAACAAGGATCTAACAATACAGAATGGTGCATTATTGACTTCTTCACTCTCTTTTGTTTCTTTTGTTTTTTGTATTCAGCGTAGAATCCACAATGTGTGCACAGACCCTGCTCCTCCGTCTGAACAGGAGCACGTGAACGCAATTAAGGAATTGAAGGAAATTGTGGAAGAGGTCAGTGTATGTTAGGACGCTCAAGATTGCACTCTGTGTTTCGGTCTTCAGGAAACAAAAACTGATCCTGCTTCCGCAGTACTCCTTCCGTGGAAGCGTAGCCCCCCCCCCCCCCAGGTGAATCACACTCTTAGACCCCGTTTACACGATGGGAAAACGCATAATTTTCATGCTTTTTGGCCTTTCATTTACACAAAAACTGAGGTTTTATCAAGGAAAACGAAGTAGAGATTTCTGAAAACTCAGTTTTTTGTGTTTGCGTGTGAACGAGGTCAAACAGAGTTTTAGCTTGTCAAACGTCACAGTATTCACGTCATGTGAGCATCCTATGCGGACGGCGTATTTATGCGGGTTCATATAAACAGAAACTTTTTTGAAAACAACCTTGTGTGTACAACGTTATTTTTGAAAACGTAGGGGCAGAAATATTTGTTTCTGTAAATTCCCAGCTATGTGTAAACGTGGCCTCAGCTCTCTCGCGATGTTCGTGCTATTAGTACCATTTGCTAATAATCTTGTCATCTTTGAGAGCTGTGCCGCTTTTAGCTGCTGCCGTATTATTAAGAATGCTTGTGTTACTGGATGAGAGCGAAACCATACAAAGTCATTTTCCCACCCAGTCCTATTGTATTAGTATTCACAATAGTTCTAGGATTGTGGCCTTAGAGATGGAGCGGACTGCCCACTGCAACAGAATGATAGTAATTAATAGCTGAAACCTTCAATGTCAATTCAAATTCAACGACTCTAAATAGAAGCTGTACTCCATCTGGATCAGTCACATTCGATGTGTAGGTGTGTTTTCGATGACCTGGATCTGTACAGCTGAGGTCAGTCTGGTTGCTGATATAGATTGTATTTCTTTTTTAATTTGTCCAAAAGAATTTAGCACATTCTAACTTTGTTTTCATTTTCATTTCACCATCGAATCATTTTTCAAAACTCTGAGAAAGTAGAAACCGCACGTTGATGGAGGCGTTTCAGTCGGAACGTCGCAGACTGAGTCAAGTGTGGCGCTCGCTCCGCTCCTGATTTTGACTTGAACGCGACCAAAGTACGGCTGTAACAAACACTTGAGGGAGGTGGGCAGAGGGGCCGGGATTAGAGAGAGAGAGAGAGAGAGAGAGAGAGAGAGAGAGAGAGAGAGAGAGAGAGAGAGAGAGAGAGAGAGAGAGAGAGAGAGAGAGAGAGAGAGAGAGAGAGAGAGAGAGAGAGAGAGAGAGAGAGAGAAGAGAGAGAGAGAGAGAGAGAGAGAGAGAGAGAGAGAGAGAGAGAGAGAGAGAGAGAGAGAGAGAGAGAGAGAGAGAGAGAGAGAGAGAGAGAGAGAGAGAGAGACCCCCCCATCGGCCAGAGTGATGCTGAGGGATCAGAGAGGCCGGTGCCTGTGACAGGCAGTGTTCATTAACGTCCAATCAAGGGGCTCCACACACAAGCACCCTCAACCACTAAAGCGGCGCTCTCAATCCCCCACACACACACACACGCACGCACGCACGCTATCCAAGCAATGAGACAGGCGGGCTAAGCGTGGGCACTGATGGCTTCAGTGCCTCAATTGATGGGTGCTTAGAGGGGAGTGAGAGCTGGAGACGCCAGGCCAGAGAGACGGAGCGCCAGAGAGACGGAGCGGCGGCTCTCTGATCGCCTGAGCTCAGAGACGCTTCTGCTCAACATGCGACGCCATTACGTCAACCCACACGCCGCCCAGCTGTTTCCATTAAACGCCGCGGCTCTGAAGATCTCGTTCGCTGTCACCAGATACACTACAAACCCTAATAAAGCCTTCTCCGGCAAAACGCTGCATCGCGCTGACATGAGGCGTTTAGCCGACGCTCGTCTCCGGAGGGAGTCGCAAGGGGAGGGGGGGAGGAGGGGGGGGGATTAGTTTTAACGATGGAATTAGTTTTAAGTTGTGAATTGCCATCATTTAAAGAAACGCATACCATCGGTCTCCAGAAGCTGAGGTGAGGATGTGCTGGTGAATCTGCGGCCGCTGCCATGTGACAGACGGTGTCTGTTTGTACCGTCAGTCAAATGTTTACCTCCCAAATACCCAGCGGAAATGTCATCAGCAGTGTGAGCCCGTATTGTGAGCCGGGGCCTTCACAGCACTTTGACCATGCAGGTGGACACGGTCTCTATCCACCAATCAGAGTTCAGTTGTTTTTTATTAATCTCTATATTCCTTTTTTTTTTTTTATTTATCAGCTAATGATATGTTTGCTGCTTAGTGGCTTTTCACACGTTAATACTGCATGAAACTCTGTATGCCTTGAAAAGTGTGTCTCTGGTTTGTTAGCTGGCGTTAACAAGACGGGGATCCGTAGATAACCACAACACGTTCGGTTTGAAAACACTCACAAAAGGAGCAGAAAGAGGAGAAGAAAGAAAAGCACTTCCTCCCGTCTCCCGTCGTCTCCTGTGGGCTTCTCAAACGTGAGCGTTGCTATGAAGCAGAAGCTGCAGCTCCAGAACATGTGTTACACCCGGTGTTGCACCCGGTTTACACAATGCCTCGCTGGACCCTTTACTCGTGAGTGTTGTTTTCTCTGGCATTTGGAGGGAAATGGCCATGTGGAGATTCGTTAAAACAGATTTTTAAACGTCTTTTAATGAGGTAGTATGCTCAAATGAGATTATAAACTTAGTTTTACATTGACAGAACGTGTTGAACCGCTTCTATTCCCCAGACGGCACTTCGCTGTTTCTACTTCCTACAACCGTCAGATTGCTACCTTCACGAACATTTTATTAAAAAAGAAAATCCCCGTAGGTATCTAATGAGCGACATGCTTATTAACGGCCTTCATCGGGCCCGTTTGTTGGTTTTGCTTTCATCATTTCAAAGGACTAAGACATGTACCGCTTGATCTTCTCTGGCTCCGCCAGCCTCTGAGTCCCTCGGATCGTACCTTTCTGTGACAAGCATTCGTGCCGTCACATGAGACGGGAGTGTACAAGCGGGAGCGCCAGCTCGGCGTCTTTAGATCAGCCGATGGCCGCGGGTCTCCCGTGCCCGCTGGACACGACGAAGCCAACATGGCCGTTGGATTGGGCGTGCGTCCATTTGAGCAGTCGGGAGGCCGGCGTGCAGCTCGGAGCGCAGTAATGAATTCCAGGAGGCTGGGCATGCTAACGAGTTCATTATTCCAGCGTGGCTTAGGAGTAATTACCATTTTGCAACCGAAGACTTCCAAGAATGGGTTGCTCTTGTCAAATTAAGCCGAGCGTGAATTCAGATGAATATTTTGTGACAGACAGAGATTGGTGTGGCCATTTTTAATTTTTGTAATATCTGACAAGTGTGTATGTATACATATATATATATATATATATATATATATATATATATATATATATATATATTTTATTTTTTATTTTATTTTAAGGCAAGATACACAAAGAAACAGTGCAATTGTGATACATTTAGCATTTTTCTTTCCCACCCTCAAGCATTCATGTCAACAGTATCATTCTTATGGACAAACTCCCTCCCCGACCAACAGCCTCTTAATTGAGGATACACAAAACAAAACTAAAACTAAACTAAATTTAAATTAAAAATGAATTAAGAATTATTAAATGAACAGTTATATAAAATCATCGATACACGATAGCTGATATATATATATATATATATATATATATATATATATATATATATATATATATATATATATATATATATATATATATATATATATATATATATAAATATATATGTGTGTGTGTGTGTGTGTGTGTGTGTGTGTGTGTGTGTTTGTACATACACATACTTGGGACCCCCTTCCTTTCATGCTAGTCTGCCTTTGAGCTCTAAACCTGCTCTCATGGGTCATTTTCATATTTCTGCATGCTATTGAATTGGCTTGATCCTAATAAGCAGCCGTCATCGAGCTTACATCAGATGAGCGGACTCGTTTAGGTCTTAGTAGAACATCATTAATAATCCCCAAAGGAAGCGGCCCCTCCCTCCAGTCGTCTGTGTTGGTCGACCAGCAGCCGGGCTTCCCTGAGTGGATGAGCAAAAGTATCCACTGCAAGTGATGGAGCTCCCCTATGCCTCATTTGATCCTTTTACAGAAAACGTCTCATCAATTTCACTGAAAAGTTGGATTCAAGTACATGCCAGCTGGTGCGTAGAGAGACTGTTGCTCTGGAAATGTCAGTGATTTACCACCTGTAGCTGCAGATGTGGAGCTGCAACTTAAACGCTTCGCTCTCATGCGCTCAACGGGATCTTGACAGGAAAACCTGCACATTTAAATTCAAAGAACACACCATCTTCACTGTACAGAGTCCAGCAAGAGATCCATACACATATTGATCTTTTTTCTTTCTTTTTTTTGAGTCTTTGTGCCTTTTTATTAAACTGCAGCTGAAGATAAGGGGGGGGGGGAGGATTTACTATTCAGAACCTCAATAAATTAATGAATTCTTTATTTTTACTCTGTAATCGTGTCTCCTTCTAATTTGTTACCTTCAACGTGTGCACAATGTAACCCATTTTTAATTTTACCTGCATTTGTGACTTTATAAAGCTGAAAAATAACTGATTATGCGTAATTATCTCTGACGGTAGTTTTTCTCCGCCATGTATGGAGCCACGCTACTGTTTTACCTTTCCGATTAAAGTAAAAAATGCCCCCGCAGCTGTTATTTGCTGATACACAGCATAGCAGCAATGAGACATGTTGTTCGGCAGAGAGAAAAAAAGGAGCCTTGAAAGCATCGCTATTTCTCCTTAAAAAGCTCTGAGGTGCCAATCTGCATGAAAACTTAATATTGCAAATAAAATGGTCACAGTGCTGCTGCCTGAGGCGGGAGACGCAGTCTGCAGTAGTCAGATACACATTCTGACAGGAAGTGATGCATTACCACACTGTTGACTGTATTGTAAAGCCCTTTGAGGCACATGTGTAATGTAATTGTTTGTGATGTGGGGCTATACAAAATAAAGTGAATTGAATTGAATTGAGTCCCCGCCCGATGATATTTATCACAGAGGGCCTCTGTTGTTTTGAATAAATGGGCACATTACTGAGGCCAGAGTTCAGCCCACACGGCCTGCTTTCTACACGCTACGTCTTCAAGGGAAACAAACGCCACACGGCGGTTTACGTTTGACGGCCTCTTGAGGAGAGGGAATGAGATGTATGAGGAGGAAGCCACAGCCGTGCAGCGCTCCAGCACAGGCATGTTGATTATGGTTGTAAATAAGTTCAATTCTTGTTTAATTTGTATTTACTTATTACCTATACAGCAGATCATCTGTAATGTGGTGTCTACTAATAATACATTTGGTTATTAACGCTGGTGTAATTGGTCCTGAAATATCCCGTTTCCTAGCTTAGATGTGGTGTGTGTGTGTGTGTGTGTGTGTGGGGGGGGGGGGGTTCATTCCAGCAGCATACCAGTGTGTGTGCACCAGTGGGAGTTGTAAACTTGAAATCACAAAGATATCTTCTTTTCTCGCTCGGAAATGTGAAACTTGGAAATAAATAATAATCCAGCAGGTTCCTGCAGGGTGAACATTTAGTTGCTAGGCAACAGTTGGCATCCGACAGGAACCCTCAAGTAAAGGCGATAGGCGGTCGGGGTGCGTTTGGACAACGTGGCAACATCCCCGCGCTTCACGGCGTTGTGTTGTTTGGACCAATCGTCCCACACCGTTGTTCCCCAAACCAAAGGCCGTTTGAGCAGAGGCCCGCTGTCGGCCATTTCAAACGGCACGGATCCAAAGATTTACATTTTCAAATCATCATTTATTTCCTTGATTTGTTCCAGTGATAACGGCGGCTTTTAAAGCGATCTGCTGTGGCTGTCACTGTTTTGATTGCTAAAATGTAGATGGGGTCTTTTAAAAGCACTCGCTCACTCGACTCCCCCGGGGGCGAACGATAGCCGTCCATGTAAACTCTCTCATGGCTGTTTTTCTTTGTTCCTTCATCTTTGGCTTGTTATAGTCTCTCTCTCTCTCTCTCTCTCTCTCTCTCTCTCTCTCTCTCTCTCTCTCTCTCTCTCTCTCTCTCTGCCCTCTGGCTGCCAGTGAAGAAGTCCATGACATTGATGCAAGATTTTCTTAACACAGTTTCCCATCCAAGCCCATTTTCTTCGTCAGATTGGAAGTTCGGATATTTATAATCTCGGGGCACCAGCTAATGGTATTTGCGGAGCGTGTTTTCCGTAATGGTTCTGACTGTGTGGCGTTGCCAGCGGCCCCGTCTTGAATGGTGGAGGGATGGCTCTAATTTGGGCTAATGGGTGACTCAGCCGTCATCATCACGCGTCCCTCAGTAGGCTGCAGATGGCCCGGGAGCCGCCGCTATACACACAGCGCACAACAATGCATCAAGCCGCTGACACGGGCGGCCGACAGTGACATTTGTAGAGCCGCATCTCTGAGGGGAGAGATCATGAGCGCGGAAGAGGTTAATCATCGGCCGAGCTAATCAATCATTTGTCGTCAGATTAGATTAAATCGTTGAACCCTCCCTCGGGCGATCACCGCGGCTGTTCCAGGCACGAAAATCAAGTGGTGGCGAGATGATCATGTATTGTAAGTGACTGCTCGGCTCGCTTTTGTTCAAACTCTACTTATCGGCACGTGCTGGAAAATTGAGAGGAGGCGAGCAAGTCACCGTAGCAACTGGATGGCAAGGTGGGCCGTTTGAGCAGGGTTGTGTGTGTGTGTGTGTGTGTGTGTGTGGGCTGCTGCAGAGGCTAGTTTACATTCCATAGAGTCTGCTAAGCTTCACCAACCTTTGCTCTGCTTCCGCACACTCGCTGATATATTTGCAATCTGGCAGAAACTCACATGTTTACTCTTCCTCGATGCCCTCACCAGTACGGCGTTCCTCTACCTCCATCAACCCATCATTACCTCTACCGCCACGACACAATCATATTTCGTCTCACGGAGACAAATAACAAACCACCTCATCTGTACCTCCCGGCTCTCCTCCCGCCCTCCCCCCCCCAGGTAGCCGTGGCAACGGCGTCATTTTGTTTCACTGCGCTGGAGGAGGGAGGGATTGCGATGGTGAGGTTGCAGCATGTGGAGGTCAGTCCCAGGGGAGCGTCCAGCCGGTTTACAACTGTACGGCGCAGAATGGGCTTTGCACCCCCACAGCCACCTCACCCCAGAGACCCATTACCAGGGGTCAGAGCTCGGGTCTCGGGTCGACTCGGCGCAAACCTCAGTGCAACCTGCCAAAGATCAGCTGCGTGAGCAGAGTGTATATGTGCGGCCTCCCTGTGCATCAAAGTGTCGGAGCGACCGAGGAAACAAGGAGGGGAACAACAGCTGTTTGCACATTCTGCCCTGTTCTCCACACATCGTACTGTGCAGCTGGTCCAGGTAAATTAATGGTCCCTCATGGAAATTGTGGTTTAATATTTAATTTGGCTGGTGTGATGCAGTAATTAGGTGGACACAATTGCATTAAAACGTGTAAACTAATGCACTGCACTGCAATATCCTTGCAATAAATCATGCTGGACCTTTTGTGAAGCTGATGGTGTTTTTTTTATTTTTGACTCGGTGTGAGACGGATGTTGATCCAACTCTGCAGTCACTTCGAGGTCGCATTTGATTAAAATGTATAGTGTTATGTCGCCCAATGGGAAAGAATAACACACAACTGCATATTACAATACAATACAAAGCTGTTTGTGGAAAACACTGACAGCATAATGTAATACAGCACAGCAACACCGCAAAGCACATCGTTGTGTAGACGCCTCACTGACATAATGTCAACTAAAAAGTATGTGTTATAACCTCAAAAGTAGTGAATATATTGCAGGGCTGTTGCATTGGGTTGCATTGTAATTTACACATTCTTATGATAGTTTGGCCACCACCTGCACAACATGCGATGGAGATGATTGAGGGTATTTTCCTTTCACAAAATTGGGGACAATCATTTGGGAGGATAATAGTCCAGTAAATTTGCATGATCAAGTTGGGTAACGCTATTGTCATAAGCTTATAATCGAGTGAGAGACTTTCATGCCTGAGCAAAGACGAGACATTGAGCTGACTAAATGAAATGTCAACACAAATGCTGCCAAAATACGGCCGAGTATTTTACTAGTCATTAATAAACATATCCCACGCCTCCTTCCGTCCCCCATCACTTAATTTGACTGCCAGTTAGTGTGTGTGTGTGCTTGTGTGTGATTTGTATTGAAATAACTACTTTTTGTGACTCCTAATATTTTGCAATCACTTTCAATTAAACCAGATTGCTCCATCAGACAAAAAACGTATACGTTTTCAATCACTTTATTATAATGCAAATTAAGTTCCATCTGTCCAAAGAATAACTAATATTTGGCAAATATATACTTTATTTTGGCTACAATTAACCTTTTTTGCACTGAATATCTTATAATAGATAATAACAATGAAGTGCAATCAACCTGCGAAAAACAAAACAAACAAGTTTGAATATTTGGCAATAAAGTCTTTTACTAAGTTTTACACTCCATATCAAAACAATGATGTGCAACCTTTGCAGAACAAAACAGTGTATGTGTGTATATATATATATATATATATATATATATATATATATATATATATATATATATATATATATATATAACAATGAGATTTCCACTGCACCTCTTTTAAAACGGGGTTGCAGGATTGAGACGGCCACCCTCGTGCTCAATGTTGAGCTCTTGTTTTGAAGGGCAACAGCAGGAAAGACAGAGATTCTTGGCAAGCGCAGCGTAACCTGTTAACGCCGTAACGTAAACATTTACATTAAGTTCAGGCATTTCTCTCTTTATTTATGAATGACTTTCATGCCGGTGTTCTTTGTAATATCTGAACTTCTTAATTAAGGCCTTGAAATATAATAATCTGCATTTCCCCTCGGCCTTATCTGCAATGCCTTTGTGCTCCACTAGAGGGGCGCGCCCCACAGCTTTGAGAACCCCCGGTGTGAACATCCAGCCGGTCGCACATGAGGACACAACACAGAACGTGGCGCACGACTCTCCCTCCGTTAAGATAATCCAGTGGCATGTGACGAGGCGTGCTCACAATGCTCCTTCCTCTCCGCCCCTGTAGTCTCTCAACGCCTACTTAAAAGGACCGCTAGCCCAGCGGATGCATCCTTTTTTTCCCTTTTCTTTTCAGGAGACAGCGTATAATGAGAAGGCACCATTATGGGTCCGGCAGGAGCCCGAGCCTCGGCGCCGCTGCCTCTGCTCCCGCAGTTACTGGTGCGGTCGTTCTCTTTGTTAGTTAAGGGGACGAGCATCCGCAGACGGCCCTCGCCTTCAGCTCGTTAGCCAGCGGTAACGACTCGGCGGCGAGGAGCCGGGCTCCCGGGCCCAGACGCCGGGAGCTCGTTCCCCTCGGCTGGCCTTCAGCTCACCGACAGGAAGGGGAACAGAAGTGGACGCCACAGAGGACGCGCTGGGAGGATGGGCTCCGACAGCCGAGAAGGCAGGAAGAAAGAGATTTCTACCTCTGGAAGGACCCAACCTGACCCATAAGGACTCAACCTGCCCCTTAAGGACTCAAACCTGACCCTTAAGGACTCAAACCTGACCCTTAAGGACTCAAACCTGACCCTATAACAGGGTTCTTACGGTCATGGAAAACCTGGAAAAGTCATGGAATTTTAAAAAGGTCATTTCCAGACCTGGAAAAGTCATGGAAAAAAACTTAAATCATAAAAGTTTTGGAAAAGTTATGGAAATGTGTCATGATCACACCGAGTTTGAAATAATGAATATGTTTTTTAAAGAAAGACGCTCAAAATATAAGCCGGCGTACACTCTCAATACACAAAATGTTCTAAATTGTTCATGTTTTGACCGAGATTTCAGTTTGGTCATTGACATTTGGTTTAAAGTCATGGAAAAGTCATAGAAAAGTCATGGAAAAGTCATGGAAAAGTCATGGAAATCCATTGGTCAAAATGTGTAAGAACCCTGCTATAAGGACTCAACCTGACCCGTAAGGACCCAACCTGACCCGTAAGGACTCAACCTGACCCGTAAGGACTCAACCTGACCCGTAAGGACTCAACCTGACCCGTAAGGACTCAACCTGACCCTTAAGGACTCAAACCTGACCCTATAAGGACTCAACCTGACCCGTAAGGACCCAACCTGACCCGTAAGGACTCAACCTGACCCGTAAGGACTCAACCTGACCCGTAAGGACTCAACCTGACCCGTAAGGACTCAACCTGACCCTTAAGGACTCAAACCTGACCCTATAAGGACTCAACCTGACCCGTAAGGACCCAACCTGACCCGTAAGGACTCAACCTGACCCGTAAGGACTCAACCTGACCCGTAAGGACTCAACCTGACCCGTAAGGACTCAAACCTGACCCTTAAGGACTCAACCTGACCCGTAAGGACTCAAACCTGACCCTTAAGGACTCAAACCTGACCCGTAAGGACTCAACCTGACCCGTAAGGACTCAAGCACACGGCATCCGGCGAGCGCCGAGCCCGTTCATACTTTGTACGACCTGCGCCTCGTAGGTTCTCTAGGATTATGTATTCACACGGATGGGATTAGAACGTATACGCCTAGCACTTTGAATTGGAGAAACTTTGAGCGGAGTATCGCCCGACGCAATCAAACGAGGCTCCTGGAGTCCTGCCTGGAGTGTTTTAGTACATCAAATAAATTTGTAAATGCATTTCACAGTTGAGTTGTTTCTATGATCTCGTGTTTAGTATTTTCCAGATGGTCTATGGTTATCTATAATTGTGATCTATACACGCACTCATATCCTGTGTGCTGTGACAGAGAGGCATTATCACCACCGTTCAATGTGTTTACTTTACACCTGAGCGCATCAATAATTGAGTGGGCGACAGACACACAACCCAACTGCATTACAAGGCTAGATAGCAGCAATAAAACGGCCTGTTTGTCACCACGCTCATTGAGTGGTCACCAGGAGAAGCGATGGGAATCGCTCTCTTGGATGTCATGTGGTAATAAATGTGCATTTGAATGCACTCCCAGGGCCCGTAAACAATGATCAGTAGCACGAGGGGCAGAATCCCCAAGACGTGCAGTCGACTGCGGTTTCGCCCGTCACTGTTTTGGGTTCGCAGAGTTTCCCGATGAAACCGTCGACGCGGTCGAGGAAGCATTTATTTGCTCGGCTTGGCGCTTATCAATAAGTTGCAGCGGGGAAGTACCTCTGAGCCGAGGAATGAGTGCACTAACAGACACTCGGGCAAGGCAGGACTTATTTAGCAGTTTGCTTCAAATGGAATGACTCAAGTGAGTTTATTATCGACTACCAGTGTCGGAGAGGAAATGGCATTTTTTTATTATTATCGTGATGTGCTCCGCCGTGCCTCTGCCCAGGGCTAGAGCCGCGGCCCTCTCGGTGGACCGGCGGCGGAGCGCAACGCCGTGTGAAGTTTCACAAACGACATCTGCAGCGGCGGTAACCGGGCAGTCCTTCTGCGCCGCCGCTCTCCTGCCAGGTCCGCCTACACGCCCCCTCTCGTCTGCTCAGGCCGTCGCCCCTCCCTCCCCTGCGTTGCCGTTTCTACCCACGTTGAAGTCGAGGGGATCCATCGTTCATCTGGACTGCTGACTTGGCGCCGCTGTGGGTTTCGCTCGCCTGGAACCGAGCCGGGCCGACGGCAGCGCCGAAACACAATAGGCAGTGCATTATTGATTAGGTGTGTGTGATCTAGCCGTGGTGCTCAGGACTGCCTTCCTCACCTCCTCCTCCTCCTCCTCCCCTCCTTCACTCTTCTCATGCATAATCTTTGCCGCGAAAAACAGTTTTTTTCTTCACGATATGGAAATTGGGCGAAGTGTATGGGTTTTCCAGTAACTCTGTTTCGGGCTTTTTAAGTTCAACTCGGCTCTGTTTACGCAGCGTTGGCTTGTAGCGCCGGGCCAGGAGAAGAAGTCTCAACAACAGCAGAAAAGAAGACGATCCCGGTTTTAAATAGACGCCATCAATCAAGGGGAATGTCCTTCATTTGGCATGCGTCAGTCCTGGAGGGAGAAATGCTTATTCAATCCCGAACAATGAACGTCAGTCACGACGCTTCCACCCGACACATGACAGCTGTGCGCGGCGGCTGGTTACACATTCACAGAGCTGCAAGCAAGCGAGGGGGTAGGAGCCCACCGAGGGAACCGAGCGAGGACCCGGCCCGGAGGAAGATTGATGGACTTCCCCGAGCCGTCGAGACTGATGTCGGAGACGACTTGACAAACGCACATGCAGCGGTACAGAAATGTGACATCGCCTATGTGTCCGATGTGTGATGTCGATGAGTGTCCGAGAGTATGGCGAGGCAGACGTCAGAGTCCCCCCCCATCCCCCCTCGGGATGTCTCTTAACAGATCCTCTTCTTCCAGAAGGGGGGTCAGTGTTATTGAAAGGAGGGTGCAGCTGCTCCCCCGTTGTATCGCGAGGTTCCGCCAGCAGCTGAAGTGGTTCGTCGCCCTCTCGGCTTTTTACGAAGTCGGGTTGCGTGAACTCCCGCTCCGGCTTCACCGAGTATTCATAAGGCCTCCGCACCGGAGAGAGAAGGGCGGGCTCGGAAGAAATGCCGAGTGGATTTCAGCGCTCCGGTCTCCTCGACGAGCGGCTTGAGTAGTAAAGTGTTTGTAGGCGTGATTGCATCAGGTCAGCGTTAGGACAGCCCGGCGCGCCGCGTATCGAGTTTTTTCTTTGTTCTGCCGTTGGTTAATGTGATTTGGAGCAATTGGAGCAACAGGTCCTGCTTAGTGGCGCTCTTGTTTTCTCAGGCGCCGTTAATAGGGGTCAAGGAAGACAGCGCGCCAATATCTTTCTTTAATCGCATTTAGGAGACTTCATCCCCCAGAGGTGAGGGATTTAAAATGTAGTTTAAATGTGTCTTGTGTGTTGTTGTTTTTTTGTCCTCTGGAGGAATGTCGAGTTAAAGCATTCAGGGCCAAACCTGTATCACTATCCTTGTTATGAAAAGCCACAGAGGGAATGATTGCCCCCTAGCCTGTAATTGTCCATTTTTTTTACACTAACTAACAACTGCGTACCCGAGCCCAGCAAGTCGTGGCTGAACGTCGTGGATGTGAGCGTACAGTGGAGCAGAAGCTGAAGGCCGGACGGCGAAGGAACTGTTTGTAAAGCCGGTCAAATGGAATCACGTCGCCCTCCGTCGCCACGACAACCCCCTGTCAAAACCCCTTCCATGGGACTGTTACACGATCTATACATTAACGACAAACGACTCGCAAGCAGGTCACATCGAGTGGAAGGAGCATCCACGCGGAAGCCGATGGGCTGAGCACACACACACACACACACACACACACACACACACACACACACACACACACACACACACACACACACACACACACACACACAGTAGCAGACGTCGAGCCAGAGTGGAAGAGACGGAGGAGAACGGATGAGCGTGGACCCAAAGCAGAAAAGCCAACCTGACGGGGACGAGGAGTTGTGTGACGCATGCAGGCCGCCGTGGTGCTGAGGCGGGGAAGGAGGACGCTCTTTAAAGAGGTGGAAGAGAGGGATGGGCTAGGAGGCGCACACGTTGGATCCGTGCCTAAGCTTTCCCAAACTCTAGTAATGTATTTCTAATCTGCAACCAAACCCTGCTCTAGCACACTGGATTCCAACGCTGCTTAAGTACTTCCTCATCATTAAGTGAGGGCAGGAGTATTTTCCCATCTTCAAACAATCCTAACCCAAAGCAAAGCAATTAAATATCAATTCAGAGGCTTAAATGTCTGTTCGTGGCAGATCCCACCGGGTTTGGGTTTTAATGTCAAGTTCTGAAAAAAGAAATCGGCAAAGATGAGGAAGAAGAAATGGAATCCGACCGGAAGGAAAAACCCCTGATGGAGAGTGAAGCGGCGGGTTGAGAGCAGGACAGCGGTCAGGCAAAACACCCATCTCAACTCGTCAATTATTAACTCTGTAGTCCGCTTTAACATTATTCATGGCCGTCGACGGTCCGTCTCCGGGCCGATGCAGACGGCTGTGGGCAATTTTGAGTTTTCATTTCATATCGCATGCACGTCTTTGGAGTGTGGGAGGAAACTGAAGCACCTGGAGGAAACTCAAAGGAAAGAGACACGGAGGCGGAAGTCGGTGCATAAAAGACCAGAGCGGCGAGCGAGAGACCGTGTGTCGGGAGGTCCGTTTCCATCTGCGTAGACATCTTAAAATGCTCCAATCAGGGTTCTTGGAAAACCTGGAAAAGTCATGGAATTTTAAAATAGTCATTTCCAGGCCTGGAAAAGTCATGAAAAAAAACTAATCATAAAAGTTTGGGAAAAGTCATGGAAATTTGTTATAATCACATGTTCATTTACGCCGATTTTTTTTTTTTTTAAGAAAGCCGCTTAAAATGTAAGCCGGCGTACACTTTCAATACGTGTTTGGTCATGGAAATTTGGTATAAAGTCATGGAAAAGTCATGGAAATCCATTGGTCAAAATGTGTAAGAACCCTGTCCAATGCAAGGAAAATAGTCTTCTCAAACATTAGGATGCATGTAGGAACGATTTTAAATCGGTGACGTTTCAAAAACGCAGCAAGACCTTTTTGTTTTGAACAAATATTCCATCTTGTAATCAACGGCCTCCTGCGGCGTCCCGGCGCTCTCTCTCTTTCTCTTATTGGAAAAGAGAGAGAGTCCAAGGCGGAGCGGAGGGATAACAGATGGGTCGCTTATCACGGCTGACGGGTTTGTGCGCTGCGGGGATGTAAGGTCACGGCAAAGGAGCTCGGGCTGGACGATGAGAGAGCGGAGGTAAAGTAGCGGAGACCGATGAACCTCCGGGAGCCGTGTGTTACCGCCGTTTATAGAACTCCTTTTCTCTATTAGTCGGGACTCACGCGCCCCGGGGAACGCTCTTCATCTCCCCCTCACAGTCTCCGGCCGCCATCTTTCTTCTGATTACCACCTCCCTGGCTCCCACTTCCCCTCTCCCCCCCCCCCCCACACACACACACACACACTGTCCTCCTCTGTGACTTGGTGTCCTCCTCGCCCGCTATGTCATCCGAGCCTCGGCCTCTAAGAGGCACTGACAGGTGGGGGCTTTTTTCTCTCCCTGAGCCGAGGTGTAATGGGAGTTAACCGCTGGCCGTAAATTGTGAGGCGGGGAGCGCGGAGACGTAACTTACGACGCCAGAGAGCGCCGAGGCCCCCCGCTCCAGTCAATCTGGGCTTTTATTGGGAGATTGTGATCGGAGATCGGGACGATTCCTCTCGCCGTCTGTTCTCCGTGTGCGACCACTCACCGGCGACTTTAACCTCAGGCATATTCCGTCATCCGTTCCCACGGCGATGGCCTTTTCTCATTTCCTCCCTTCATCTTCCTGCCAGCCCCTTCAGTGGGACGGATTGCAAAGAGTGTTACGTTCCGTCAAACGGCTGCACGTCCACACGGCGCCTGGAAATGCCTCCTGCACTTCCTGTGAGGGTGTCACCTGAGCCCTGCTATGTTTAGTACACCTTTAAATCTTTTTTTATATGTCGCTATTCCTCGTGGATCGCAGCCAAGTTGCATAGAATTGTAATCGCACCGCGCGTCTGACCGCTTCCACGTTTTGTTTCAAAGGTCTGATTGTTATCCGAGCAAAAATCCATATTCAGTGGCTCCAGGCGTATCACATTATGCGCCGCCGCATATTCAGATGATACAATCACAGGATTTAGCCCAGTGTAACTGTTCCCTCTGCATCTTCTCTGTATTCCTCCTCTCCCTCCCTCTCTGGCCGCAGCATTTCTTCTAGGATCCCTTCTTCTTTAGTTACTCATTGCCTCACTTTAAAGTAACGGAGTGGCGGTTGGCACTCTCTGTGTGGGGTCATCACAGGCCCATCCACCGCCCCTCACCCCAGGAAAGGTCAGCCGTCATTGGGACTCATTACGAGGAACAGAAAGTGGAACAGATTGTGTGTGTGTGTGTGTGTCCAGTCAGCAATATAACTCAAGGTCGATGGATTACGCAGACCTTAAGCTTCCTCTTTTTCACATATAATGACGGTCAAGGTTCCTTTTATAGCGAGCTCTGGCTTTCCACAGAGGACGGTATTCCCGAACGCTGCTGCGCTCAAAGTGAATGATCAACGTGTAATGATGCTCGGTTCCACAATGTCTCTGCAACCCTCCCAAGTTAATACTCACACATGGACTTTTTAATGTCCTCTCCTCTCCAGGCATGATGGATGCAGCTGCTGGAGTGGAATTGACTCTTGTTCTTCTCCCTTCCATCTCAACCTTTCACACACACACACACACACACACACACACACACACACACACACACACACACACTCCCGTTACAGAGCCAGTTCATCACGGTGAATTTACAATGCTGTCCTTGACCACGTCTGGGCCCCGAGAGCCACCTTCACTCGTCAGGAGACAGATTGGGTTGGCAGGTGGGGCCCCCCCACCCAGGTCCATGTTTTTATATGGACATTAAAATTAATACAACTGGAGAGTTATTGCTTCTTTTTACTGTTAATCATATGTCCCTCCATCCCAATTAAAAACGTGTCCGCATAAACCGCCAGCACCCCACCGCCCCCACCATGACAATGAGGTGTGTGTGTGTGTTTGTGGTCGCTGGTACCTATCTTTGTGTGTGTGCATGTGTGAGTGCGTGTGCACGGCGCATCCTGCTGACAGCGACTCCTCCACAGAGATGACCTTGGAGGAGAGGAGAGGCTGTGTGCTTCGCTCTGATACTGGACGCTCAGCCGCTGCGTGGCCAGAACTTCTCTGAGACCTTTACCCATTTCCGCGAGACTCAGGCCGTTTATCTATTCCAAGTACGCCGAGTACAGACTTGTGTACTTTTGGAGTTTGGACTTAGGAGTTTGGTCTTGGGAGTCCAGACTCCAGAGGACGGAGGACGGTCTTTCTGCGATTGGAGCAGCAGCTGACTTGATGATGTCACCACATCAGCTGTTCTTGCTCCTGAGTTTACTCTAATTATTCACTGTAAAGTATTTTTTACACTCAAACTAAATATGATAACCCTGCTCCTTTTTAGTTATCCTTTAAATATAAAGGACTGTCTCAGAAAATTAGAATATTGTGATAAAGTTCTTTATTTTCTGTAATGCAATTAAAAAAACTAAAATGTCATGCATTTTGGATTCATTACAAATCAACTGAAATATTGCAAGCCTTTTATTCTTTTAATATTGCTGATTATGGCTTGCAGCTTAAGAAAACTCAAATATCCTATCTATATATATATATATATATATATATATATATATATATATATATATATATATATATATATATATATATATATATATATATATATATACACACATTTATATATAGTTATATTACACAATTCGGTTAAAAGTAAAAAGACACTGCTGTAGTTCAACGTTAAAGTTTAATTTAAATATTAAGTTATGAATCTCAACCCTCAGTCAAACTGATTTAATGTTATCTGTGAATAAATAATGAACTCTTTGTGCTCGTTAGATCTTGTGTAACCGCTACGGAGACATTAGAGCCAGCGGAGAATTTAAAAAAAGTCATTAGTCATAACAAACCGACCACAGATTTGATGCTTGAACTACTAACTTCTCGCCTCATAACATCCTAAAATGACATTCCGTGACTCAACATCAGTAGTATCTAGCTCTCAGTTGTTTGTTTTCGCCTCCGCTATAGTTTACTATTGCTGGTGCGAAATGCATTCTGAGATATCGGCTGACCAGAGTACGCACAAGTCTCCTCTGATGCATCCTGGGTAAAGTGGGAGGATCAAGTCACATCCGGGCGTTTTGACCGTTCTTTGCGAGAAGCGGACTTTGAATTGGAACACGTGCTCGGGCTGCGACTGATGACGTTTCACGAGAACACGAGTCCAGAGAAGAAGGCTGATTGACGAACGCTCTGTGTAATTACACAGTGACTGTATTAGAGTCTGCTTGTTACATTGTCAAATGTTATTATGAGAAGATGCTGATATACTTTCATCACCTACCATCTGTTGTGCAACCTGTTAGCACCCTGTAGCCTCCTTGTGCAACCAGTACACCGATGTTGAGATACTACAGGAATATGCATTGTGTCAGTGTAATATAAACACAAATAATAACACTCCTATAATAGATTGGGATAGCAGGCCTACACATAGTGGGAGGCGAATAACGCCTTTCTGGGTTGATATTGCTGACATTTGAAAATGTGAACTTTTCTCTTGCGCTTATCATTCTATATTTACTGATACAAATGCACAGAGACTGGTACACATACTTGTTTTTACTCCCATAACTTTGGTGTGTGAAATATTGGATTAAATAATAAAAAACTAGTTACGAGTTAATAAAACTAAATTACGATCACCCCACCCCAACGGTTTGCCTCTGATTTGCTTTTCTGTAAAAATGATCTTTTCCATGATAATCAAAATGTTTTTTTTATTATTCTTCTTCAATCAGAAGTATAATACTGGTCAAGAACCTAAATCCATCACTAGTTTTGCATAAAAACAGTCACATTGAAATATATTGACAGTCTTTAAAAAAAAATGTGTATAAATTGACTTTAATTATAAAACCTAAGTTCTTTCGAAAGGCTTTAAAACCCCCGACTTCCACTTGGCCTTGATGTTCGCTCTCTGTATTAAAACCCATTGCCGTCACTTCTGGCGTCTGTACTGTGTGTGTCTCTCTCCCCACGCCCGGCTCTCTCTCTCTGCCGTTCGGTCTCCTTTAATGGACTCCTCCACATTTAGCCCCTCAATGTTGTGAAGTAAACAGCTGCTCATGAAATATTCACCACTCTGCTGTCGGCTTTGTGTGAGAGTGTATGTATGCATGCGTGTGCAGTCAGGTATGCTGACCCCACTCATGGGCACACACACACACACACACACACGCACACGCATCCATATACAATGTGGGGGCCCCCCAAAAAGCTAAAAGGTGTCTCTGCATCTCGGATCTGAACCAACCGAGGAGAGAAAACAAGCATCATGAGTCAGACATTTGCTGATATTCATATTGTTGAGAAAAAAAACACACACAAATAGTGGAGTAACACTCAAAAGTGTGATTGTAATCTTTTTGTTGCAAATAGCAGGGAACAAGGGAGCAAACATTTCGGGTTACAACCCTCCCTGAAACGTCTGTGCTGTTTCTCACCGCTGCAGCAGCTTTTTGGAACGAATACATTTGGATTTGTTTTGAAGTGCCGTTCCCTGGTTCAGGGTCTTCAGTCTTTGTTGGATCCACTATTATGTGGTGACTTGGTTCTGGTTCTTGTGTGTCCAACATGCCGACCCCTGTGTTCCTGACTGATCTTCTGCTTGGGAACTGGGGTAGAGGCTGAAAGGTCGCTGTTGTCGCTCCAGACCAGCTGACAAAATAGCCCGAAAAGCCGCTCAGCGGCCGTGTGTAGCGGACTGTGGCCGCACCGCGCGGCCATCAGGCGGCAGTGAGAGCAGCTTTATGGCTGTAAAGATGGCTGGTGCTCGAGAACAGCCTGCACAGCAAACCATCATCGGATAAATCACGGGAAAAATGCCTGCCAGAGTCTGAGTTTATGTTTTTCTTGCAGCGTTTCTGTAGTCCAAACACCTGCGACTCTGTTGTGCTCATGAGCTGGTGTAGGGAATCAGACATCTCCAATCAAACTGGTCCAGTGCCAGACTGGGATTTCTATTTCAAACACGTTTGGCAGTATCGGCACAAAAATACAGCTGCCGCCCAATCGTCCTGATAGAGAACCCACATTTCCATTTCCATTTCCTCCAACTGGCATCCTTCCAACGTTCCTATACATGTACTCCTGGTCCTCTGTTAACCCTCTCTGGTCCACCATGCTACATGCCATAACATGTAATGCATCTCGCTGCACAGCAACACACACTAATACACTCTTCTGCACCAACATGGATCAGGAGTGACATATAGGTTATGTGTGTGTACATATAAACACATACATATGTATGTATGCGACTATATATTTCTCCCGAGCTGTAGTGCTCATGTTGGTGAAGTAGAGCCGTCCTCCGCCAAGCGCCATGCATAATTCAACAGCGGACCTGGTCGCGGTGCTTATTGCCTGGAGACTGGAGCGCTGATGGATGACCTCGCCTTAAAGATTAACCAGCAGGACTCGAACAGGTCATCTCGGCTGACCCCTTAGGCCTCTGCTTGTTGCTCCTGCACAAGGGCATTTAGGGATGGCGTTTCCAGTACCCCCGCAGTGCCACATGTACCATGCCAGCTGAGCAGCCCGCTCGGTTGCCCTGACAGCAAAGCAGAGGGCATTATGGGAGAGGAATGATGGTTAAAACGACAAGGGCGAGAGGAGGATTTTGGGATGTAGTTGGAGCCGAGTGTTCATGAGCGGTGGAGGTTAGAGGAGCACTGCTTATTCAAAGGATTCAGTCACATGTTTGACTTTGTCCAGAGTAGCGAAGACTTCCTAATCATATTTCCCTTTTACTCTGGAGCTGAGGGAGGAGGTGCTAGGTGGAAGAGAGTGGAATAGAGAAATAGGTAGAATATGACCAATTTCTGTAAAAGCCCACTGTCAGCATATCTGTCACACAGTCCAACTCAGGAATGATTGTAGGGAACTTCTTCTTTTTTTTTTTAAACCGACATTATTATAATTTTCATTACTTGTCCCCTTTTCATATGACTTAAGGGCAAATGTGAGAGGTTTGAGGAAAAAGCTAATATCTTGCGTGCTCGAATCTGGTGGAATATTACACAGGCAGATCTTCATCAGGAGATAAAAACGTATCATTTGTATCGTCTTTAATCGGGCCACGTTGTGCTGACACGACTCAATAGATGTCTCCTTATTCTTTTAGCTTATCAAACGCAGCTATCTATGAAAGAGCGACAACGGATGTTCTTCTTCTCTTCTTTGCCGCTACATCACAAGCTGAAAGACATGTAACAAAGAAACAGTAAAAACCTTCTTCCCCCATTCACCGTGGCCATTCACCGAATTTGATAATTGCCGTAATGTGCATACAGTAAATGGCTTGAATCTTAAAAAACGAATTAGCCAATGATCCTGCTGTTTTTTTACCCTCTGAAGTAGAGTACATCTTTTAATAATGAGTAATTGGTGCTTCCAGTGTTTAATTACCAGCGGCTGATTTCAGGTGCTGTTACCTGACCTGTACACACTGAGCTAAGCTCACATTACTCAGAGCACACACCCTCCAGTGACCTCCACGCACAGGGAGGGGAGTTTGGCTCCTGACGGTGACAGACTGTCAGCAGAGGCCTTTCTAGCTGCCAAAACACAACGCGTACGACCTTTAGTGGGATGTATGGGTTGTTCAATGTGGTTGATCAGATTATATATATATATATATATAATCATAATAATTGATCATTTATTAATCCCACAGTGGGGAAATTCTTCTGTGCATTTGACCCGTCCTCCAGTGGGCTGCAGTGAAGCGCCCAGGGAGCAGCTGGGGGTTCAATGCCTTGCTCAAGGACACTTCAACGTGCGCCTCTGAGGAGAGCGGGGATCGAACCGGGTTCCTTGTGGTTGCCGGACGACCACTTTCCCCCGTGAGCTACAGCCACCCTAGTTTATGCTGATATTACATGTTTTTATTGACCGTGAGTAATTATGTTTGCTTTGTGTTTTACGTCAATTAAAGCGGCGCTCAAGTTATTCAGTTATGCACATCCATGAGGTTGGGCCAGTTAAAAGAACATTTTTAAAAGAGCAGTCGACATCAAAGCAACAGAGGGGGAGATATCCTGACTGTTTGTCCCCAAGATCAGTGAAGCTTTGAAAAGCTACAACCTACAATTCCCACAATGCAACTCCATATACGTTGTATTAGATAAGCCCTGCCTGTTAAATGCCCGATTCCATGCCTTCAACTGTGACACAGGTTTTCTGTCAGATATTTGAAGTCAGACGCTTAATTAGAGACTCCACACACATCTGCTCCCCGATGACATCAGCAGGGTCCTGCTGACTTCTCCCGTGCCTGGAAATAGAACAGACGTGTTACGGTGTTGTTATAGTCAGGTGTGTATCGCAAATTGTAGGTTTTACCTGTCTCTCATCTTGATATCATTGACAACCATTGCACCAGAGAGTCCATATTAATACATGACAGAAATATAGTGCCAGCTTAGCTTGACTTTCAAGTACAAGCCAAACTACTAGTAGCGAGAAGTGTCATCTCAAAAAAAATAGTTTTGGCAGCAGTTGCCTGCCTCTTGTCACAGTTTTATATTTATCAGTTTTAGTCTACTGGGCACAAACCTCATTATGGCTCCTCCAACACAGTGACAAGGGCTTTTGCAGTCTGCCTTTTAGTGGAGTACCAGTCGTGCATTAGCTGGTGCTACCCTCTCACAGCTCTTATTTTCTATAATAAAGCCGAGCTCAGCACGTCTGTGTGCTGCGTGCAGAGCGGGGAGCCACCCTTGTGTCAGCCCAGGTTTGTCCCAACAGGAGCACGGGCGAGGAAGGAACATCTGCACAGATTTCCATAATGCTGCGTCATTCAATAAGAGATGAAGGGGAGTCGTCGGCCGCTCATTGTTTCAGTGATCTCGGCTGATGCGTTCTGGGCGGTTTGCATCAGTGAGGCATGAACAGTCTCTACGGTATTACGGCATGGCACCATTTACATCCTACGTATCGCCGATGCTGCCAAGGTAAACGGGACGAGCGTCGGTTAACCTACTTCAGGAACACCTGCCTCTGTCTTCGACTCTACCCGGCACCTCGCCTCGCCCAGAAACATCGCCACATGTCAAAAAAGCCCACCACCAATCGCACAAAGTCTGAGATGGTTGGCTTTATTCCAGCACACTGGTATACAAACGGAGTCGATGGCACGCGCACACATGGATGCTGTGCGTGCAGACTCACCTGCCAGTCTTCATCGCGTCACCTGACTAGTCCCAGTTGCGTGACAGGGCTTTGTCGGGTAGTTGACAGCGAAGGTCGTTTCATAAACCCTGCGTGCGTCCGTCTCGTCTCCCTCGCTCCGGGATGAAGGGAAGTGATGATCTGGGGACGTCGTGTTCCCTCTGCACCATTGAACTCACCGTATCACCTTGACGATGTTGCATTCTGTCACGGAGGCGACGAGGACAACGGCGGGCATTTGGCGAAGGAGCGAAACGCTAAGGGCGAACTTCGTGAGATGTAGACGTCTCCAAACAAATCCATTAACTTAGAAGCTCACTAGTGCTTTAACAGCGAGGCAGAAAGAGTTGGAGAGAGAGAGGGCGAGTGAGAGAGCGTGAGAGATGAGCAGCTAATGTCGCTAAGGGATTGCACATCACTATGTAAAGGCCAATTGCTGTGTCATGCTGACCAATCCTGTAGGCGGCTGAGACGGGGTAATGTCGGGACCACGAGGCGTGTCTCGTGCTTTGCGCTCCATTTCAAGCTGCCTCGCTCTCCCGATGATTTTAATTTGCTTCCGTTTGGCATACAAGCACAAACGGCATTTGCAAGACAAAACACCGTGCAGTAAGCTCGACTAACGCCCATGTCTCCCTTTTGTTTCTTCAGGACACGACTCCAGTAAAAGAATCCTGTGGGACTGGAAGGAAACGGCAAGACCGAGTGGGACCGCCTGGTCAACGAGGAGCCGGGTGGAGGGGAGGAGACACCGCCATTAGAAACGCAGACATCGGGGCCCGCTAGCCATGCTTTAGCTCACGCAGCAAAGCCTAGTTGATCGCTGGAGACGCACCCACCGCCTTTTCTTACACACTCCTGTGCCGCACAACAACAAAAAACACACATCCCTCACCATCTGTCATTTTCTCTACACCACCCTCGCAAAGATGCCAAAGCCAAGGTTGACCCTGTGGCACTTGTGGTGACGGGCCACAGTGTGTGTGCACGTCCGGCAGGCAGGCCGTTGGGTCGGTGGGTGTGCGGCACTCCGAGAGGCATACTTCGGTGGGCGAGGTTGCACCATGCGGCCCTGGGCGGGGTCATGGCGATGGATTACCCTGGTGCTGTTGGCCTGGGGCACGCTCCTCTTCTACATCGGCGGTCACTTGGTGAGGGACAGCGAACACCCCGAGCGGTCCAGTCGGGAGCTCTCCAAGATCCTGGCCAAGCTGGAGCGGCTTAAGCAGCAGAACGAAGACCTGCGGCGCATGGCCGAATCGCTCAGGTAACGACAAGCTCTGTGTTTTTACAAACAAGTTGCTTAACTGTGACAACAGTATATTTGTTTACATGCACACTATTGTCCTGTGCACAAATTATGTTTGTCGAAATATTGCCTCAAAGTAGGGGATGTAGTATGCCGGTCGTTTCGTCACATTAAACTGCTTCAGTAATGTTTCACGCTGACGGTTTTAACGCTTCCTCAGAAACTGATTGTTATGTGGGCCTTTTGTCTGTATCTGAGACGTTTGTCTGTGGCCCGAGTTTCTTCCATAAGTTTGAGCAATTGTAGAGTTACATAATGTTATTGATGTGTGTTTGTCTGCAGAAAAACCTTGGTCTGTGTGGGTTTGAAACAAGTTGTACAGACAGGTCTCTGTAAATTCACATTAGAGCTTTCCTTCAATGTCTACAATGGAGACACAAGTACTTCCAGATTTCACTTCTGGCATCTTTCTTTGACTTTGATGCCATGTCTCCTGGACTTGATACCATGTCTCCTACCCTTGATGCCATGTCTCCTACCCTTGATGCCATGTCTCCTGCACTTGATACCATGTCTCCTACCCTTGATGCCATGTCTCCTACCCTTGATGCCATGTCTCCTACCCTTGATGCCATGTCTCCTGCACTTGATGGCAAGTCTTCCTCCCGATCACTAGCAGTCAATGTCTGCAGGCAGCATGACAGGGAGCGTAACAGTGTATGCACTCTGATCGTGCGCTATTTTAATGTATGTTTTTTAACGTACAGGTATCACGGTACCATTTTAGTATTGATACACCGTGCAATAATAGTCAGCAGTCAATGACAGTATAAAACAGTCAATAAAATATGTCTTCATAGTGAGAGTCACTTCGACCACAAGAGGTCATTGAGCATGCAGTCATACATGAGCACAAACAATATTAGTCTAATGGTTCCAGACATATGTGAGACGAGCCGTTGATGGAGGGACGGATGCACACATGGATGCACACGCTTACACGACCGAATAAATAATTGCCTGCTGATTCTAATAATGATAACAGTAATGAAAGTGGAACCCAACTCCGATAATGCAGATAATAAAATGTAAACAAGGAAGGCAAATTTAGCAGTTGGAAATGCAAGAAAACAAGAACCCAAAGTGGGTTCATCAGTCACCGTTGATATGGTACAGATGTAATAGTGTGGGCTTGATGTGAAAGCACATGTACTACGTGCAAACCTGGACACTGGTATATTCCTGTATGTAAAGATATGAATAGGTTTCTCCTACCAGTGTAGACATCGTTCTCAAATTTGTTGACATTAATATTCACATCAACCAGTCAAATGTTACATCACATTTTCAGTGCTTTGGTAAAATGCATCAGTTCCCAGATCGTTGTCATCTTTGGATCTGTGGATCTGAGGTGTCTTGCAAAAGCGCAGTTAAGCAAATGCATGTTACTCCTTTTTGCCTCTCTGGTCAACAGTACACCTTTTGTTTTTTGGAGAGAAAAAAAAACAATGGTGCAATGCATCATCCCCTTAAGTGTTTGCAAAGTCCAGCAATTAATTCCAGCTCCCTGGTAGTGCAATCAGACCAACGGAACAAATCCCAGAATTATGTCTATTTCTTTAGGTTTTGTGAAAACCTAATCAGCATCTGAATAAACATTGTACAGTCAAACGAACATTGCTGCGCATTTGTATTGAAAGCTGATCAGTGGTGCCAGAGATTCAGTGTGCGACCGACACGGTTGGACTCTCACGCACCTCACCAGATTCCATTGTGTTATTTTGGCCGACAATAACATTCACACATTGGAGCGATGTGTAATAGAGAGACAGACGGTTCCGCTCTCCTCCCGCCTGCCGACAGTGTTTCTCTTTGCACATAAACACAGGCTCTGTACGTGGCTGCGGACGGCCGGGTGTGCGTGCGCTGCAGCGTGTCCTGGTATTTGCCACATGAACGGGGAACTGGAGCTTCAGATGTTGCCACTGCTGCTCTGATATTCCGATTCACTTTGATGTCGGGCCCTCGTCGGCACACACAAACACGAGAACACACGCACGGACGCCCGTAGCTTCAGACATCTCGTCCCTGATTAAATCCCTTGCTTTTCTAATTATTTAAAATTGGCTCGAAAACAAAGGTGGAATTCGTGGCATGAAAAACAAGCGCAGTGTTCAGTCGACCGGTGTCCAGATGGATCCCTGACACGCTGCACGCTTGTTATTAAGTCCGGTAGTTGATCTCGGGCCGAGGCCTCCGCAGTTGTTTACTGGGGCAGCGCTACAGTGCCTTCTCAAGTCCCTCTAAGCTCCAGCTCCAGCTAAGTCTTGGCACAGCAAGCCAAAGGCAGGCTACTTGCTTGCTGAGGTTAAGCTTCATGAGCTATTGACTGAGACAGCTTGGTTTGTCCTCTGTGTGTATGTGTGTGTGTGTGTGTGTGTGTGTGTGTGTTTGGGGGGGGGGGGGGGTCCGATACATGCCCAGGAGAGTACTGCACCACCCTGTACTGTCTCTTATCCTTATATTAGAGCCCTAATAGACACAAAGAGGCTGTTGGTGAGCTGCCCATCATTCCTGCGACAGCCCCTCCCTCCTCAGTTCATTGCCTCCTCCTGCTCCTCGCTCCACTACCAAACTGCTGACAGTGGCATGGCGCCGAGCCAGACTCCGGCTAGCAGGTTGTCACGGGCTGACTGACTACGTAACAGCTCACCTGCTCACTGATCGACTAGCGCCACGCGCGTCGAACCCGATGCACCGACCTGCGCGTTCTGCAGAGTACAAGAATCTCTAAATGTTGCAAAAGGAGCCGAATCGGTTCTTTGCGAGCGTCTCGCCGACATCGAACGCCGAAGGTTTTATCCGAAGCACCTAACCTTCACACTGCCGCATCCATTTTTTATGAGTAGCCTCAGAGAGATTCCATCCCATAAAACGGACATTACTACACCTTTGTGTTGAGTTGTTGTGCAGTAGAAGCGCACTGCATTGGGAATGATTTACAGTTGAGAGTAGGCTTTAACCTGGTTAGCGCCATCAGCATACAGCAGGACTCGATGGATGCGTAATGCGTTATTGGCCAGTGTTTTCCATTCGTCGTATACCTGAAGGGATCGTGTTTACAATTTCTCATTCACTTTGTGGAGCAGAGTGATAGTCATGCTGAAGCAGTTTGCATGAGACATTTTCTTTATCATGAATTGTTGTAACATCACAGCGCATCGCGAGGCTGAAGATACCGCGGTATTCAAGCTGCTAAACCGATTCCTCACACACCACGGAGCATGCTCTCTCTATTTTTGCGTATCTCTGCGTCACTTTTACGATGCAAATGTCGCGTGAAATCAATCAATTAATCGCCACTCGGGCTCAAATTAGTATCACCTGGCTGGCCTACAGATTCAGTCCAGTGATTCGGTTATTCGGGCCATCCCAGAGGGATTTGATTGACAGGCAGCGGGCCAACCCACCAATCACCCGGCAGCATTAATGAGAGGTGAGCACGAGGTCGAGTCGCTCCGTCTGTCCGGCTCCACCCCCTCTGCAGCTGTCAGTCACCTCGGGCGCCACGCCACGGCTATCGCGGAGACAATGACACGCGGCGGCCTGATGGTGTGACATCGGAGGGAGCGAAGGGCGAGAGTGACAGCTGGGCTGAGCGATGAGGACCTGATCGATCCCCCAGGCATACCAACGGAGGGATGGAGGGATGGCGGGGCGAAGAGGAGGAGGCAAAGCGGAGGGAAGCATGATGGATGGCGTGAGGACTGCACGAAAGGAGCAGCGAGGAGGAAATATAAAATGCGGACCGAGAGGAAGAGAAGAGTTGTGGGGGCGGCCACTGGTCAATCTGGTACTTTTGTTCCAAACCTCATTTGAATCGATTAAAAAAAAATGCTAATTTAAACAGCCGTGCAGTTTAATGCGGTGAGGCCACTGTGCACCCACGAACAAGGAGTCAATGGAAGGACTCATCTCTCCGGTCATGGTTTCATCCCACACCAAACAGATGCCGCGGTGCCTTCCAGACCTCAACTCCCATCGACACGGCCGTCGGCCAGGCCCAGGGGGGGGGGGGGGGGGTCTGCTACCACACACACTAGCCCCATTGTGGGAGCGGTCTGCGGTCAGGACATCTCCGTCAAGTAGGACTCGCATGGAGCTGGCTCGCCGTGGTCGTACCGAGGCATTGCTGGTGGTGCAAGAATGCACCGTAGAAAATCAGTTTGCTTGGAATCACACTGGTTAAAGTCAGTGGACAGAACAGGAAGGCAAGGTCAAGGCAAGATGAACCGATTCGACACAATAAAGACGTATTTGCACAAGCACAACGGATGTATTGTACCACGCATACAATGCCGCATTATACCGTCATGCACTAAACAAATGGGGACAGCACCATTCACGCCTCTTCACAGAGATCTCGCAAACCGATTCTCGGTAGAGGTCGCAGGGTTTCATTGTAACGACCAGATATTCCACCTATTTATAGTGTTTACTTGTCTCCCCCCCCCCCCCCCCCCCCCCGACGCATTCCTGTGGTTTATTAGCTTGACTTATTGGACTCGAGTGGTTTGTTTTAACACAGTTGAGTTTACAGCGTAGGCTGCAACTCGTCCGTCCCTTCTGCATCCCGTTATATCGTAGGTGCAGAGTATGGGGACATTAAATCAGACGGCCCTCCTCATATTAAGGCAAATTCCGTTTGTGTAGCCTGCTCGTCATCTACGCCTCACAGAATACTTCACATCTCCATCCATATGTCTGGCTTCCCGGGTCTGATTATATTAAATCTAACCAGAGGAATATCCGCCGTTTACACTGCACCGCCCTCCTCTGATCACCCTGTGACCTTCATGGTTACCGGATGAGGGGGCAGGAGCCGATGGAGCGGAAGCCGGGGCACCGTCTCAGAGGAAGCCGGGTTTCATGCTGAACCTCACCTGCTCACCGACTCGGCGCTTACTTCCATCAGGCCCTGCTTTATCTTTTACGCCACAGTATTCCCCCCACCCACCACCACCTTTCCACCCTGCCTCCCCCGAGTCGGAGCTGTTCCTCATCTGTTGCGTCTCCTGTATCGTTTGATTGAGACTCTGTTGAATCCATCTGCCTTGTCTAGTGTTCGCTTCAGGTCCTCTCGAGATCCCGTCAAGGATCATTGGTGTATTTGTGTACAGTATTTGCCTCCTTCCTGTGTGGGGGTGTGTGTCTGTGTGTCTATGTGTGTGTGTGTATGTGTGTGTATTTACATATCTCTTTTGGGGATGCTTGTGGTTCACCTGCACCAGCTTTGCGTCTTGGAAGTCGACGTCTCTTCGGCGCATGTGAGCTAACCTCTGTATGGCGTCTCTACTCATTAGCCTGTGCTGGTGTGGCCTATTTCTTCTGTCTTGTTCAAGGAAATACCGTGTTGCTTCATGTTACGGTTTTAGCCACACTCAAAACCCCAGGGAAATTATGTCACTTAGGAAATAGTCCCATTTCCTGCACAATGCTTTAACGAGCAAGTTGGGGCGTGGCCTTTGGGAGAGCCGGTTGGTTATTGTTTGAACAGATTCAGCTGTGACAATAAGCAGTAGAGCTGATACAAAATGCACCTGGGTCTTATTTCAAGAGATCTGTGTCAGGCAGCTGGAAAGGGCATTCCCAGATTTCCCAGAGAAAGGAAGTGTATATTTTAAAAAATGCAGCAAGACTATACATACAGTAAATATATATATATATATATATATACAAATATATTTATATAAATATATATATTTATACAAATATATTTATATATATATATATATATATATATGTATACACATATATTTATAAATATACATTATATATATACACATTAAGTCTATATATATATATATATATATATGTACTGTATATTTATACATATGTGTGTATAAATAAATACAAAATAATCAAAAAATATATAAATATATATCCATGATGCAAAAGTATGGTCTGTTTTATCCTTGTCCATCACCCGTTACGTATTCATCCCATATCCATAGTGTGTATGGCTTTGAAGCGATGCTCAGTGAGTGCCAGGGCTTCTCAACTGCTTGAACAGAGAGAGGAGAGCTGTGCAGCAAGAAGGGCGATGCAACTTTAAAAGTCTCATCTTTATGCCTGCCAGCGACTGATGTTCCTCACTCATGGAGACAAATTGAGTTTGCATGCCTTGATGACTCACTAACATGGCCTTTGCAGTGTTTCACCGATGCCCCTGTGCATTCAAACGTATTGCGTCTTTAATAGTTTTATGTAGAGGAATTTATTTGGTATAATAACGTCAGCGGTAGCTCTTTTCTTTTCTCGGCTGATTTGAAGTCTGTGTTCTGTGTCAGAGTGCTCATTTGCGCTTCCTTTATTACATGCATGCAGTAGTTAGTCATTGTTCGCCGACAGCTGTGAAAATGTGTTTTTATCCATGTGAAATATGAAATGGACTAAAATAATACTAATAATAATGATGATATTAATTTGAAGCTAATGGAGGGTGACCATACGCAGAGTTGTGCCTCCATGGCAACAACAAGGAATGATCCATCATTGGCTACCTCTGCACACAACATCATCTTTCTTCAGTCCTACTTCACATCGGGCCACCCATTCAGCATGAATAACAATGAAAGGAATTTCCATTTCAGCTGCTAATAAAGTACAACCATAGATAATAGGCATCTATTCACTGCACGAACATATTTTGTGTGGGCTTTTTCTCTTCTTCATTTGTATCATGTATTTCCCACACTAAATTAAAATGGTGTTAATTATATCGTAAAATGTGATCCATTACGTTACAACAATCAGGCATTCTTAGTCATTAAACAAAGTCATGGGAGAATAGTGTTTTTAAATCAAAGTCGAAAGAAATATCATACAACTGAAATGAATTATGGAAGAGTCTTTGGAGCGTGAAACCTGATATCATTACTGGATGTACGGTTCAGAAGTAGATAGGCTGGACCTAACAAACATGAAAAATGATTCTGTACTTTGGAGATAATTTTAAGCTTCAAATAAATAAAGTGGGACAGGGCTCTAGGAGGCTCTGCTGTGGTGTCTGAGCAAATCAAGGAGAATCTGTACTGGTGTAGATTTAAAGACGACAGCCCTCACAAGTTCTTACTGCAAATCTTCAGCCCAGAAACCTACAAATGAGAAAATGCAGTAGAAATGGGCTTCAGCGCTGTGGATTGGGATGATGAACATCCTCCGTGCCTCTCCAAACTCCTCACTAGTGCAGAACTAGGTGTTGTAAATATAGAAAGAATCCAGCAAATGTGCGGCCTGCTGTAATCGTTAACACGTTTTATTCAGAGACTGATTTGTCTTGACAGTGGAAGTGGAAATTCCTAATGTTTGCACAACATCCGACATGTTTTTTCCAGATTTGAAAATCATGAGCAAATACTCGAGTCCTTCTTGCGGTGGAATCTCACTCCGAGGCCGGCCGCGGCTGTAAAGAGGACCGCGGCCCGTTGGCCGCTTCCTACCCTCCCTACTCCTGCACCCATCTTTGAACTCAACCACTGGAGTTGAGTTTCTCCATCTTGGTTGTGACGCAGTCCAGTAGCAGCCAAGCGGCTTGACCTCTGCCCTCTCGTCCACTTTGCGTTCCATTAGAAAGACCATATGAAACCAGTTGAACCAGTTGCTTTCACAGTGGACGACGGCAATTTCGAAGATGGTTTCATCGTTTAAAATAATTGAGCAATCACTTTCTTTACTTTATTAGGTAATCCAAAAGAGATTAATGGCTTCTAAGATATGGAAATGGGTTATTACTTGCTCCTCTGCATTGAGTATATTTTTACCGAACAATTTCTCCGTTATTAGATATTCGTACGAACTTGGATGGAGTGAAGCAAAGTTGCGCTCTCACCCATCACGCCCTCTCCCTGTGTTGTCCTCCCCCAGGATACCAGACGGTCAGGCCGAAGCCGGCCCCCTCGCTGCAGGGAGACTGCGCTCCCTGGAGGAGCAGCTGACCAGAGCCAAGCAGAAGATCAGCAGCTTCCAGAAACTCACTGGAGACGGTAAGCAGGGCCGCGCCACGTGGTGCAGGGGAGGATCTGGCTCAGAGCGTGGAAATATGAAAGCATTGCTTTCCAAGGTGTGTGTGTGTGTGGGGGGGGGGTTGACCATATACGGTACGAACCGGTCAACGGCTCTTGTGAGACTGCAGCGATGAACTCTGTCCCGTCCACCGTTAAACCTGGTGTGTGTGTGTGTGTGTGTGTGTGTGTGTGTGTGTGTGTGTGTGTGTGTGTGTGTGTGTGTGTGTGTGTGTGTGTGCGTGTGCGTGTGTGTGTGTGTGTGTGTGTTGTTCAGAGGGGCTGTCGGGTAAGCTGGGAAATGTGTGAATGAAGTGCAAGCAGTGTGAACGCCCCAACGGCCGAATGGAGGAGAGAAAAGAGACGGACGGGGAGAAAATAAAGAAGGACATGTGAGCGCGGAGGGCAGCGCAGGGTCAGCCTTTCAAATCTTGCCGCAGGGGAAGAAAAAGGAAAAAAAATACCCTCCAGCTTTTTTTTTTCCACCCAGGGATAGAGTGAGAGGAGAAGAGGGAGCGCAAGATAGGGCGATAAAAAAAGAGAGCTTTTTCCTCTCCGCCACCTTCTCCTGCTCGAGGCTGACCTTCCCATTCCTATATTTTCTTTGTTCGTTTCCCTCCCCAGAAACCAGAGCAGTCGTCTGTGTTGTGCATGTAGGCTACGCCACAATGTTTCACCTCGGTTGGGGTTTAGAGTTTCTTCCTGTTGTTGGAACGGTGTGAGCAGAGACACGACACCAGAACGGTGATCAAGCTCCTTATTGAGGTCAGAACACCACCCAGGGACCAGGAAAAACAGAGGAACATTCAGATAGTTATATTCCAAAACCTTGCTTTGTTCCATTAGCCTATTTAAATGTATATAGTCCGATGCTCTAACGTTCTTAACCCTCCTGTTACCTTTAGGGTCAATTTGGTCCCATTCAATGTTTAACGTTGATGTTTCTTTTGGATCAATTTGACCCCAGGCTGTTTTTCACTGTGTCAAACATATAAGAAATATCAACTTTTTATATATATTTAAAGGGCTATTTAGGTAGTCAACAAACAAACATAAAGTACCGCACACTTAAACTCGGGAAACAAAATTAATTCTGATACTTTTCTGGAGGTTTTAATTGCTGGGGTCAAATTGGGTAACATATGTTAGTAAATGTGAGGGAACAGGAGGGTTAAAGGCCTCTTGGCGATGTTCCTCCCAGCTGCTTCAGATCATACCTGTGCATCAAATGTATCTTCATCGCGTGTTGTGAAGCTTCCTCCCTTGCTCCTCCCCTGCAGGCCCCGGGCCCACACAGGAGGAGCTGCGTCGGACGGTGGAGAACGGCGTTAAGGAGTTCTGGTACTTTGTTCGCAGCGAAGTGAAGAAACTGGCCAACGCCGAGCTCAGCGAAAGGCTGAAGTACGCAGACACACTCCTGCAGCACCTGGGACACCAGGAGAGGTGAGCATGTTGTTGCACCAAGGTGGAAATGGGAAAATATGTCAAAAGCCAACAGTAAAATCAGTCAGGCCAATATTGGGTTACTTAGTGTAACCCGGGGTCTTTGATAACAGAGTGAGACGTTTCACTTTGGGAATCTCTTCTTAAACTGAGAGGAACTGTCGAAGTTGGGGAAGTGTCTGACCTGGCTGGTCGAGCTCTTCTTCTGTGTGTTAGCATGTGAATGAATCAATTAATGAGTTTATTTATTTCCATCAGCAAAATATAAAATCACCAAGAATTCTTTTTTAAATAAGAAGGATCCATGTGGCTGACCGAAAGGGTTACGGCTGAATCTATCCAGCTTATAAGAGCCCGAACCTATAATTGATTGAAAACTTGTTCCGAAGAGCCTTTTGTATAAAACAAAAACAAAATGATAAAAAACAAAACGAATGAACACGAAATTGAAGCATATGTCCCCATAATCTGTTACTTCTTAAGCTTTGTCCATGTGTGCCAGTGTTTCCTCTTCTGGCTTATAGTCGTGTGCATTTGATCATTTCGAAACTCAAGATTGCCAAAGAATGTGTGATTGTGTGTTTGTCTTCTCCGCGTTGTTTCTACAACTTAACACACTCCCAGTAATTACTGGGACTACTCCTGGCCCGCTGCCGCTGAGATTGCAGAGAGACGTGGAGAAAATGTGGAGTGGTGCTCTTCGCAATAAAACATCTTTGATGGGACGTGTCGCGTCTCGGCCAATCAGCTTTGAGATGTCGACAGTGTTTGGCGGTTAGCTTGAATGTCAGCCCGCTACGTCTACTGCTGTCACGCTGCACGGTGTAGCGATGCTAACAAAGAAAGGACCCGTACGTTAAAAACAATATCATTTAGCATATTTTGAGTATCCATACTTCATTAAGAGAGCGATCAGAGAGCACGCGCTGCTCCGTGTCGAGCTGTCTGCACGCACTGCGCTCACAGCGAGTGGCGTCAAGTGGCGGAGCTTTAGAGACCGTCTGCGGCTTGAAAGAAAAAAGAAAGTGAAATGTTTAAGTACTTTTTCTAAGATGCAGACAGTCTGTAAAGTTATGTAACTCTACAATTGATCGTATATAAGTTATAATGTTGGTATCGTGACAACAGAGAGGCAGAAAAGACTCGAGGAAAAGCCCTTGAGTCTGTTCAGGCCCAAAATAAAGGAATTTGGTTCATGAATGACTTTAACCATATTATATATAATGACAATGTATATGTGTTATTACTATTGTCATAGAGCTTAATCAGAGCGGAGGACCTTTTGTTCTTAAACTGTTTATTATCATTATTTAGATTTACGGTCAAAACAATAAAATGACTGTAGTTGTGGTTCTAAAAGCTTTGAGGCTTCATCAAACAACGTGGATGTGGTGACCAAAACAGAAAGTCACCTGCACCTGGGTTTGGGGACCCCTGGACTAGACATTCAGTTACCATATAATCCACTTATTTTGTGATGACGGATATAGTCATTAAAGTCCTCAGTGCTTATGTTCGTCTGTATAAGAAATATCTCAGAATTGTGATCAGCGTTTCAATCCCTCCCCGTTGTTTGTGTGAGGATGTTGATTACTAACTCCCAGGCCACTGCCACCAGCTCTGCCTACTGATGATGTCAAAAGATGGCACATTTGACAGGTGAACTTGAAAGCAGCACCGGCGGCGGGTGCTGAGAAGCAGAGGGCAAAGGTCACCGACACATTCTCTGTCATCTGATGGCTCCCACGCCGCTGAAGGGAGAAAGGCCTGATCACTTTGCCAAGTGGTCCATTGTAATCCTCCTGAAGTGGCTTACAGCCCATTGTCCTCGTGTTTGCTGCCTAAGCTGCTTCCCAAGGACTGATTCCTCACTGTGTACACATAGGCATGCACACACACACACACACACATAGACTTTCACATGCATTCACCCTACTCTACCTAAGCCCACCAGTTGTCTTATATCTGCTGCACTGATAGAGGCGGAGGTGGAGAGAGCCATGAGATGTTTGACTGCTGTGAAAGCGCCGCTCCCTCGTTTAAATTATTCTCGTGACGCGTGTAGGGTCCCAAGTTAAATACAAATGCTGGTAACTTAGCGGCCGTCCCAATTAAGACGACCGCTGCATTATGAAGAGCTTTAAGTTCCACAAAGTCTAATTTACAACTACCAGAAAAAAATAGAACATATTAACATCTGAGAAGCTGGAAGCAGTGGATTTGTTTGCTATTTTTGATTTATATTTAACTTAATCATTACTCAATCCAAAATTGTCAAATTTATTTTTTCATTAATTAATCCACAATCATTGCAGTTCCAACATACTTAAAAGCAAAAAACAATCAATTAAATATTACATTTTAGACATAGAACAGGGGCTATTGTGTAGATACTACATGTTTTAGACCTATTGTTTTCTATAAATTGTATTACACGTTATATGCTGCAAATATATATATATATATTTTTCGAAAAACATAGAAACATATTTGTAGTAATTATAATATTATCGAAAACTATTATTAAGAAAATTCTTACCGAAAATGTTGTTAGGATTATGAACGGTGAAACAACACATGATGGAGAGGACCGCATGGCTGAAGCTGTGAAGCAAGAAAGTGAAGAGATTAAGATTGTATTGGGTAAACTCCTGTTGCTGTTTATTTGTACACATCATCGTGTACACTAGGCCAGTGAAAGCATCACTTTGCTCCTCCTGCTTCCCGTCCTCTGTCTGGCTTTAGACCTGGACCATGCGCTCACCTTGTGAACGCTCCCCCGCTGGTGCAGCATCACGACTCAGCTGCCAGCGGCTGCAGTCTGAGCCAATCAGGAGCCCCGGGGGACTCCACCAGCTTCACGGACTGGATGCCCAAGACCACACGCAGGAACAAACACACAGATCTAGATATCTGGGCAATGTGGTGTCTTTGTTGATTCTTGTTAGATGGTGTGACCAATCAGGTAATGATCCCCCCCCCTCCCGTTTTAGAAATTGTGGTTCCATCTTAAAAATGGGACGATGAGTAATGGTCTTATTGGAGAGGAAGGCACTATTCACCGTGCCGCACTGTTGAGAGAGGACATGTTGTGTTTATCTGCTTTGTGTGTGTGTGTGTCTTTGCATGCACTACTGAATATATGCATATAGGAACTCTCAGTCACACAAGATGTGACTGATTTGGGTCAAATAAGTGAGTAATAGATGAAGCTTGAATAAGTGTGTGTGTGTGTGTGTGTTTGGGTTGGAGAGGGAGTGTGATGTGTTTGCCTCTGCCCTTGGCTGCAAGCATCCGAGTCCTTGGGCGTGTTTGTAAGTGAACGGTCACGATGCGCGGCAGTGTGTGTGACATGACACAAATTCGCTGTCGGAGGCGTGCAGATGGCAGACTTAATCCTAAACGGAGCTAAACAAGCAGAAAGACGCAGTTGTCATCAGTCGGCTTGCCAAACGCGACACTTTTCCTCTAAACATCCTGAAAGCAGGATGAGATTTGGGAGGGTCAAACTCTGTGTGCTGGGAACGCATGCTGGTGGCGGTTCTTCTCTAAAGCCCGGTGTCACGTCGTCGTCGTCGTCGTGGCAACTTGTGGAGGAGAAGGGCACATCTGTGTGCAGGAAATGATCAGGTTCATTTACCCCATGTTAGAATAAGAACCCACTGCATCTCAACGCCGGTTTTAAATAACAATGAGCCTCGTCTCTCAGAAGGTCACCGACGACGTATGCAAGCGTGTAATGGGAGATGTGTAAATTATCAAAGTGCGCTTAGTCGTATTGAAATAACTCTTCTGTATCTTAAAATATGCTTGGCTATGTTGATATAAAGTGTATGTCTCCTTTTGTGTTTTGACGGATATATTGTACATTTTATTTCTAAACGCAGCCTGTTTTAAGGCGTATAAAGTGAATAGGGTTATGGTTCTGTACGCAAATCATGTAAATCTATAAAAGTACCATAAAACAGGCCTGCTGTTAGATTTGCGATATCTCAATGACCGAGAACAACGAGAGATTAAAACTATTAACAAGACCGCGTTGCTAATCTGAAACAAATCTCTGGAAAATGTACCTGAATGCATCATCTATAAATTATTTGATCACAATGCAAAAGAGATTGTGTGATTGTGTGATTCTGTGATCATGTGATCGTATAATCGTGTGATCCAGGCTTCATCGAAGCAAATCCGGACCGTGTGACTGCCGAGGCCACGCGGGGAATCAAGTTGATACGTTTCTCTCTTAATTGTCTTTCATTCGCTTTCTTTTTCTAATAGTGAATACGAAGACCGGCCTTTGAAAACGATGCGATCATTGCGCCTAAGCTGGCAAATTTAAACAAAGCAAAGGCAAATTATCCAAATTAGACGATTAAAAATGTGGATTTATGTTTCCTGAGAGCGCTCGCCGCCCTGGGAGGACGGCTGGCTGCATGCGCTCGCTCTGCCGCTCCACCCTCTCTGACCAACCGGTTCCCAACTCATCAAATACCAAGGCTTGGTCAGTGCTCCTTGACGCCTGATGCACCGGGCTGTCGGCGAGCTTCAATATGACGAATAACCGATTCCCGTTAGAGAAAGTGGCCACGGCCACTTCTCAGGCCTGCAGGCTGCCGCTCTGGAAGCATTCCTGTGAAACACGTCACGTTACAGTAGAAGCGTTCTGATCGCTTCCTTCATTGTCACAGAAATGTGGTAAATGGCGTAATCTATTCAGTTTAGGGATTTTTACAACGAGATGTTGCCAGATATTGTCGTCGTTAATGAGAGAAAACGAGAAGCGGAGATCCTGAGAGAAAGGGTGCTTTGCCAGGATTCTGAAGTAGCAGAGAGATCTCAGAGACGTAGTGTTGCTGTCGGGTTCATATTCATAGATTTGATTAGGAGGGGATTGCTGATAACACGGTTGCTAGGTGTTCTACAAACATATAAATAAACCAACAGCGTTTGTAGCAATCACTTCTTTTTTTTTTGTCGATGAATTAATAATGATATTTTTTGTGTCTGCAGATCCATCATGACAGACTTGTACTACCTCAGCCAGGCGGACGGAGTGGGCGAATGGAGAACCAAGGAGGCTAAAGACCTGTCGGATCTGGTCCAGAACCGAATCACCTACCTCCAGGTATCTACTGCTCAGCCAACCGGCCACGCACGCTCTCTTACACACACACACACACACACACACACACACATTCACACCGCTTGTACTGTCGACACCAACACGCGGTAAGCATCGATCTGAATGCTTCCCTCACAGGCACAACTGCACATCCGCGTTGTTGAGGACGTGTTTCACACCTGCTCGTCTCATTTGCACCAAACACAACAGTCGGCTGCCGTTTCCTAACGGAGCAGGTGATGGGTGTGAGCGCAGGCTGTCACAGCAGTTGGATCTGACAAGCAGATTTGGGTTGCTTGTCAGCGATTTAGTGACACACACACACACACACACACACGGGACAAAAGACAGACACACATGCAGACTTGCAAAAAATGACAGATCGGCAGACGCTCATAATATTTACCCGAGCGGAGATGGATGCACATATGCTTCCAGCACACGACACACATCCTCAGACCCATGACTCATCCGTTCACCCCGAGCCGGCCCGAATCCCCTCCCCCGGCTCTGGTGCTGACGGGTTCCCGGCGCGGGGCGGTGTGCAGCGGCACCGGGCCCTGCAGCATTAATGAGCCGGTGTGTGTTTGATGAAGAGGACCCAGTCAGTCTGGCTGGGCGGAGACGGCACCACTAACAGCTGCTGTCACCAACGTTGAGGGATCACACCGCTCCACCAGCTGCTGTCACTAATTCATCACGCAGAGACACACACACACACACACACGCACACACACACACACACACACACGGTTGTGTACAGATAGATTCACCCGCACCTTCGCGAGCAATTGGCACACACATGCACACACTCACAAGATTGATGTACAGATGTGTGGGTGTGGGTGTGTGTGTGGCTGTCCCTCTCACACACACACACATCTATATGTACACAAACTGACAGACTCCTCCTCCTCCTCCTCGCCTGCTGCCTCTGCCACCCACACCAGCCTCTCCCTTCATTCCTGGTGTAACTCTCTGCGTCTGCCCATCTGTCCACTCACAACATTCAGGGAACATGGCCGCCTCCTTCAGATGGTTTCCGTTGGACATGCTTTTCATCTATTTTTGCCTTAATTAGCCTTTTATACGGCGGATTTAATTGAAAGTGAGGAAGATGGTGTTTGTGTTCTTGGCATCACTTGCCGCTCATCAAACGTCTTCAGTACATAAAAGTTATAATCCTTAAAGCAACTGTGATCAGTGTTTTGTATTAGTTGCTATATAAATGTTCTCAATTTAAAACTTCCTGAAGTAACCGAGTAACCATCAGCTCGACCCGCTGCAACACATTCTCATCCCAACTCGTCACGTCCTGAAACTCTTGGAGTCACTTCCCATCGACTGGGCAGCCCAGCGCGTTGACCTGTGACGCTCCCAGAGATGCTCGATGCTACAGGGAGGAGCCTCAGTCGTTATTCTTAATGCTCCTCATTGGGTCCGATTCCCCCAACAAATCAATTAAAAAAGATTTACGGCATGCAGCTTCCCCAGAACGTCGTTCAGCTCAGACGGCAGCTGGAAGGTGACACATCCGCCTCAAGGTGATATGTCAGTGTTGGAAAAAAACAAATCAGTTTTTGCAGCTTTAAGATTTTTTTCGTCCTGGTTGATTTGACACCATGATGAAGATGATGATGATGACGGTGTTACTTATACGCAGAGTTCTAAAATCAACAGGAGAGAAACTTTTATATTTATCAGCAAATCCAGATGAATATGCAGTGAGAGCAATTAGCTCATCAGATTTATTTTTGTATTGAAAACTAAAGAAGAGAAAACACAGAACAGGGAGCCAAATGTCTTCTGCATTGTGCCAAATTCTCCCGTTGCCCCGGCTCATGTTCCCCACATCGCGTCACATGCATCCGTTTCCCTCGCGTTGGGACAGAATTTCAATCTAATTGTGGAAACGGCAAACTCGGCAAGAATTAAGAACAGTGAATTATTCTAAACAAAGAGGCAATTACAGAATTCTAAATGTTAAATGTTTTATGTTTTCTACTGAGAAATATTGGCTGCAGTAAATCGTACAAAATGGTGTTGGATTTAATTAAATTGTAATAAGATTTTCTGATAATAATATTTGAGTTTTCTCTGGGTTGAGCTCAACGATAGTGGAGGCATTGCGGACGCCTTTGTTTATACGAGTGATGCTTCTTCATGCCAAATGAATGTCTCTCAACCTGTGCGCTACAGGTGGTTTTACACTGCAGGCGTCTATGAAGAAGGATTTTAATTAGCTGGGTAACGCGGGAAACCGCAAACAGACATTTACCAAGACGTCGTTAAGTTTAACTTCAGACATCTTCAAGCGCTCTTTCATCCTCCACTGTGCGTCTGAACGTGGCCATCACAGGGGATAATCACCTGAGGCTGACGTACCGTTTCTCTTATCCAGTTGTTCTTCGCCATATTCCCCACAGAAACAATCTCACGGCGGTCTCTCTAAACTGAATCGCTCTGCCGCTGCCTCCGTGTTTCACACTCAAACGCCATTTAAACAGCCACTTAACCTACAGCGCCGAGCGGCACTCACAGGCTGCCTTTGTGCACGCATCTGCCGCCATTATCCTTGAACCGAGTCTCTCGGCGCCTCGGAGTCCTTCCAGCCTCATTATTATCCACCGTGGATCCAATGCCGGCCTCCGCGCCACGCGGCCCGTTACATCACGGCTCAGATGTCGAAAAGTAAAGCCCCTCGCGAATACCGATGTGGATTATTAGTGCGGTTACGCCGATGGGGATAATAGTGAACTGGCGGACTGTGACACCGAGGAAACCCTGCCGCGTGGCTGCTGGACTCTGTCCATGGCGTTATTGAACAGCCGTGGTGGGGAATCAGTTTTCTGCTCCTCTCCTCCTTTTTCTTATCTTCCATCCCCCTCTTTTCTATCGCCCCCCTGTCCTCCTTCTCATTTCATCAACCCTGTTTTATTTTTTAAATTCCTTTTTGTAATCCTCTCATCCTTTCTCTTTGCTTCCCGCTCCTTCTTCCTGCCTCTCTTCCTCGCCTGCTAGTGTGTGATAGTCAGCGTTAGCCGGTGGGTGCCGCGCGGCCTGATTACTGTGAACCATCCACAGCTGCAGCAGCCTAATGAGGAAAACACTCCCATCAGCCGGTAATTGCTGTTTAGGAAGCTGGTTGGCGCCGGCGTTGCCGAGTCGCTCCGACCGGCTGCCGGGCGAATCGCAAACCGCCCGGCAACCCGCCGACAACACAGCGTGCGTCACGCTGTTGGGTCCCACTATTTTACGCAAAAATTAAAACTTTTTTTTTTTCGGTCTCAAACTGTAAGATATTGAAGCTAAATTCAAGAACGGTGAATGAGAGTGAGTAAAGTAGGAATGGAATCATAGAGGAAAAGGATGTGAGGATATCGGGTGGTAGGAGAGAGAGAGAGAGAGAGAGAGAGAGAGAGAGAGAGAGAGAGAGAGAGAGAGAGGTGCAGAGCTCTCTCACGCACCGTGACCTCACAACAACACAGCGGAGGGTTAAAGTGTTATCTGGTCATAAAATGCGAGCATGAATTTGCAGAATATGTCTCTCCTGTTGGAGAAGCAGAGGCGACACAGAGCCTGACGAGGCCCAGTCTGTGTCTGTGTCCTGGCAACCAGGAGCAACAGAACAGGTGGTCACTGTTGGACAGGTGAGGCCATGACGGGACCCGTTGACTACAAGGTCAAACATTCAATGGAATGAGGAACATCGACTTCCACAAGGTCGACGCCGTCAAAGAGCTGAATGACCTCTCACATTAAAAAGTACTACTTGGAGAACGAGAGAAGGCATCCAGTATCTAGCTGCCCAATATGTATCAACATGCCACAACCGGAGGGACACACACACACACACACACACACACACAGTGTAATGTGATCTGTTGGAAGTAATTGGAGAAGTCATTACTGAGTGAATATTTCTGTTACTACATACTATCCATTACTGTTAACTGGAGATTCATTTGAATCCTGTCCCCGTCCATCCTTCCCCTTCATCAACACACACACACACACATTGCTGGGATTTCTACCAAACAAAGAGGTGTTTTCTTAAGTCTGTATAGTATGATGTTTAGTCCAAGAAATCAACATTTAATTTCAAATGGTATGTGACTCACATTTTGCCTTCAACAACGACTCTGCCTCCTCCCGTTTGATGATTACACTCGGCTATATTCTGGTTTCAATAAATTGTGCTGACCTAGCCTTGAATTGAAAAGGGGGTCAATAATGAGGAAAAGAGATTACAGGCAACACAACCAGAGAGTAATGAAGAATCGATATAAAAAGATAGGGCTGAGAATTGTTTTTATTACCAATAAATACCAAACCAAATCCAATGAATCCATCTCTTGATCATTCCCATCCTCCCCCCGCCATCCGCACGCTGCCCTAAGTGGTATACTGACCGCTTTAATCTAAAAAAGCTTCTGAATGTTACTCAAACGAGGGCAAATGCTCCATTTTCTGTGGCTATAATCAGCCAACTGTTGCTGTGTGCCAGTGTAGCAGCACAATGTGTGTGTATCATTTAAATTGAACTACTGTGGCTTCATACTATAGGAGAGATGTGCCCCTCGGTGTGGTTCATTGATGTGCTTTTAATGTTTTCGACAACAATCGTGGAGGCGTCTATATCAGGCTTTGACTGCACAGACAATAAGTGTTACTAAAGCATGTACAAAATACACAACATCACCAGATGTATACTTTAAACAGGGTTCGTACGGTCATGGAAAACCTGGAAAAGTCATGGAATTTTAAAATGGTCATTTCCAGGCCTGGAAAAGTCATGGAAAAAAACTTTAATCATAAAAGTTTGGGAAAAGTCATGGACAATTGTTATAATCACGTGTTTGAGAAAGATGCTCAAAATATATGCCGGCGTACGCTCTCAATACGCACAATTTTCTAAATGTTTCATGTTTATACCGAGATTTCAGTTTGGTCATGGACATTTTGTTTAAAGTCATGAAAAAGTCATGAAAAAGTCATGGATATCCATTTATCGAAATGTGTAAGAACCCTGTTTTAAAAATAAGAATAAAAAAGGCAGGAGCAAAAAAATTGAAAAAGTTAGTAAGAGAGTCACGGAGGACGGAGCAGAAAAACAACAACTGGCAGGCGGGTAGAGAGGGAGTTTAAGCGTGGAGCAAAGTGGCGTGTGAGACATGCAGGCGACGGGAACCAACAACACAATATCAGCCATGTGTAATTACAAGTCCGAGAGCAGGGCTTTAAAGAGATACCACAAGAAGGTCAAGCAATAAGAGATGTTGAAACGTTCCTTCCTGTCCTCCTCCCAGAACCCCGCCGACTGCAGTAAGGCCAGGAAGCTGGTGTGCAACATCAACAAGGGCTGTGGCTACGGCTGCCAGCTGCACCACGTCGTCTACTGCTTCATGATCGCGTACGGCACCGAGCGCACGCTCATCCTGGAGTCCCACAACTGGCGCTACGCCCCCGGCGGCTGGGAGACCGTCTTCCTGCCCGTCAGTAACACCTGCACTGACCGCTCCGGGGCCACCACCGGACACTGGTCGGGTAGGTACACACACACACACACACCCACACACACACCGGCACACACATGCCATCACCATTAGGGGCCGCTTGCAGCCTCGGCGCTGCCTGCAAACAACTACGATCGTCCGCTTGATAATCAAATAGCCTGCTTTTGTCTTTTTAAAAGAGTTGGTCGTGTCTGCCGGAGCCGATCTATTGTGCTTCTACAGCTAAAGCAAAGTGTGAATTCCCTGGCGAAGCAGGACCGTAAAACTCGGGTTGAAGCACTTTGGCAGCCAATGAAGCCGCAGCAGCAGGTTGCTGTTCAAAGCTTCCCGTGCCAAGACATCCAGAGACTTTGTCAGCAGAGGAGGCTGGATTAGAGGCGGAGGAGGTTGATCCTCTATTGTGTAGAGTCATCGGAGAAATCAAATATTAGAAAGAGCAATTGGTTGAAATATGCCATGACCAAATCTCAGTATCTAGCTCTCCTCTTTGGTAAAAATCTATTATTCGAATTCTAAGTAAAATGCTTCAACGGCGACACCTGCAGGACATGCGAGAGGTGAAAGGGCCGTCTGGGTGAAGGGGGGGGGGGGGCACCTGCGGTCCTCCCAGGGCCAGCTTTCTTATGTCAATTATTACAACTTAATTTGTTTCAGGCTAATTTGTTGTTCGCCAAAATGATGCTTCCGGAGAGCACGCCGCAACCAAACAACGGCCAGAAGACAATATTGACATTGCTTTGGTCCAATGACGGTTTCCAACTTTCATCTTTCATACCTGCAAACGTGAATAGTGTAGATCCGAAGAGTTTTTGTTTTGGGTGTGTGTGTGTGGGGGGGGGGGGGGGGTACATTGCACGGCCAGCGTTTATGAGATTGGAGTGAAACACGGAGAACATGCGATGTGGTGATCTTCGCAATAAAACATCTTTGATGGGACACGTCGAAGGAACAGACTCCTGGAGTCATGGAAAATAATCATGGAACAGAATCATAGAACAGGATCATGGAACAGAGTCATGGAACAGAGTCATGGAACAGAATTATGGAACAGAATCATGGAACAGAATTATGGAACAGAATCATGGAACAGAATTATGGAACAGAATCATAGAACAGAATCATGGAACAGAATCATGGAACAGAATCATGGAACAGAATCATGGAACAGAATCATGAAACAGAATTATGGAACAGAATCATGGAACAGAATCATGGAACAGCCACAAAGCTCAGCAGAGCACACAAGTAAAAAATGGAAGTTGGTTCATGAATGACTTTGAACCATATTATAGGCTATACAATGATAATGTAAAGTTGTTATTACTATTATTAGGGCCCGTTCACTGAATTATTCAGAGGATCTTTTTTCTTAAAATGTTTATTATTATTTAGATTTGCGGTCAAAACAATCAAAAGACTAGTTCTAAAAGCTTTGAGGTGTCATCAAACAACGTGGATGTGGTGTGGAGGCAACAACAAAAAGTCACCTGTATCTGCCCCCAGTAAAGCGAGAGTTACACCGTGGATTTATTGTGGAATTGGATACAGCGCGGCCATTATTCCAATGATTCTGGTGGCCACAGTTGGTATCACAACAGAAATGGAATAGAGGCGGACGCGGTTGCTCCTCCTCTATTTTTTAGGGTAAATGGGACATCAAATATACAAAGAACACAATCCCAAAACCTGTTGCCAGGACTCCTCTAGCTACACATGTGGTTAAGTATTACTCCATAGGGGTTTAATCTCTTTGAAACTTGTCATTAGGCCAGACAAGTCATTTTTTATGAATGACTTCACTCCTTTGCTGAGTATGCTATACACCTTTGAGTTGGATTCAAGGATGCCTGCAAGGTTGAAGCAAAATCTATACGTATGTGGAATGCATGTGTCGGCCCTGATTGTCTATAATGAACCCCATGTTCAGAGCATAAGCTCATTTATATGTGGACCTGGTTTCAGTAAACCTGAGACAGATCGATGCTCTAGTTTGGGGGGAAATGCATCTTCCAGCTAACGCACACGCAGCAGAATCATGTATGAATTATATATGATGAATGGATAGTTTTACAGTGGAGGTGTGTTTGCCTCTGTTAAGCTGAAAGAAGCAAAGATCAGTGATGATTTAGAGGTTCTACTATGACGCCTGCCTTCTCTTCATCACCGTCTGTGTCATTGCTTTCTTGTTACCATCACGGCATAGTTTCAGCTCTATATATTTCTCCTCTTGCTGCATTTGACTTGTGCTCTCCTGGGCTCTCCCGTCTTATCTCCTGCTCGCCTTGCGCATTCCCTTTCTTATTCTCCTGCCTTTCATGTGTCCTTTTCCACTATCTAATGTCTAACTCTGGTGTCTGTCGTGCACGCGGCCTCCTATAGATCCATATATGCCATCTGGCTGCTCGCAGCCAACTCACTACAAACGCCGCTCCCCAGGCCTTCTAGCATTGGGAGTTTCTATCCTTATAAGTCTGGTAATTTGCAGAGGCAGTATTGTTTGTTGACCAAGCCAGCTAACAAGCCAAGCATAGCTAATGTGAGCCTGTTGGGTTCTTGGCTTCTCCTGTGGTCGTGCCTGTGTTATTAACAGGATAGGTAGAATCATTCCTTGGGACACTCGGCCACAGTGGGATACTACAACCTTGGATTAATAGATATACTTTGAATATCTTAGTAATTAAGTGGAATGTTGTCCCATGCAAGTACAATGAAGGTGTTTGGCTGTATGCCTGATTTTGGCAATGTTACACTGTATTTGATCGGCCTTTTAGTCTACGATGAGCCGGTGTGTATTATCTCCCATCCATAGGCCTTGAGGTGATAACGGGTTTGCATTGTGCCTGGATGTCTCGGGGCTTTGCAACTTCGGGACATCAACATTCTCAAATCGGGTCTCTGTTTCTGGTAAAGGCCACCAACCCGTGAGAGAAGTGATGAGTGTCCTGTACGTTTACACGACACAGTGTTTACCTTTTGTTTGACTAACCTTGTGTTTGTGTGGCAAATTGACATTATTTGGTATTTTAAGTAGCAGCCCTATCATTAATCTTAACATGGTTTGCCCACTTTCTTCAGAGCGTTCTCCCTAGGTGAGTTATTGATAGACATATGTATAGCTAAAGGGATTAGGGCTGCAACAACTAATTGAACCCAAACACGAGGGCGTTGGATGTTCCGACGTTTGTGGGGTGTCCACAACAAGTATAAAGCAGAACTAGTGGTAAATTATTCTGTGGTGGATGAAGGAAATTAGCGTTTTTACAGAGCAAAGCAACGGAGGTAAGCCACTCCCCCTTTCAGGCGCGGATGAACCACAAATAGTCAGTCAAGTAAACTCACGCAAATAAAGCGCGAGTCATTTTTTTATAAAATGTTGGAAATTGTTTGTTTTATCCGATTCATCGATTAATGGATTATTAAAATAATTGTTAGATGCAGCCCTAAAAAGGGATGCATGTTCTATGCATCTGTGACAAAGTCAAACATAGCGATAGACTTTACACGGCCTGCTGATTTTCTTCCCTCAAATAGGAAGTTACAAGACGGTCCACAATAGTTACGATACAGTTCCGACATTTTTGTTCCGACACCAAAACAATAATGTTTGCCTCAATGACACATAGTTTACATAGTTTTTAGTTTTGCATGACTACAAATCCGAACAGACGATCAATACAAGTGTTTAGCACTTGAGAATTGTAGATTATCTGCTCATCTGTCTCTACCAATTGAAAGAAAGAAGTTCCCCACCCAGCCCTCGTGTATATTCGCCCCCCAGTGCAGGTGTCTGTGTTACTCCAGCGTTCTGTTCAATGCGCAGCATGAAAGAGCTCCTGGCCCACCTCCCCGGCCCGGTCAAACAGACTCAATTCTGAACACACAATTCAGAAACCCGTCTCCTTGTGGAACAATGGTCTGCTGATCAAAGAGCTAATTTGCCAAAGAGAATGTGTTCCTTTGAGCTTCTCTGTAGAGATATTACTGCCTTATGAGTGAGTCTGAGAGCAGCAGGGGAAACGCAATGTTCCCTGCCATGTAAAGGCTGAACAAGACTTGTCCAACTTCCTAAACCCCATCTCAAATGTATTATGAATGGAAAGGCAGCATATTGTGTGTCTGTATAGTGTCACTCCTGATTCTCCAGCAGCTGTGTAAAACTTGTGCACTATTTATATGGGGAAGTATGCATCATAGGCTTAAAATACAGCGGACAAACTCTGTCAGTTCAGACCTTATGCGCTTTAAGGCGCATACGGGGGAAAATACGCCGTTGCTTTTGAGTTGAGATGAAATTTAGAAGAGCTTTGTGATCTAATTAAGTAGCTGTGGGAGGAAGACTTACTGCATCTCAGTACATTTATGCCAGGAAGTGCAGGCCTCCAAATATGCCCGTTCCCCTTATGTGAATCATGCCGATGCTTTTATATAAGCAAAGACAGGCCTGGGAATATTTTTTTCTGTTCAATATTTAATGATTCTACCAATTTATATTCAGTTCATGTTCAGGCATTCGCACACATAAATTGAAGCCTCTGTTTCTGTCCTGGTTTTTCACATGTTTTTTGATGTACCCTTTCTGCGAAAGGCCATTTTTAATGACTCATTATGCCATTTAGTTGGAAGTGTGTTGTGGATGTGTGTCTGCAGCTGTATCAAGCCCTGTCTGGCAGTTAGAGAAGCCACTTTATAAAGAATACAGGCCTCAAACTTGTTTTTGTGTAAATCAGGGGTTTACTCACACAACCATGGACCAAAAACCCTCTCCTTGGGTTTTCAGACTGAATGAGACTGAAGGTTTCGTCTGCCAGGCATTTCCCTTCTGGAGCCATGAGATTAGCTAGTGCTCTCGCCGTGTATGTGTGTGTGTGTTTCTTTTGTTGTCGTTTTATTTGGATTCCTGTTAGTTGTCGGTGTTGGATCACCTTGTTTTCCATTGTGATCACAAGACCCTGTACACGCATGTTTATATGTGTGTATTGTCACGAGTGTGTTGATGGGCGGGTACATGCATGTTCATGGGCTGTTGGCTTTGATGTGCATGGAGGTCTGGCTGCACGCGGGGGACGTCTTCGCCCAGAAAGGTGACCTTCGTAATCAGCCCTGAGCTTCTGCCAAGCAGGACTCAGCCTGGAGACGCCGATGCCAGACCAGCAGCCGCTCCCATTCAATTCAATCTACTTTGTTTCGCTCGAAATCACAAATTACAAATTTGTCTCAGAGGGCTTTACAATCTGTAACCATACGGCATCCTCTGTCCCGGGACCTCACATCGGCACTTTAACAGGAAGAAAAAAGGAAGAAACCAGAGGGGGAGCAACAGAGGAGGATCCCTTTATCCCGGATAGATAGAATCCCCCATCCCCCCATCCCCCATCCCCCATCACCCCACCCCTCCAACCCAGGGCCTTGCTTCAGCCCACTGGCCCTATGCAACCTTGATAGAAAGGAGCGTACCTTGGCCTTTAAACAAGGACGGGCAAAGAGCAGCTGTCAATCACAGAGGCTGGACTCCTAGGGGTTGGGGGATTCGTATTTATATGCTGCTAACAGAACAGGAATGGATGCAATAGGGATGAGGAATAATACTGAAGAATCACACTACATCACCACATATCTTTTTTTGTTCAGTACAATAGAGACTGAAGGGTTCAGTGAACCCAAAGATGGGCGTCGGTGTTGTCAGGTATTTGACAGGAAGCTATGCTGACAACCTGCTGAGGTCTCCAAAGTCCTCATAGTTTAAAACAGAAATGTTGATCTTACAGAAACTGGTATTATGTCAGGACTTAAAATAAGTCTGTGGCTTTCTTAATCCTAAACATGGGATACAAGCTCTGAAGCCAAGTCACTCATTTAATTTATTTACATTGGGAAAATCCCAAATCTCAAAGACCTTTTCAATCTGCCACTCCCTCTGTCCTGAGACCTAGTGCTCTATGAGGAAGCTTCCTCTGCTGGTTGAAACCTTCAGTCAATCTGCACAAAATAAATCACCAACCATGTTAATCATCCATTAATTACTTTTGTCCTTATCAACCAGAAGCTGTGCATCATTTCCTGCTGTTACCTTCTCTAATGTGATGAGTTGCTGCTTCTCTCTGTATTGTCATAAAACACGGATCATCTTTGACTTTTGGTCCGTCAAACTTTCAAAACCAGCAATTTGAAGACATAATGAGCATGAAGTTAATCAAAAATAAAGTTGTTATTAATGATAATGAACATAATCATTAGTCACCGCCCCCATGTGAGCAGTGCTCAGTTTCCTCATGTTGAAAACGTTTTAAATGACGAGTGTCTTCCACTCAACCTTCCCCTCTTCGGTCCATCCTAGGAGAGGCCCACGATAAGGACGTCCAGGTTGTGGAGCTGCCGATAGTGGACAGTCTCCACCCGCGGCCCCCCTACCTGCCCCTGGCGATCCCGGAGGACCTGGCCCCGCGCCTGCACCGCCTGCACGGCGACCCCTCCGTTTGGTGGGTGTCGCAGTTCGTCAAGTACCTGGTGCGACCGCAGACGTGGCTGGAGAAGGAGATCCAGCAGACCACGGCCAAGCTGGGCTTCAAACACCCCATCATCGGGTGAGGGCCGTCGTCTATCACGCCTCTCTGTGGCTCCCTGTGCCCCCTCCTTGTTCTCTGCTTAGAAACATTTCAATCATAACGCCTTTGTTACTCCAGAATAAAGTTTGCAAAGCGCTTCTCGATCAAAGCATCCACACAGGAGAAGAAAAGACATCGCTGAAGGGCTGTGGGGGAACACAAAGGCTGCGTCGGTTGGGGTTAATGTGAGGTTAATACAATAGTATTATAAGTAACAATCAAACAGAAGTGTTAAGTTGTGCTAATGTTCTACCTTTATTTACGCTTTGCCTTCAAAGCGCGTCTTTTGTATTACTTCAGGGCTTTACGCTAATACAGCTACATTATACACAATACTCATGCAACTCAACTTGATTAAACAAATGTCATCATTCTCTTCTTTATAGTATATTCTTTTAATTTGGCCTTGTTTCATGTATTAATGTCTGAGGGTTTTCCGTCTCCAGGCAAATCGAATTAATGTAACGCTGAAGACCTCCTCGTCAGAGATGTCTGAAAAGTCTCTGACAGGTTCTCGTACGAGCAAGAACCATCGAGACGAGGAAAGAGAAGCAGATGCGTCAGTTAATGGTTGCATGAAAACCCGAAATGTCTTCAGTAGTCGTTGTTGATTAAAGGATAAGAACGGCTATGTTCTATATCGTTGTTCTTGGCAACAAATCCCAAGCCCTGAAGGCGGTTTACGGTCTTCGTCGAGTGTGTTGCCGTGCCAACGTTTTCTAATTAGTGCGAAACGCAAAGTACAGCTGGAGATGATGATGATGACATTTGTACATATTTTGTCCTAGACAAGAAATGCTGGACAAATAAAAGAATGTACCCGATGATGGTGCTGAATTAATTAAAGGATCAGGGAGTCGGCTTCATCCTCTGGGGAACAGGAACGGACAGTTTATCACGGAGAGACATCCGGCTGGGATGTTTCCGTGGGAACCAAAGGGAGACCAGCATCGCCCTCACCAGAGCCGTCCCCCTCTTACACACAACCCGTCCCCCTCTTACACACAACCCGTCCCCCTCTTACACACAACCCGTCCTTCTCTTACACACAACCCGTCCTTCTCTTACACACAACCCGCCCTTCTCTTACACACAACCCGTCCTCCTCTTACACACAACCCGTCCCCCTCTTACACAAAACCCTTCCTCCTCTTACACCAACCCGCCCTTCTCTTACACACAACCCGCCCTTCTCTTACACACAACCCGTCCTTCTCTTACACACAACCCGTCCTTCTCTTACACACAACCCGCCCTTCTCTTACACACAACCCGTCCTTCTCTTACACACAACCCGTCCTTCTCTTACACACAACCCGCCCTTCTCTTACACACAACCCGTTCTTCCCTTACACACAACCCGCCCTTCTCTTACACACAACCCGTCCTCCTCTTACACACAACCCATCCCCCTCTTACACAAAACCCTTCCTCCTCTTACACCAACCCGTCCTTCTCTTACACACAACCCGTCCTTCTCTTACACACAACCCGCCCTCTTACACACAACCCGTCCTTCTCTTACACACAACCCGTCCCCCTCTTACACACAACCCGTCCCCCTCTTACACACAACCCGTCCTTCTCTTGAGGCTGAGTCCGCCTGCTCGGTAAAATAAGTACTTTAGAATCTACATTCGTAGTTCCATAGTAATAGTTTGTGAAGTCGGCCGGCTTTAGGCCTTCACTTTCCACATAACTCACATCCATAAGTTCAGAGTCTCATTTGCCGGCTTCTCGCTCTCATACCTTTTTATGTTCTCCTCTTCTTCTTTATTCCTTACTTTTTCGGTCCTGCTCGGCTTAGTTCTGACTTTCTCTCCATCCACTTTTTTGTTCCCGTCTCCTTCTTTCTTTTCTCATCTGCTCTTCTCTTTGGTTTTCACCTCTCTGCCTTTCATCTTCCGGCAGCTTCCCTCTCTTTCTCCCAGCTCTTTGACTCCCCCTTTCATTCCTAAATATGTTTTGTTCTGTGACTCATTTTTTATTCGTCCTGTCCTCTTGCATCCTTTCCTTTGTGATCGTTGTTCTGTCTTCATCTGTTCATCCCGCTTCAAGTTTTCAAAGTTCTATTGTGATATCTCCCTCACATTCCCCGGCTGCACATCCCTACCCACAATGCACTTGCTCTCCTGGTTGTACAGACATCCCTATCACTGTTCTTTGTGTTTCCCACCCCACCACTCCCTATACACTCGTACATCCCACCCGTTCCTCCCTCCAGATCACTTGGGAAAGGTTTTTGAAATGATGTTCTGGGTAGAATACAGTTCTCATCCCTCTTTTCCCATCCCTGCTCAGCTCTTCATACTTCCACTCCACTCTGATGTTGCAACAAAGTGCCTTTGCACTTCTGTCAGCAGGGTGGGGAGGTGATATGTATGTGTGTATGGAGGGGGGGGGCACTGAAAGAGATCCATGGTGGGAATGCAAGAGAGGGAGCGGCAACAATGGGAGATGCAGGGGTTGATGGAGAGAGTACCAAGAGGAATAGAAAGGCAGCTTGTCCCAGAGCACCCGACCCCCACCAGCTCCGTCACCACCACCACTCTCTCCCTGCTGCTCTCTGAGAGAGAGAGAGAGAGAGAGAGAGAGAGAGAGAGAGAGAGAGAGAGAGAGAGAGAGAGAGAGAGAGAGAGAGAGAGAGAGAGAGAGAGAGAGAGAGAGAGAGAGAGAGAGAGAGAGAGAGAGAGAGAGAGAGAGAGAGAGAGAGAGAGAATATACTTTTAGAATAAGAATATACTTTTTGTTTCAGGTCTATTACAATACATTACATGTGTGTGTGTGTATATATATATATATATATATATATATATATATATATATATATATATATATATATATATATACAGTGGGGAAAAAAAGTATTTAGTCAGCCACCAATTGTGCAAGTTCTCTCACTTAAAAAGATGAGAAAGGCCTGTAATGTACATCATAGGTAGACCTTGACTACTATGAGGAAAAAATATCTAGAAAATAACTGTCTGATTTTTAAAGAATTCATTGGTAAATTCCTCGGAACAATAAGTATTTAGTCAATACATTTTTCCTCATGTTGTCTCTCATAGTCAAGGTCTACCTATGATGTAAATTACAGGCCTCTTTCATCTTTTTAAGTGGGAGAACTTGCACAATTGGTGGCTGACTAAATACTTTTTTTCCTCACTGTGTATATATATATATATATATATATATATATATGATTGTAGTTTGGTTGATTCTTAATTCTTCACTTGAATAATCAGCATCTAATCTTCATTTTTTTATTGAAACTTCCTAATAATGTTATATACGATATTTTGCGCTGGTGCTCATTGGAAGTGAGCCTTATGACAATAAAGTGCAGTAGTTTCCAGAATACATGCGGGGTGCATGAGGACAACGTGATGTCACCTCAATAACACACTTCATGTTGGCCTTTCCTTTCATGCGTCACCCGTCTGTCATTATGAAACCTGTTCCTGTGCTTCTGCAGCAAAGTGCTAATGTCTTTGTCACCGGCTGCTGATTGGCATCAAGAGGTCAAATAATGTCTTTAGTCGATACGTTATTGTCACTGACTGGCCAGCTTTGTGTGGGTGAGTGTGATGTCTTTAATGTTCTTACGCCCGCCATGAGGTGAGCGCTGCGTTGACATGAATTGAATTATTGAGGCGGCAGTGGGAGAGTTCTGGAGAGGGGAAGCTAGCGATTGCTAAGCGATGCCTCCGTGTGTCTCTGCTGCTCTGGCAGGGAGAGAAAAGGGCAAGATGAAAAGAGAGTTCACCGGAACAAAACAACAAAAAAACGTCATAAAAGACGTAAGGGAGCAGGAGAGATGGACCCTAACAAAGGAAGGAAAAGCTTTGAGTCGAGACCTCTGTCCGATCAGAGACACCGAATAAAAGGTTCTGACGCACCTCGTAGCCACTCGGCAGCTTGTCCTCCTTTCTTTGGGGTTTTATCCAGCACAGAAATAAAGGAGCTTTTCCTCCTGCCACTGGTAAGACATTAGGGCCATCCTGTTTATCCTCTCTCTTTTACTTTCTTTTTCTTTCTACCTCATTCTCGCAGAAGAGTGAGAGGCGGCCTTGAGGTAAGAGAAGCTCTCTGACGCCATGAGGCGACGGTAGAATCCTGAATGGTGTCCAAAGTGTCCTTCAAAAGGCTCTTGACCTCCCCGATATTCCAGAGGAGCTGCTCCTCCGTGGGCGCGCGGCGGCTGCTTGTGTTAGGAAGCTCCCGGGGAGCTCTTAATGAATAAAGTGTACATGCTCCCTCAATTGTGAAGTAAAGGTTGAAAGGTTTTTCTCTTGGAGTTTGAAATTGAATTTTTACTCATCAAGGCCAGAAGTCACGGCGCAGATGTGACTGGCTGGTTTTGAGATTATATAGTTGTGGGTGGCATCGAGTAGTTTGAGGTCTGTGTCGGTGGAGGAAATGTTTTTTCCATTCTCATCCATCTTTCCTTCAGGCTGGGCTCTTTCTCTCATGTGCAGCTGGGGACGGCAGCCTCTCTTTGTCCTTGTAGCCATGGAGGAAAGGATGTTGAATATTTCTGTCTGTCAATGTTCCCCTCTCTCTATTTCATAGATTTCCTCTCTCTCTCTGTCACCGTTTGCTTTTTCAATTTCCTTCGTTGTCTTTTTTCTTTTTACCCCAACATTTGTTGTTTGTGTTTATACCAACAAAGCAAAGCTTTCCAAAGCACAGCATTCAGGTGGACGGGCCTTCTTTCGTTCTCCTTTATTTTTACAATGAATACACGGCGAAATCAAAAACCAGGTTCCCTCAATAAGGATAACAAAACAAACAAAATAAAATGCAGACAGAACTATGATTTGCTAATCTCACACATTCCTTTGATAACAAATCTATATAATATACCTTCTTCAATGGCCAACACAACATTAGATAGGACTAATAGCTAGTCCAGACTTTTAAGGAGGAGGCGTGGTAAAGTTTTGCACTGAAAGTATTGTTGTTACCTTGAAATGGTCTGTAAGAAAAGTGCCCAGGTTCATGACATCACATGCGTAACCACAGCTGTGTTCATAGCAGCATCCCGATACCCGTCTGTAACCCCGTCTGTGGGCCTGTCTGTGGCCCTGTCTCTCTGCAGAGTCCATGTGAGGAGGACGGACAAAGTGGGGACGGAGGCGGCCTTCCACCCCATAGAGGAGTACATGCTGCACGTGGAGGAGCAGTTCCAGGTCCTGGCCAGGCGCGTCCACATCGACAAGAAGAGAGTTTACCTGGCCACCGACGACCCGTCCCTGCTGCAGGAAGCCAAGACCAAGTCAGTGTTTTAATTCAATTCAGTTTATTTGTATAGCCCAGTTTCACAAATAAAAAATTTGTCTCGGAGTGCTGTACAATCTGTACACATAGAATTGTGTGTGTGTGTGTGTGTGTGTGTGTGTGTGTGTGTGTGTGTGTGTGTGGGTGGATTGGATGCCCGTTGTGATTCTGTCCAACTCATATGCGACTGTATGTTTTTCTCTGTATTTTCCTTTCTTTTCGACCTTCTCCCGACCTTCCAGGTACCCGGAGTACGAGTTCATCAGCGATAACTCCATCTCGTGGTCGGCGGGCCTTCACAACCGCTACACCGAGAACTCTCTCCGGGGAGTCATCCTGGACATCCACTTCCTGTCCCAGACCGACTTCCTGGTCTGCACCTTCTCCTCACAGGTCGGTCCACGTTTACATTCCAGACATGACTTGATGACGCAATGCAAGGAAACAACAAGGAAACAAAGAGGAAACAACAAGGAGACGACTCTAAAGGGGACAGACAGATGTGCAATAGATGTTGTGTGTCCAGAATAAGCAACAAAACGTAATTATAATTTAGACAACCACAACAACAATGATGGAGCCAGGAGGATGCCGAGCATCTTCAAACACACAGAGCCTGAGCCGGGCAGCCTCCTCCCCCCCCCCCCCCCCCATGGCGCCCGGATCGAGGACGGACGCACAACAAGCCGCCTCAGCGCTCACAAAGAGAAATGAGGTTGAGCTGAAAGGCTTTGTGTTCAGATGGCCGGCTGCAGCCTGATGATCCCGCTCTGTCACAAGGCGACCCGGAACATGTTTGGTAATCCGAGTCGTGTGATCGTCAACAACCTCACTGTCCCGTTTCCAGTCAGATGATTTAAAGCCCATTTATTACGGCTCTGACATTACAACGCCATTTGTCTTCCATTATCCTGATCATCTGGGCTTCCAAAGTGCTGTTTTATAGGGAGTTATAAGGTGGAGTCATCGGGCTTTCTGCCAGCTCTAAAAATAAAGTGCGAGCCTCCTATTGGCTATTCACACTCTGGCTTCAATCGGCCACGGCAAGGACCCGACTGGAATGAGTCGCACGTTTGAGCCTCTGGTAGTCCCTTTGTCCCTCTGACGGCATGTTCCCGCGCCTCCACGGCCTTGTTGTCCAGACAAATGCGTTCACATTTATAGATTCAAGAAAATAAAGCCGTGTGTCTGCTCCGTTTTCTCTTTGTGTCCCAGGTGTGCCGCGTGGCCTACGAGATCATGCAGACGCTGCATCCGGACGCTTCCTCCTTCTTCTACTCCCTGGATGACATCTACTACTTTGGAGGTCAGAACGCCCACAACCAGATCGCCATCTACCCCCACCAGCCGCGCGACAGCGAGGACATTCCCCTGGAGCCCGGAGACGTGATCGGCGTGGCCGGCAACCACTGGGACGGGTACTCCAAAGGCATCAACCGCAAACTGGGCCGCACCGGCCTCTACCCGTCCTACAAGGTCAAGGAGAAAATCGAGACGGTGAAGTACCCGACGTACCCCGAGGCGGACAAACTGCTCAGCTCTCAAAAGAAGTAAAAAAAAAAAGAAGAAAAAAAGAGGAAATGAACGAAGGAAAAGAAGAGAAGGAGCGAGGATGAACGCGCAGACTCCGTTTCCAGGGAAGGAGGCTGCTCTTGTACAGAAGAGACACTTAGCACGCTAAGCTAGGAGAAAAGAAAACGCCTGTACCCAGGGGGGATGGGAATGCACTGTGTGTGTGTGTGTGTGTGTGTGTGTGTGTATGCGTGTGTGTGCGTGAGTGTATGTGTGAGTAAATGCCTGCGTGTGTGTGTGTGTGTGTGTGTGTGTGTGTGTGTGTGTGTGTGTGTAAATACCTGTGCGTACGCCAGGTTATGGAAGACTTGCACCCTACCACTACCCCCTGCCCGGGGCTCTGACTCCGGGTCTGTAGAGATGTAGACATGAACATTGATTTTTAAATAAAGCAAGAAAACAATTAAACTCTACACAACCGACCGAGCCCGGACTGGGACTCCTGTAGGACTCGCCGCACCCCCCCGAGCGAGCGCTGAATCAATGACTGAAAGAAAAAGATGACAAACTGAAAAAAAGGAGAAAAAAAGTTTTTATTTTTATTTAATTATTTTCAGTGCCGTTGATTCTAATCTTGCCTTTTTTCTGTTTTTTTTTTGTTTTTCTTCTTCTTTGTTTACTTGAATGTACTGTATCCTCTTCTCGCCACGCTGACACCACCCCTTCACACCCCCACCCCCTTTTTCCTCCTTCCTTTGCTCCACTCACTGTGCTTCCTCCATCTTGTCTCTACATGTGCAATTAATTTTTAAAATACCATATTGTGCTTTTATCGAGTGTTTTAAACGGTCTTAATTTTGTATGCGCGTGGGGCTTGTGCATTGTATACTGTACAGTGTGTGTGTGTGTGTGTGTGTGAGAGAGTGAGAGATTGGGAGATTAATTGTGGGTGTGTGTGTGGGTGTGTGTGTGGGTGTGTGGGTGTGTGGGTGTGTGTTTTCGTCACGACCCGGTGCCTGATTGCTCATGAGCAGTGTGTTTTTATTTGGGTCTTTCCTCCTGACGGGGACAGCGGGGACCATCCTCCGCCCCCCAGCACTGGGAACAATGGTGGGCTCCGGTCACTGTAGTAAACACACACACACACACACACACACACACACACACACACACACGCACAAACACGCACACAGGAGCCGTCCCGACGCTCACCAAAAGAAGCACTCCCCCGAGACACCGTCCTGTCGGGCATCTCCTCTGTCCATCTGTCTGTTTAGTTTTTTGTTTTTGTATTATTACTTTTAACATTGCTGTTTTAAAATAAATGAGAAAATATGCCTATGTTTCAAAACGATAATGCGACGTCATATCACACTCAGTCCCCATCATGAAGGCTTCTTTTTTCTCCATAACTTATGTTCTTGGGCATTGTCTTTGATAACCACAGATTGAATAAACTTGAGAAACCAACAAGGCATCTTCCCCTCCGTGTGGTTCTGTCGGCCGTCTGCCGCTCCGCCTCATCCGGAGACACCTGCTCGTTCAATCAGGCTGAACGCGCCTCAACCGCACGCCACTTCTCCCCAACTGAGAATCAAGCCTTATTTTAATATGTGAAGAGTTCATTTCCTGAAGGGTATCTTCCTATTTTTGAAGAGTAAAAGTCATTACCTGAAGTTCATCTTTTGATGTCTCGGGGAAAAGAAGAACCCGGCCTCTGGAATCATGTTGGCATCCGGGATGAGAGCGGCACTCGTACCTTCGCCAGCTTGTTTTATAAATCATTCAGTTGGAGTGTGAACCCATTTTATCTTAAGTCGCTCTTTGATTCACATCTGAAACTGAAGAGCGAGATCAGAACCTCCAACGGAGACGTCGCACTTCTTCATTTCCACATTCCTCGTGACAGCGACACGACATTTCTGCCCCAAATACCAAACGCGTCTCCCTGTGGACTTCCTGCTCCGTCCCACTTCCTACTTCCTACTTCCTGCACGTCTGATTCGTTTACGCTCTTGTTGCGCGTGTCTTATTTATGGGCTGTCTTGTTACTTCCTTACCGAGGGCGCTGTGGGACTCTCATTACTGATCCCTCTTTAATTCCAACGCCGATCTGCATGCTTCATTGGACGCCCATAAGGAAAGTCACGCCGCTGGTAGCGGAGATGAGCTGTTTGTTGTTTCGAGGGAGAATAATGGCTTTATTGTTTTCGTTTTTTTTTTCCTCCTGCCTGGCAACAACCCGCAACCAATTTAGGCCACGTCGACAAAGCGTTGGTAATGCGCACGCGGCGTACAGCAGTTCATTGAATGTCTCGATTCACTGGGAAAGAGTCCCTCGTGGGCTTTGTGAACGCACGCGCTAACTGGAGGGCACTTTAATTAAAATGCACTCGTTGCTGTCACAGTGGCCTGCAACAGTCGTTTAAGAGAGACGTTGGTTCAGTTAATTATTCTGTTAATTGGACTCCGCTCCTGATGGAGTGCAGGCGGGTTTCTTTCTCTGCGTTTGTGGTGTAGTTATTTATTTTTTTGCGGAGCCGGAGAGAGCAGCGTGAGGTCCTCTGCCTCCCACTTAAAGGTGCATGTTGACAGAGAATCGGTCCCGTCTACGTTTAGTGCCTCGTCCGCTCCCAAACACGCGGCTCACGGGGTCCGAGCCCCCAGTGGTCAGCATGCACACTGACGCCCCTCACGTGTTCGACGTGTGTATTAATGACTCGCTCCACCATTTCAGAGAGTCCTCATTCAATTCTATTAAATTCAGTTTATGTTGTGTAGCCCAATATCACAAATTAAAAATGTGCCTCAGCGGGCTTTACAATCCCTACACGTACACATGCCTGACCTTTGACCTCACATCGGATCAGGAAAAACTCCCAAGAAATAGAAAAAAGGATCCGTCTCCAGGATGGACCGATGCGATGGAAATCATTACAGAGGGACATTAGCATGAGGCTGATGGGAGCGTTGTTCATTTAGGATGTGATGTCATCAAGTATTAGATCAACACAGGTGATCCTCCCCGGACCTCCGGTGTCTGATGCAAATTCCATAGCAATCCATCCAATAGTTGATGAGCTATTTTATTCTAAATTAAAAATGACAAGCGTGTGGAGGACCACCGAAGTCTTCAGGATTCATCTTCGGAGCATCTTGGATGTCTCGGCTCCTCCTGCTGTAGTTGTTGCGATGTCCGTCTGCAGTGCAGCTGCTGTTACTTTGCAGGATACACACTTGATTTGAATAAAGCTCAGACTGCTGACGCGGGATAATCAAATTTGCTTTGTTTCAATTTGAACATTTGGCCTTTTTTACCCAAACCACGTATCGCCTTGAGAGAGGATCTCCATAAAGATATTCTGCCTTTTCTATGCACGAGTCTGGAGGCAACGTGGTTTTGGAATCGAGAGTATTCTGGTTTCACTTTGTAGTCCGAGTAGTTTTGACCAATCACGTGCGTGCGGGCTTCGGTTGCCACTTAGACTTGGAATGTTCACTCTTTATTTCATTGCACCAGTGCTGATTGTACTTTAATGAGAATTAAAATGAACTTTTTTGATTTTAGCAAATGGCTGCAATGAAACAAAGAGTGAACATGTGAAAGGGGTCTGAATACTGTATGTCACAGGTGTCAAACACAAGGCCCGCGGGCCAAATGCGGCCCGAATGCGGCTCCAGTCTTGTATTATTCGATACTATTCTCACCGTAAACAAACCATGAGCTATGAAGAGAAAAGGAAGTCTTAGAATTATTGCCCCGTGACCTCAGAGGCTTATCTATCCCTCATCAGGACGATAGCCAATGGCGTCACAGAGTGACCTAGAGAGGGATCCCCTCGCGTGGGAACAACCCCAGTGACCAGTCCCTTTCTGCCCGAGTGTTGCCTCCGGGGGAGAGCGTGTGAAGCGGTCCTTCATCGCTCCGAGAACATGGGCCGAGACTTCAATGTGTCCGCAACGTGTAACTGTGATGAAATTCATATTACATGGAGATAAGTGGGAACGCCATCGCCGTGTGGAACTCTAATCTTGTAAGGCGGAGCTGAATTAATTCTGACTGACTCATGGAAACGGGAGAGGAATTGGAAGTGATTCTCGTGGTCCTGGCCGGCTCCAATCGGCAGCGCAGCACTGACCAGTGAAGTCTGCCCCACGGCAGAGCCGAGGGCCTCGGACCAGAGACTCTTCACGAGACGAGGAAGAGGACGTGAATCCTGCTCCTCTTCTTCCCCTCGAATCATCTCAGCAATCAGCCGCAGTTTGGCTTTTATTAGCTTCGTATTTTTTATCCCAAATGTAATCTTGACTCTATAAACCTCATTCTATAAATCTAATTCTACAAATCTAATTCTATAAATCTAATTCTACAAATCTAATTCTATAAAACTCATTCTATAAATCTAATTGTATAAACCTTATTATATAAATCTAATTCTATAAAACTCATTCTATAAATCTAATTGTATAAACCTTATTATATAAATCTAATTCTATAAAACTCATTCTATAAATCTAATTGTATACATCTAATTCTATAAACCTGATTCTATAAATCTAATTCTATAAACCTGATTTATATACCTTATTCTATAAATCTAATTCTATAAACCTGATTTATATACCTGATTCTATAAATCTAATTTTATAAACCTGATTCTACAGTATAAACCTCATTCTATGAATCTAATTCTATATAAACCTGATTCTACAGTATAAACCTGTTTCTATAAATCTAATTCTATAAACCTCATTCTATGAATCTAATTCTATAAACCTCATTCTATAAATCTAATTCTATAACCTCATTCTATAAATCTAATTCTATAAATCTAATCCTATGAACAACCTGATTCTATGAACCTGATCCTATAAACCTGATCTTATAAAGCTGATCCTATAAACCTGAACTTTTAAAGCTGATCTTATAAACCTGATCCTATAAACCTGATCTTATAAACCTGATCTTATAAACCTGATCCTATAAACCTGATCTTATAAACCTGATCCTATAAACCTGATCTTATAAACCTGATCCTATAAACCTGATCTTATAAACCTGATCCTATAAACCTGATCCTATAAACCTGATCTTATAAACCTGATCCTATAAACCTGATCTTATAAACCTGATCCTATAAACCTGATCTTATAAACCTGATCTTATAAACCTGATCCTATAAACCTGATCTTATAAACCTGATCCTATAAACCTGATCTTATAAACCTGATCCTATAAACCTGATCCTATAAACCTGATCTTATAAACCTGATCCTATAAACCTGATCCTATAAACCTGATCTTATAAACCTGATCCTATAAACCTGATCTTATAAACCTGATCCTATAAACCTGATCTTATAAACCTGATCCTATAAACCTGATCTTATAAACCTGATCCTATAAACCTGATCTTATAAACCTGATCCTATAAACCTGATCTTATAAACCTGATCCTATAAACCTGATCCTATAAACCTGATCTTATAAACCTGATCCTATAAACCTGATCTTATAAACCTGATCCTATAAACCTGATCCTATAAACCTGATCTTATAAACCTGATCCTATAAACCTGATCCTATAAACCTGATCTTATAAACCCGATCCTATAAACCTGATCTTATAAACCTGATCCTATAAACCTGATCTTATAAACCTGATCCTATAAACCTGATCTTATAAACCTGATCCTATAAACCTGATCTTATAAACCTGATCCTATAAACCTCATGCGACATAGAAGTCTTAATACACGTCCACAAGCTGCTCTCATCCGGCAGGGGGAGGAGGAGGAGATGCCAGGTGATGCTGACTCATTAAGAATTACTGTAAATATCACATTTGGGACGAGTGTGCTGCTTTTCTTCTCAGAAATGTGATCCTTGTATGAGTCGCATGTAGCAACAACAACAACAACAGTGTGTTTGTTGTCAGTGGCCTGAGGCCGCTGTGATGTCACACACACACACACACACACACACACACACACAATGAAGCCTCCGTCACTCGACTCTGTCGCTCTCTTTGTTGCAAAGCAGACAAAGTGCTTTGTGTTGCCAGCCTGATGGAGACCGAGTGTGTTATTGACTTTGATGTCATAATAGTTCATATTAATACATGGTAATGATGGCAGTGACTCTATTATTGTGATAGCATGTTTTGAAGGATCATTGTGGCGTATTGTAAAGAGTAGGTCTTATTTTCTGAGTTTCTGCCATCACTCATTTTTAAGATACGGGGATTCGTCTTTGAGAAGACGATTATTCACGTGGTAGAGGCCGAGCACACTCGTCTTAACCTTTAACAAACGGATATCTTTGGACTGTCATCACATTTCTGGTGACAATTGATTGGGATGCAGTTATCGCCGAACTGACTGATGAACTTGACGTCTCGTTTTTCCACTGATAATAAAGAGCGTGTGTGTAAGAACAAGCTTCTCATCATAACTGACTACGTTGCCAAACCCCCAGTTCAGACTTATTTCCGAGAGCAAATTAAAGTAATCTATGAATTCTTCCCCCCAACGTGTCGTAAACATCCAACGTGTTTACAGTCCAACTGAACTCACCACTGATGCTCACCGTGTTCCTGCACGTGCCACGGGGAATAATTACCTCTCACGTTTAGCTGTACCATGAAGTGAAATGGTTATGATAAGAGGTTATTAATCCCTGGGCTGTGGACCGGCACCAGACCATGGATCACATGATCCTGGGCTGCAGGCAAACTATTTGATTTGGGAATAAAAGCAGAATACTAATTGGATAACTTAATATGCTGTTGTGGACAATTCCTTGTTGCCTGGTGGTTCACTCAGGCGGTCGCTCCGCGCTGCGCTCTTCTTCATCTCTTTTTTTGTTGAAATTTTAAAATTTTAAAATGTTATTATAAGACAAAAGACAATACATAGACATAACACCTAGAGGACAATGAAACAATGAGGACGACAACACAATGGACAAAACATCATTCAAGTCAGAGCAATGTGAAAAAAGACAAAAAGGAAACAAAGGGAGAAAAAATATAATAATAATAATAATAATAATAATAATAATAATTAGGAGAAGAAGAAAGAAAGACATTTGCATGAAAAAAAAAAAACAGATTCTTAACCACAGAGGGTCATGCGAGACAGCCGGTCAGCATGTAGGATACAGAACGGAGACACAGAAGTTACCAACTCATGTCGCATTTCCCTTTTTTATGTTCATTCTCACCACTGTGTGTGGGGGGCTCTCTCTCTTTCTCTTCTCTTCTTTGTGCTCTCTTTTGTCTCTTTCTGTAATTTTCTGACTTGATATGAAGGATTGTATCCCATCTAACGTTATCTTCTTAAAGAATATGTAACATCACATTGCTGAACTCTGGGCTCATCCCCAGCTTGTCAGTACATATGTTTATTCTCAAAAACAGAGTATACAGTTATACATTCAACACGTTATTTTTCCTTTTTCCCCCCCATCCCAACACAAAACAAATCGAACAAATCGCACTGCTTCAATTTTCAAAAACATATTACAGTATTAATAGTTTTAAGTATTGCACAAAAGTAAAAATAGTGTAGGAGGTAATACAGTCAAACAGAAACCAGAAATGAGTGAATTATTGCTATTATTAGTTCCTACAACAGCGTCAAGACAACTTAAATAGCTTCTTTTCCCTTCCTGTAAAAAAAAAACTAAAAAAACATTAAAGGTCACAGAAATGGTTCAATCTATCAAAATTATCAATTTATCAAAGTATTATATAATTGGACCCCAAGTAGATTGACATTTTGACGAGAACTTGATTTTCTTCAATTTTAAGAAGAACATCTCGTGTCTCTTCTTACCCCGCTGGACTTTGCTGATGCCAAAGATGGCCGAATAATAACCGAGCCCCTAGAATACGTCCGGTCTTCGATCCAGTGAGTCTTCCCGTCCAGCGAGGACACGTGGCGGCGCCCTAATGGCCGCCGCCGCTCCGCCGTACGACAACGTTGTTGCTGCGGCGTGCAGCCCGCGCCGTCCCTCTGCGTGGCGCCCGCTGTGGAGAGCCCCCCCCCCCCCCCCCCCCCCACCCACCCCTGCTGCCCGCGGGGTTCGCCCCGCTGCGATGACCATTAGCGTCCGGCTGAGACTGCAGGAGATAAGGGGTGATTTAAGGCCCTGTACCCCAACACAGCCAGAGAGGAATGGCCGGCTGCTGCTTATCTCCACCCTCCGCAGCATTCCACACACTTTTACAGCAGGCGCCCCTCCTCACGCCATCTGTCTTCCCGGTCGGGGTTTGATAAAACTGCCGTCACGTAGCGAGGAGGAGCGGGAGACGGAGGAGACGCACGCCGCCGCCACACTTACACGCAGCAATAGAGGATCGCGATGGAAGTCGACAACACTGGCGGAATACTTAATCCACGCTGACTCGGCGCCCGGGGCGACGCAGTGGGACTTGACACCAGGAGATGAGCGCAGCGCACAAAAGATACTGTACCTGGGTGTAGAAGAGAGCCCTGAGTGACCCGTGACATCACCCCGGGACTAATTGGACAAATCCATGTTGTGGGGGAAATGAATGCGGTGGGATAATAACGGCCCAGGGCGGCCATACATCAACCATTCACGCCCAGCGCCCAACACTCATCACTATAGGGGCCCCAGTAAAAGCTGTGGAGACGTTATCATTCCTCAGAAGACATTATACATGGTGGAGGGTTTCTCTCCTCTTCCCAGGGCAACGAGGACGACAGAAATATCCTTCCTTCTGCTCAGAAGTCTTTGGCATGTCTATAGACTGGTGATTACATCTTAATATTATAACATATTTGGCAGCCTCCAGGAGGAAAAGGGATTACTCCATCCTTCTTGGATGTGCATATTTGAGGAAATCTCCGGTATCTATAAAACATGAGAGAGAGAGAAACGCCTGTTATCTCAAGGAAAACAGCGATCACACAGGAGATGTGAAGACGGAGGCTGTCGGGTTCAGATGTGGAGCGGGGAGTCGTATAATTGGCCCTGCTCGCTGATTTCCCCGCTGTGGAGGCTAAGTGGGCAGCGGCTGTCCTCCTGCGGTCACTGCTCTGTAATTATGGTGTCATTGTGTGACAGCAGAATAGCCCGGGAAAAGTTCTCTTGTGTCTGGACCTTCGTGGAGAGGAGAGTGGCCTCTCATTCCTTCTGGCCATCCGGCTTCCTTTGCTCGCTCCATATCTTTCCTATTTTCTACTGTCCAGTCTTCCAAATGCCCTCACTCTCTCAACCTGATGACCCGGCACGGGTTAAAAGGGCATGTGCAATTAACTGCAGTGCACAGGTGTGTCCGTTCCTCTAGTATCGGACATTTTTACCTTCGCATTGAAAATGTAGAAGGTCATGTTTTGATCGCCATGTATTTGTATGTGTGTGTGCGTGTTGTTCGCATAAGTCAAAAAGTATTAAACCGAATCGCATGAAATTTGGTGGGATGATTGGTTATTATCCGGGGACCATTTGATTAGATTTTGGGGTTGATCGGGTCAAAGGTCAAGGTCATGAAAAGGTAAAAATCTTCTTTTTACCATAGCACGGTCAATTCCTATCCAATTGGCAACTAACGCCAAAATGTTCATAACTCAATGCCCAATCTTGTGATATACGAAGGTATGCGCTCTACCAAGTGCCCGTTCTAGTTTTTATATATATATATATATATATATATATATATATATATATATCAGTTGCACTCCTTGTTAATGTTTTGCAGCGTGGAGGACCCTGTTGATCCTCAGTTCACCCTTCATGGGTTCGCCTGCTGCTGCTTCTGCCCCACTCGTCTTCCTGCTGATATTTCATCTGTTTTGCTGCTATTATTATATTTGTTGAGCTGCTAATAATGTGTTTTTTTCCTGCTACTATATTAACTGCTTATTATTATTATTATTATGTACTTGTCTTTGCGTGATTTGTTTATGGTTAATTATTTTTGCATGCGTTTGGCATTTAATCATTAAACTTCTGTAATAAACTTCTGTTTTCATTGTACTGAAACACGTCTCTGGCCTTATAAGGGTAAAAACAAATCTGTGTACCTGCAAGTTTAAAACTAAAATATATAAATGCATTGTATTCCTTGTGGTGTTGCTGGTCCCTGTCGTTTCCCCCTCCCCTAAGGCTTCACCACAAGTTCAGTTATACGGACATATTTCTACCACCGTAGTTAAATCCAGGGGGTCACACGGGTCACTGTGATCCCCTACATTGCATTAAAAATCCTTCAAATAGTTGTTGTAATATTTCAACGTGGCCTAAAGTGCCGAGCTCTGCCATTTCTAAAGCCGAGCCACGAGCGAGAAAGGTCCCGACCCCGTCCCCGCCGCCGCCGGCCGAGCGCGTCCGGCTCCGTGCTCATTCCGTCTACTGTACATTTGTCTCCGTCCCAAACGTGGAGTATGATAATTAAAGTGCTCTAAGAAATGTCTTCCTCCAGCACAAAGGGGATGATTGACTGTGTGTGTGGCGTTTCAATGGAAAAGAAGTGGCCTCTTTTGCCAGTTGGCAGCCCACCAGATGAAGACGTATTCATAAATGCCTCCTGCTATGATCAATGCGCTGCCAGGCTTGTAATGGACCTCCAAAAAAATGTCTTAACTGGTCTGAGCTTCTTTTTTTCTCCAAATGTCAATGTCAGTTTGATTATGCATAGTTTAATCATGTGTTCATTCAGACACATGTATCTGACTTCATCCCACAATTATCCAGTTAGTATTAGAGGGAGCAGGTGTTTAAAGGAGCCTTGGATGAAAGGTATTACCTATAAGCTTTATTATGAATAAGCCTTAATGCTCCCATCCATCACGATAATTCTACCGGGAATATTTTCTCCCCATCATTTAGTTCTCCTCTCTCTTTTTCGGGGGGATTAAAGCAGAAGCTCGGCCGTTTGAAGGGTGCAACTCCTCGATTTTGGCAGATAACTAAAAAAACGGATATCTGTGCGTCATCTTTTTCTCAAGTGGGAATGTTCTCCTCTAAGCTCGGAGGATATAGTTCTAGCTTTTGAAGATAGTTTTAAAATTACCGGAAGTTTAAAAATTCCACGTGGATTTGACTCCCTTCCCCCCCCCCCTCCCCCCAGTTTAGCCCCACACATAATAAACTGGCTCATATTTCTCTGTGACCTTGGTGACAGTATTTCAAGATCGATGGCGCCTTTCGGTGCCTTCGTGGACGCTTTGGAAAAGAACATGCAGTGTAAGACTTTCCGTTATATTCTCGCTGTGGTATAATTCCGGTCTTGACACGCGTCCGGGGTCACATCACAACGTTCACATTTGTGAAGTTCTATCAATCGATGAAACCTCGGAGAGGATAACTTTGTTAAATGCGTATACAGTCTGCGTTTTGAGTGCAGAGGCAGTAAATGAACCCAACCCTCGAGCCCCCATCCAGAGGAGGGAGACCTCGCCAGACGCCCCTGTCGCCCTTTCTCTGCGTGAGAGCGAGTCAAAGTGATGAGTGAGTATTTATTAGGATGCCTGAGCACGCTGTTCATCAGCCGCACCGCGGGAGTTATTTCATTTCCCAAGTTTAGTGGCAGATTCAGGTAATTCATTTCATCCCAGATGTTTGATGATTTACTTAACATCCGTGACATAAGCAATACTCCAAAGCAAACCAGCTCCCCGGATAATCACATGTTACTGAGCGGCTGATTCTAATGATGACATCATGCTAATGCCAAACGCCAAAGGGGCGTTCAGCCGAGGTTCGGTAATGAGGACACACACGGCACACTGCAAACACCTTTTTACTCCAAGGTCTTCAAAGGGTCAAACACGTTTAAAAATATATTTCTGCTGGTTTTACTGCAATGTCTGCCTCATAGAAACAATCTGATGCAACAGAAATGATGTCAGAGAATTTGTGGATTGTGGATTTTTTTATGAATTAATATAGAATAGAATAGAAATATACTTTATTAATCCCCAAGGGGAAATGTGTGGACACAGTAGCACCAATAAACTAAACACAAGAATAAAATATAAATACAAGAAAGAAAGAAAGAAACAGTGACTGTGCATAAACTATACAAAGTGAAATATAAAATACTAAATAAAATATATATGTATATATATATATATATATATATATATATATATACAAAACATATGTGCAAATACAGCAGTGTCAAATAAAATAAAATATAGACAGCGTGTAATATAAGTGTGAAAGTAAGGCTTCTCGACCGACGGAGTATAGTTTCTTGTAAAGTTGTGCTTTTTTTACTTTTGACTTTAAATGTTGGTGAATGACACTTGGCCACCAATGGAGCAGAGCGGGTAAGGCTGCCTATGTGATGATTATGATACGGTCCCCAGTCCACCGACGGGCGCCGTCTCATGAACAGGTGGCACTCTGCAGGCTGAAACGGGCAATTTACAAGTTTGTGCTGTTCGGAGGGTTTTGTGAAATAAACTTGAAACCTTCAGACGAGCAGACAGAAAAGAAGAAAGAACACAACAAGGTTCTTGTTCATCCATCCATACTTCATTGTGAATAGTTTTCATAGAAACTACCACTAAAGACGCCGACTGCAAGGAGACAGTTGGCGGCGAGCTCCGTGTCTGGTTGGACCCCACAGGTGGTAAGTGAGAATATTTTGATTTATTTAAATGAAGTGATGCTTTTTAAAGCTTTTTCCCTTCAAGCTTGGAAACAAACAATACCAAACACAATGTGTATGGATTTGTTCCAGCTCCTCATCTTAACTGAGTGAAATATTCAAATATCGTAGATGTTTTGTGCATCATTTGATGTCTCTTCTGTTTCTGTGGGTTAAATGTTGGGCTGCCCAGCGTGAGAAGAGGATTAAGGGGTTAGAACGACCACATACAAAATACAATGTGTATTGGCTTCACTTTGGCTTTTGCAGATCAAAAGTAAAATTAAAATACTGCAGCATACTGCATGTGGAACTCCAACTCGCATAATGAGATGCAAAGCAGTAATGTGCAGAATTGTGTCTTCATATCGTCAAAGGGTGAACTTAGCTAAGCCCTTATATATATTTATATCCAGGGAATGTTTTTTGCTGAGCAGACACGTTTTTTTTCTGCATACTTGTTCTTTTTTTCCCGCTCTGCTCTACTTCACGGTCCGACTCCTCTACAGGACATGGCCACCTGGGAGCTGCCCAGTGCAGCCTCGGTGCTCCACTGTCAGATGCTGAGCAGCTTCACTTGGTCAACCCGACGTCAGCTTTGTCGCTCAAAAGCACCTCAGTTGCCGTGAGGTGGAGTCTTATGCTTCGCCGGACAGGATTTCCACAGCTGGTCTGAGGGAACCACGATGGGTTTGTCCTCGCCTGTGGGGTAAGACAAGACATGAAGGAAGCTTCAGCCTCCTTCCAGATTAATAATGCAAGGATGTTATGCAGAGTCTCTGTGACTAATCTGAGCCCCTGAGAGCCCCACGGTGTGTTGGTACCTTCATGTAAAGGCTTTTCCTTTTGGACCTCTGCGCTCAGAACACGGAGCCGAATCCCAGTCGAGTCGTCCCCAAAGAGTTCCTCTCCATCTGCAAAGCAGGCCTGCAACACAAGGGTGTCATGATCAATATTCCTCAGAGTACTTGCCAAGGTCCCACTGAGATGAGGTAAAGAAGACAGATCGTATCTACCTGCTACTGCGTGTGTGTGTGTGTGTGTGTGTGTGTGTTTGAAGAAAGGAGTGGAGGTTGTGAGATGGAGCGAGTGAGCAAGAGAAAGACGGATGGAGGAAGAGTTAGATGGAGAGAGTTCGACACCAACGTGGCAGCCAGGCGGCTCCATCGTGGATAAATGTAAAGGGGACGCACTCTGAATAATTTATACACGCCAAAAATCAAATCAAAAACCTTGTTCTGGCTTCTCACAGACGGATGAGTTCTCTGGGATCCCCGGAGACCGGCAGACAAAGCAGCGAGGTCGGGAGACACGGCGGGATGCACGTGTGTGTTTCATCCACCATTAGTGCACGAGTCACAAGTGGTGAATTAACATTTATTTATTCAGCTTTACCTTACCCGGATGGATTTAGGAATACACAACACAGAGGCGATCATGTGTGAGCATCATTTACAAATAGCCCTGCATAATGATACCACGGCGTCCTTAATGATGCACGCGCAGCTTCTCACCCGGTAGATACTCGATGTAAACCCCCAAAGACACACTGCATATGACTTTTGATGATTCATCATTCAGGTTCAGATGTCCAGCGGTGAGGGCATCCCGAGCCGGGCGGGAAGCGTCTTCTGTTGTTCTCGTGGTCAGTGCTGTGCATGTCCCCCCCCCCCCCCCCCCCCCCCACACACACACACACACACACACACAGACACAGGTATACACGCGGTTGTTCGCTCCGTCAGCGCTGGTGTTGTTGTTGCTCAGCAGCCCCCACGCTGAGAGCTGTGCGGAGGCATTCCTTCACTCAAATGTGATATGGATTTGCAATTTACCACCTGCAAGTATAGTGATAAAGAAATAATAATGTATTTGTTCTTCTTCTGTTCAGCCAATTGTCACATCAACCATGTAAATCAATTGCTCACCCGGCGTCACCGTGTGAGGGAAAAGATTCTCAGCCACCAGACCCGGGGCCGCGCGTCCTGCCGCGCGCCGCCGGGGGCTCATCGGGTCGCTGACTCTCAGCTCGTGAAGGATTTCTCTACTCACAATATTTCACGTAATACTTGCACACCTGGATTTTGATGGATTGTCTTTCATTGTAACTTGAACCTGCAGAGTTGGACCTCCGTCGGTGTCCATCCTCATTACTTACATATGAGTAGAGTTTACCCCCCCCCCCCCCCCCCCCCGCGCCTCACTGCGCCTCTCTGACTGAGAATAGGTAACAACGTCATATTTCTTCTGAGGCTCCATGAGATTAATTTTGGAAACGCGTTCACATTTGAAACACTCAATGTAATTATTAAACGTTCATTTTTCAAGCTGGTGTTGACTGTAGTATTCTATTATATATGTATTCTGTCACTTGTTATTTCAGTGTGTTTTAAATATAATTTAGAGGTTATAATCGTGTTCAAGAATCCTCATAGGATGTATTTCAGCGTCGGATAAATGTTATAGTTCCATGGTAAAGCAGCATGTTTTAGAGAAGTCTTTTCTAATTAATGTTACATTTTTGAACTCTTATTTTCCTCCGAAATATATCAAGGATAATCTTTACGAGCGAATCCAACATTAGAATAATTTGGTTTCAGTCGCTATTCATGCAATTTTGAGAGGCACAATAATTTGGTTCAAAATAAATCTCCTCTCATCATATCACCACATGTAAAAGTGTATTTTCATACACATGAAGAACAATCCTTCGCATACAATGTGAGCGGCACAGTGTAGTGCACTGCTCTATTCAACTTATTCTATATGTAGAGACCATGTTTGGTTCATTTTTCCGCATCTAAAACGGACCAGAACAGATACTAAAATAGTTGCAGGAGAAATAATGAGAGAAGTTATTTGAAGCTAATTGTGCATCATCAGAATGAGAATTGTTTACGTTGCCCATACAAGAAAAGTGAAAGGTGCATCACAATATAGATACTTCACTCTGAACGAAGCAATTTATTAATAATTGGTTCATAAATCTGTGTGTGTGTGTGTGTGTGCTGAGCTCGCCACTGGTTAAAGAAATCTGGATTGAAAGTGAGATCTTATGAGCAATAATATTAAATGTGGAAAGAAGACATGTTTCATTCGCCCATGGACAAACTGAGCACATGACTCACTTGGTAAACATTTAATAACCCGTTTTTATGGAACAGAGGTAGGGTCCGTATCTTGGTCTTGCAGATTTATTATATTTGACTGCATGTTTCTGCTGCCTGAAGATAAGTCTCAATATAGTTGAGGGCTAATCCAGACAGAATTCCAATAATTTATGAGAAGATAAAAAAGAACATAGAAAATGTTTTGCTCTTGTTAATTGGATGCTTATACAATCCAAATGATTTAGCTTCAGATGAATTCACAAAACTGACAGCACCTTCTAGAATATTATTTTTCCAAGATCCAGGTAAACATTGTAGGCACTCGGACAAGCACAAAGTGCAGCATCTATTATACCGTATGACCACCATGTGTATATATGTCCCCATCATCGCTGTGAGGTCGTTGGCTCCACACGGGGTCAGAGTTCAAATTGAATGACCCAGTGTTGTACCTGCTGAGTGCTGAACTGATGAAGAAATGCCTTAAGCCTCTTCTTTTAATGGTCAATCTACTGGTTTCAAGAGGGTCACCGGAGGGAGCGACAGCAGTCGGACAGCAATTTGCGTCAAAGGCGCCGTCCGGCGAAACATCTCGTCTATCGCCACCGCCTGGTCCGTACGTTGACTTTGCACGGGATCGATTGTCAGCCCTTTTGATGTGAACGCAGCACAAGGAGAAGACTTTGCTTTTACTTCACCTCCTCCTGTCTGTTGCTCTGCTCCTGGGTCTCTGACATTGACCTTAGACATGTGACCGTTGCAGCGTGTCTTTCTGGACAGTCGGATTCAGATGGTGTGTAGGGTGATGGCAGAATGAGGGTGAAAGACGAGGTCATCGGCCAGCATGATCCAGGCTTTTTTTAGAGCCTCAAGTGGCTCCTTCGTCCTTCTGTTAATGACGGCGGAGGACAGTTGACGAGCCGGATCCGTCACACATGGAGGAGGAGGCTGATGAGAAGTTCACTTGTCTCAGAGAGCAATTAAGCTCTTTGGGAGTTGGTGTCCCGGCAGAAGGTGGAGTAAGAGATGGAGTGCTGGTCAGAGTGTTAGAGGTGGACGACGAGCAGAGGAACCAATGGAGGGCAGAGAGGACCATGTGCAGGACGTTGCGTTGCTGCTGCTGGAGGAGGAGGAGGAGGAGGAGGAGGAGGAGGAGGAGGAGGAGGAGGAGGAGGAGGAGGAGGAGGTCCCTCTGCTTGAGCCTGATGGTGATGAATGAAGGCGTGTTGCATCGGAGCCTGAACACCAGTGGGAGGGGGAAGGGTGTGGAGATTTTTGATCATTTCCTCATGTCTGGCATTTTTTATAATAATAATAGCGCTTCTCAAGACACCCAAAGTTGCTTTACAGAGTCCAGAGTCCAGTACTCACACACACAGTCATCCCGGTGGTGGTGAGCTACATCAGTAGCCACAGCTGCCCTGGGGCAGACTGACGGAGGCGTGGCGGCCAATCAGCGCCTACGGCTCCTCCCACCACCACCATTCATTCACATCCATCCGCTGTGTGCATGTCTTTATGATGGTGGGGGGAACCGGAGGACCCGGAGGAAACCCACGCAGGCACGAGGAGAACATGCAGACCCCACACAGAACGGACCTGGGACGACCGGGAGGACCGGGATTTGAACTCAGGGCCTTCTTGCTGAGGCGACAGTGCTCACCACCGTGTTCAGTGGTTGGTGGTTTCCAGAGAAAGATACTTGTATATGTATATATATATATATATATATATATATATATATATATATATATATATATATATATATATATATACTGTTGCAATGTCACAATTTATTGTATTCTCTTGATGTAGATATTTTCTCTCTTTGTCAATTGACGTAGTGGGACTGATTGTTTATACATTAATACAATGTAATATTAGTCCCGTGAGGTACCCAATGCATGGTGGGATACATTTGTTGTCAGTTAGCTTCAGCTAATGGCTAATGACAACAACAATAACAACAACAACAACAATAACAACAACTTTCCGCATGGATAAATAATAAGGTATTCTTTGTTGGAGTCTCTAAAAAACACTGGATTATAACTCCTCTGCAAGGGATACGATAGCAGCGGAGCCGTCGTTGGAAAGCTACAACAATGATGAAGTGGACTGCGTTCCAATACCAATAATAAAATACTATTTGGTCTTCCAGAAACCTTTTAATATGTGCATATGTCAAATGCAGTATGGCAGGCAGGAGGTCACATTTTGTAATATACATTTCACCAGGATGTTTTCTCTGTGCAGCAGATATGTGAGCAAGAGGGACAAAATGCAAGGTACAATGTAATTACAAAGTGTTTCTTAATACTAATGAATACTGCATGCAATAGTACACACTTTGTAAGGGCAGCTGCCGCATGTAGTGAAAGTAAAAAGAAAAGTATGCAACGTAGATAGCACAGAGCAATTAAAGTGATATTCTAAAAATACTAATTCAAGTCTGTTAATATTGTTAACGACGTGACTGATCTCAGTTTAAAGTCTTTGAGATGTAAGATGTTTACAGCTCAGCCGCACGCACCACCTGTCACAGGTCACCAAACGGCAAATAGTTTTTTCTGATTTCTCTCGAATCTTTTATCTGGAGAAATTTTATGAAAGATGTAAATGTTCAGGTGTCTAAAATACATCCAAGAAAATCACTTTTTTTTAATAAACTCACAACTGCCAAGCTGGGACGGGGAATCACAAATAGGTTGTGTTGCTTTAAGAGGAAACGGTGGTAAAAAAAGAGCTATGCAGTAATGTTGTGAGATGAAGGGTTTATTTCTGAATATATTCTCCTCACAAGCATAAAAGCTTATTTTTGACCTCAAACATTATGATGCCGAACGAAAAATAACTCAGTTCATCTGAGATCTCAAACTCCATCAACTCAAGAAGGATTAAAAAGACTGCTGAACATATATTGACTGTGGAAAAGCTCAAGGATAAAAAGGAGGGTTGGGATGTGTTTTGTCACATAACTTAAAAAAATTAGCTTTTATAGTTCATGTATTTCACACACACATTGTAGTGACTGAATCTGATCCGTCAACAGATTCAGTTTATAGTTATTACATTGTGTATTAATTATCATTGGTACATGGAAATGCACAACATCTTTTTCCAACAACTGAGTCTAAAAACCTGAGACAAAAATACAGTATTGTTTCATGGGAAGTACCAGTAGTTTAACTCTAGCTGATGAGAGTGTGTTCATGTAGGACCCCGTTGCTTAGGGTGTCACTCAAGCTGATTAAGAAAATGGCTTTTCAGCGCCTTTAAGCTCACCTCCACCTGGACCAGCTGCACCAATAAGCTGCTGTTTACACGTAAAGCCATTTATTATTTAACACTCTAACGGCAGCCATTCTTAATGAGGAGTGCTTTTCGTGCAATACTTAGTACATTTTGTCAAACGCTGTTACTTACTAAACATACTTACGACAATGTAATGCGAGGCTTTTACTTGTAACTGGGCATCTCTCCTTCTACTCAAGTGAAGCATCTAAATACAGGTCTGGAGGTGACCACACTACTGAGGGACGAGGCTCCAGCTGCAGCAGCAAACGCTGTGAGTGCCCCCCCCCCCACCCCCCCCACCGAGGAGCTGAAAGGAACGTTCACTTCTCGATAGACACACACAGGTCTTTCCACTCCGCTGCCTTCCATCTATCGAGTGTGACAGCTGCTCAGGCGCTGGCTTATGATGACATTGCTGTGGGGCCTGAGCAGGTGACAGAGCCCGACGCCCAATCTATCGCTCATCTGTAGCCCTTACATACACACAAACGCATGCACACAACTCTTTATTGTCTCCCTCAGCCAATCATCTGAAGTACAGCACACTCTCACATTGTTATCCCCAAATGGCGCCTCCTCTTTATCCTGTCACAGCCAACCAGGCTCCAAGGTGGCTGCTGGATTAGCCTCCTGATGCCGCTTCATGGCACATATATAACAATGAAATGCACAGATTTATGAAAGTAATTTCACATTGGAGTGATTTATGACATAGTGCTGGACCGAGACAGATACCTGGAGGTTTCCTGGAGTGTATACAAATATAAAGAAGCAAAGTAGGAGGAAGCACTTGTCCCAGAGGGTTATATGAATTCATTATTAAATGTTGATGTTATCAAACGTAGCTGCAGAGTTAAATGTCACCAGGATAACGATACCATACATTTATATTAATGCCATCAGTTTCAGCTAAATTATTTTGTCAATGTCAGGTCTTTTTTACACACGTGGACATAGTCACCGTGATTTCACCCATTGGTTTGTGGACTACCGTTTTTAAAGTCTTGAGTTAGTTTAACATTTTGATTCTAGGTAATAAATCAAGAGTATGGTCATTTTCTCATAGACTGTCTTAATTTTGCATCTTTAAGAAACTTCCGCTTTAGCTTCAGTGTAATCTAAATGGAAATGTATATTTATCTTTATATTGATATGATATGATATTATATTCCTTTATTTGTCCCACAGTGGACAAATAAATAAATAATATACATATTATAAATAAATATAGTAGTCTTTTCATTTATGTCCGGCCAACAGTGTTTTCAGTCGAGAAGGAAGCCGTTGCTAGGAAGAACAAGCTTAGTGTTTTTAACATTGTTCAAAGAAATTTAATGATGTCATAGTGTCATAGAGTCATACATTAGAGCGGTGCCAGTGTCATCTAAAGGTGTCTGCATTTTTCATAGATGTTGCAAAGTACCTGAAAAATTACGCCCCATTTTTTATAAAACCTACTGGTCGCTCCAACCAGTGTAACCAGCAGTCAGCAGCCATACTATCTGACCTATGTGAAGCACTGAACAAGTCAAATGTGTGTGCAGCCAATCAGCGACCTGCCACCTGACATGCCTTTGCAGGAAATGCCTTGACCGTGTACCTATTATGTTATTACTTCTGGTTACAACACACTCTTTTGCAGTTATCATTCTAGAGACGACAGTCGCATATTCTATATACTGTATTTCTGACATCTGGTATTTGTGTGCATCGCATGCTTCTGTGCATTCTCACTGTCAACAAAGGCAGCTTCAGAGGAACTCTCTGCACGTATAACCCTCCGCGGCCTGAGAAACAATGCTTCCGTCTGTAACCCCAGCCTACATTAAAGAAGCTGTATTTAACATCCTGAACACTATGCAAAGATAAACTGCAGTCATTTCTACCAGAGCGGAGAATGAAGTGCATGTGTTGTGATCCAAGCTTCTCCTGGCTGTGTTTAAACTGCGGCGCCCACCGGTTGGCTGCAGCTGATGACGCTGTCCTGACCGGCCATCGAGGAAGGGGATAGCACCCACCATCTGATTCCTCCTCGGGAAAAACATTGTTTGCGTAGTCAGCACATTCACTTAATGGTATGCACTTTTAGCCAGTGGCTTGCTGTTTTCGAGTTGAGAAGCATTACAAATGCACCCAATCTGGTACCCTACACCTTAAACCCGAGGGACCGAGAAAGGCAAACTGCTCCGCCAGACTTTGACCCCCCCCCTCCCGTATGATGCACAGTGTCTTTCCTGTCACATTGTGAACACCATGCAGGGCGGGAGCGACAGATCACATTTTATATTCCGCACACAGAAATCAGGGATGCGGGCATTAGGAACATTATTTTCAGTCGAACCTATTGAAGTAATGGCTAAGTGGGAAAATAAAAAGCCCTAATAAATTACTGAATGAAAAGGTAGGGTGCCATAAGAGAAGACCGATGCTCTAGCAAATGGAGGTTTCCTGTGCGTTGATGCATTTCATCCTGAGTAATGAAAATGAGGTCCCTTAACACAGAAATGACCCCAAAGATGAGACCATCCTTTATCTCCCCCTTTCATCCGACAAGGATTATTGATTCATGTAAATGATCGTTCAGGATTTGATGTGCCCTTGAAAGAATAGTCTCTCTCCCCTTTGAATCTTTTATTTAGTCAATGTTGGCTGCAGAGGGTTAAAATTAAGCGTGACGTTGGCAGTTGGGGGTTATTCTTCCCATCCTGTAAAATTCATAACCTACTGTATTACTTTTTTTCCCCATCTCAATGGAAATTCCCCAATGTGTGTGCTGGCACCTTTGCAGCTCTGTATTGTAATAGACATAAAGGAATAACATGATTTTGTGTGCAGCCATGGACTAATCTCCTAATAATGAGGTCCATCTGCAGGAGTGACAACAAGTACAGCACATTCACTTTAATACTCGATCCTGGTTGACACGGACAGCATTATATTGCCAGAATAATCCACTGTCCGATTTCACAGCATCCAAAATCTAATTTACCATTCCATTTGGGACTCAGTCCACCTGTTGATTGCTAACACTGCTTTCCTCGTGCACCTGCCTCATGTTTGACACACACACACACACACACACACACACACACACACACACACACACATACACAAACACACCGCTGCCTGCACTCCCTAAAATGGTTGCTCCCACATAGTTTCCATAGCAACAGTCCAGTTTTAGTGTTCTGTTGTTTTTCCGCAGATGGAGAGTGGCTAATTTTTCAGAATGAGGGTCTTTGATGATAAAGAAAGCTAGGTGGTGAGATTTACATAATGAATGGATGCCACGCTAGATCAGTCACCACCTAGCACTGATGATTGCTTTTTGATTAATTTCTTTCCTCCTTGTCCTGAGGTGGCTCGGCGGTGGCAACCAGTGTGTGTCCTAAAGAGCAACGCTCACATCCATCTTTTTAGGTCAGTCTCTGTCTCTTTTAAAATTGTAGTCAAATTGCACACACCCTGAGGACAAAATGTCCTTGTGTCACTTGACACCTAAGAGCAAGTGGAAATAGCCGATGCGGTTCTGTTTTGAAGTATTGTTTGTTCAGGTTGTTGGTAAAGACGTTGTTCCCTGGGGTGAAAATAACACTTCATGCCAACCTTTTCTCAGGACTTGAACTCCCTCTCACTTTTCTTTTTTTCTTAACTGCCCTCTGCCAAGTGCAAAGAGTGCAAATATTGCATTTCTGTGTGTGAGTGTAAATATGTATACATCCATATGTGTGTGTATGTGGAGGGTGAGAGGGGAGAATTTAATCGCACCCTGACAGATGTGTGTATTATTGATTTGTTGATTTGCTGTTCTGTGCGCACTGCTTCAGGCCCTCGGGGAGGGACATAATCTATCACAGCGACCTCCTCTCTGGGTGTTCACCGCAATCACATACATCTGTGTGTGTAAGCACATGTGCCTGTGGGCTTTTTGGGGAGTACAAAGGTGATGCCAACGTACTCATTAAACCACTCCAGCAGGAGAAATGTACAGTTCTGTACCAATGGAAATAGTCGATTCCTCCATGGGAGAAAGCAAACCTTCGAAATAAACACGAGTGGGATTAGGTTTGGGATTCAAGGCACAAAATATCACGGCTGCAGTTTAGGAACGCTCAAGGAATGCCAAACAGTTAGGGAGTTGGTTTCCTCACAGGAAAGAAACCCGAGTCGTGGTCCGGGTGAGTGCCGGCTTTCACCGACTGTTTATACTTTCCTCCAGTCGGATGACTGAAAGGACATGACCTTTAATCTGAACCGGTGCCATTGTGATCTGACCCCTTCTCTCTCTTCTGACAACTTATCCAGCTCTCCACCCCTTCATCCACAGCCAAACACACGTACACACGTTGTACTACTCTCTATTGGACCAGCAACCAGGGGAAAAGAGAGTCAAGAGGGAGAGCCATCCTCCCTTCACCTCCTTGTTGCCAAATGGATCGGAGAGAGGGATTTTGTTCTCTAATATGCTTGTTGACACTAATCTGTAGGGAGTGTGAAAGACTGAGAAAATGAGAGAAAGAGAAAGGACATATGTCTGGGGATGGAAATTAGTTTGGGAAAGAGTTAAAGGAAGAAGCAGACGGACTCAATGACCAGTGGACTGGTCTGGGCACTTGATAGCGTCCCTGTTGGACTGTGATTGGCTCATTGACCCCTCATTAGCCCCTCCTCTTCATGATGCCTGTACTGCACTCTCCTCTGCTATATATTTAGCATGCACTATCTCGTAGATCCCCCACATACATGCAAACAAATATGCTCATTAGCAAGCCGCATACATGGGCAAGCATCCACATACAATCCATTTCTTCATTAGACCCACAGCCAATGGATCATTACGCTAAGTGTGTCTCAGTGAAGACTGAACTTTGAACAACAGCCTCTAAATGGTGCCATACAAAGCTCAGATTTCCACTCCAAAAAAGATGGCCTCCATGTTCAGTCTGCGGCAAGAAATAAAAGTAGGAGCAGTTGTCCGTGGTGCAGACAGAAGCTTTTTAACCTTTAGAGCGTAAAGATGGATCTGACAATCAATATCTAGTAGTGGATAGCAGAGAAAAACTTTTGTTTTTTGGAAATAGTTCCTTTCTGGAAAATGCCTCCATTAATCGGATTGTTAAAGTCGTTAGTTTTTATTAAATTAATACAATAAAAAAATGTAAAATGGCTCATAAATACATACTTTGTTATGGCTACAGATGTTAATTTTGACAAATACCACATAAGCTGAAATCAACACATGATGCTCAACACAGGAAGTCTGTACAGCTTCCGCCAGAAACTGAAAACGCACCTTTTCCGACTATATCTGGATTAAAACACAGATCTGCACTTCAGTGGCTCTTAAAAAGCTCTTATTATAGTACTTTTGTAGTTTGACTATGTTGAGGAAATGTTACTTTCTGTATTCTTGTTGTTCTTAGTTTGTACTCTAGGTTGAAATGCACTTATTGTAAGTCACTTTGGATAAAAGTGTCTGCTAAATGACATGTAATGTAATGTAATGCTGAAAGTCTTTTGCAGCAACTGTGTTATTTAGTTGCTGCTAAAGGTTTTTTAAATTGTCTGTTAAGATGATAAAAGCCAGAAACCAAGTAATAACAAACTCCAAACACAAATAGCACTGTGTTGGCCCACACTTATCCTTTACACTCTGCAATGCTCAAACTACAAATTCAAACTGTGCCTCTGGACAGAGGCAAAAAGTTAGCAAGAACACTGTCAACTTGTCAGCCAATTCTCAAACACGGACAAACATTTTGTTTTCGTTGTCTCCCCTTTCTGACCACATCAAAACATCCCTGCAGATGTGTGTCACAATTTCAAATAATACATGGTCAAGTCAATAATACAAGTCTTGGACAGGAAAGGTCGTTATATAGCCGTGTACGATCAAAACGGCAACATGGCTGTGTCCATCTCGTCCATTATTCATAGTACAAATTCACAACCGCTTCCCACACTCTGCCGACGCGACTAACGACTCTAACTAGAGCTTTGACTGCATTTCCAGTGGTAAAATAACAGGTAGCAAGCATTAGTCACACGTCAGCGTCAGAGCCGGCTCGTTTGCTTTGTCCTTCTTTTACATTACATTACATGACAAGTCATTTAGCAGACGCTTTTATCCAAAGCGACTTACAATAAGTGCATTTCAACCTAGAGTACAAACTAAGAACAACAAGAATACAGAAAGTAACATTTCCTCATCATAGTCAAACTACAAAAGTACCATAATAAGAGCCATTCAAGTGCTACCAAAGTGCAAGTCTGTGATTAAAAGGTGCGTTTTCAGTTTTCGGCGGAAGCTGTAGAGACTTTCTGCTGTCCTGGTGTCAGTGGGGAGCTGGTTCCACCACTGAGGAGCAGGACAGCAAACAGTCTGGATTTCGAGTGATGAGCTCGAGGTGACGGAGTCACAAGTCGGTTGGCTGTTGCCGAGCGGAGCGAACGTGCCGGGGTGTACGGTGTGACCACATCCTGGATGTAGACGGGGCCCGATCCGTTCAGAGCACGGTACGCCAGAACCAATGTTTTGAAGCGGATGCGGGCCGCCACCGGTAGCCAGTGAAGAGAGCGGAGGAGCGGAGTGGTGTGGGTGAATTTCGGGAGGCTGAAGACCAGTCGAGCTGCTGCATTCTTTTCTTGCTTTTGGTTGGTTATTTCTGAGTGGCAGAGGTGCGATGATCAAGAGGTTGTTCACACGCAAATCTGGTTTGGTTTTATGGCCACATTGCTGTCAGATTTATATCGTCCGGTACTTACGGTTGTACGTGATCAATTCCGAGGACAAGGGTGGAAATGTGATTGCCAGGTTGTAAAACATTCAACATTACGCTTTTCCTTTTACGTGCTTATCGGTCTGCTGATGAAGAGTCAGGTAGAGGGCAAAGGGGGAACGGGCTGCACATAGCTTACTAATTACAATGGTGTGGGGACATTTTAAACATATTTATTGTGTTTGAAACACAAGACTTGTTATAGATGTCGCCGGTGAATCAAAACTAGCCGCTGCTCCTAAAATCTTGAGTGATTGTCTGTATTGATGTTAACAGCTCAATGAAGTCTTTAAAACATTTGGTTTGGTTAATCATTGAGACAGCAGAAATAGTTGGGGCTTTAGAGGTCCAATTGACTGTCCGCTAAACCCCTCATCTATACGGCGAAGGTCCATCCTTAGCAATGATTAATGGACAAAACAGGTGTGCCTATCAAGAGGCGATCAATTTGTGGAACACAAGAGCGAAAGTTCAAAGGAGGGATTAAACTCTGTCTTTGTCTACTTTAAGTTGATCTATAGCTGGCCATATATCTTCTATCATTATTATTGTATTACATCCACGGCTGCTGTTATTAATAGCAGTAGTTGACTTACTACTTTCCTGATATGAATAATTGATGTCAAATGCATTTGATGTGTTGTAACTTGTTAATTCTGTAGACATGACATATTTTGCAGTTCTGTCCATCCTGGGAGAAGTGTTGCTGCCTGAGGTTTCTTCCTTCTCTTCTCCCCAATAAAGTTTTTTTTTGGGGAGGGGGGGGGGGGGGGGTTCCAGTACTGATGTGAGGGTCCTGGGACAGAGGATGTTGTGTGTGTGCAGTTTGTGAAGCCCTCTGATGCTCATTTGGAATTTGGTCTCTACAAGATAAATTGAAAGGAATTCAATTGAATCAGCTTGAAGCTCATAACAGTAGTAACCTAGTGTTACCTACACGGCCTTGATCATAACATGTATTAGCATAGGACAGGTGTACGTAAGAATTACTTAACAGTCTGATATTGGGACAGATTTCTTGATGTTCCTGTCCCGTAATGCTTGGAGATGCCTCCTCTTCATCAGCTCCTCTCTATTGTGGTGTCCCTCTGGGGTCTATATTGGATACCCTCCTATTTACCATACACATGTTAACACTAAGACGTCCCACGCCAACATAATACAGAGTTTTATTGCTACACAGATGATACCCAGTTGTACATGACGATTAAGCCTGGCTCAAGTACTTCTGTGCATCATGTTCTCTTCTGGAGACTCACTGTCACACTGCGGTGAAGTTGTTGGGTTGTTTTATGGTGCTGCATGTTGTTGTTCTGTCATTTCCTGTTTTATTTTGAAATAGTAACTCTCCTCTCGTTTCAGGTCACTTCCCTTTCCTCATGTGTCACCTGTCTGATTGTCTCCCCTAATTCCTGATTGTCTCCACCTGTTCCCCATTACCCTCATGTGCTTATAGTCTGTGTCTTCCCTCTGTCCTGTGCCAGTGTGTCTTTTTTCCGCCTATCAGATCATGCCATCACTCTAGCTTTGCCACGTCAACCACGCCTTGTAAACCAAGCCTTTGTTAATTTGTTTCAATGGATTCCTCCTAGAGAGCGATTATGTTTTTGTAGCGTCCTCCTACAGAGCGATTATGATTTTGTAAGTTTTTGTAGCGTGGATTTAGTTTATTAGATACGTTTTTAGTTAGTCTTTTTTCAAATAAAGAGACCGTTATCCCTGGTACCCCCTGCGCCTGTGTCCTGTTCTCTGCCTGGGCGTGACAGTACACACTGGCCAGTATGGACGCAGCAGGGGCGCAGCATCTTGCTAATGCTCTAGCCTCTCAGGTAGAGCGCCTCTCCCTACAGGAGGAGCAGATGACTGCGCTTAGCCAGGGAGTCAAGGGTCTGGCCCGAAGCCAGGAGGACTTCAAGGTTAACATGATGGCCCAGATGGGGGGCCTTGTGGATCGGGTACAGCAGCTTCTCAGGACTCCGGAGAGGAGGGACCCAGTACCTCTCGCACCTGAACCGTCACCCCCTTCCGCCTACGCCGGAGATGGAGTCCGGTTGGCACCGCCCGAGCGATATTCAGGAGATCTGGGAGGATGTAGGTCATTCCTCATAGACTGTGACATGCATTTTGAACTTTCGTCTCGACACTTTCCCACAGACCGAGCCAAGGTAGCCTACATCATATCGCACCTGTCGGGACGGGCAAAGGTGTGGGCCGTGGCGGAGTGGGAGAGTGGATCCATCCTCTGCAATTCCATCAAGGATTTTAAAGAGGGACTTCGAAAGACTTTTGACCCGGTCTCAACGGACCGAGAAAGGGCAAGAGAGCTGAGTGGTCTGAAACAAGGACGTGAATCTGTTTGTGATTACGCCATTCGCTTCCGTACCTTGGCGGTGCAGAGTGGGTGGAACCCCACTGCACTTTATGACGTTTTTCTAAAAGGTTTGGGTGCGTCTCTTCAGGAGCGACTGCTTCCTCTGGACCTACCTCAGGACTTGGATTCCCTCATCGCCCTCGCTATTCGCACGGATAACCGTCTTCGGGATTTGAGGGTTCTCCAGGAAGCAGTCGCCAGATTCCCCACAGCGCTTCTCTGCCGCCCCCGGATCGGCTCACGGCTGGTCGGCACCAGACCAGCGTCGTTCTTCTCTTCCGGCTGGCGGAGAGGAACCTATGGAGTTGGGCGGTACTCGGCTTTCCCAGGAGGAACGGCAGCGCCGTTTTAGGGAGGGTCTGTGCTTCTACTGTGGGGAGCACGGCCACCGGGTAGCAGCATGCACGGCCAAGACCGCTCGGCTTGACAACCGACCCACAGCTTCAGGTTCTTCAGCACGTGTTTTGACGTCTATTAAGGTACAGCACGACACCACAACCTTAACATTGGATGTTTTGATTGACTCAGGGGCCGATGAGAGCTTAATGGACTGGGAATTAGCTAAGAGACTGGGGTTAAAGACCAAGGTTCTTGCACGCCCCATCAAGGCGAGTGCCTTGAATGGGGATGCACTGTTCACCGTAACCCATGTCACAGAGCCTGCGATACTCTCCATAGACCAGCACACTGAACTGATGAACTTTTTTCTGTTCCATTCACCGACACGCGCACTAGTACTGGGACTTCCATGGCTTGTCAGACACAATCCCCACATAGACTGGCCTACGGGCAAGATCGTGGGATGGGGAGGATCCTGTGAAGGAGAGTGCCTGAGAGAGACTCCTCACAGATCTGCCAGCGCTGTAATAAACACTGTTTCCGCTCATGTTGTCACAGAGTCCCAGTACCCGGATCTGACCTCTGTTCCCGCCTGTTACCACCATCTGAAGGAGGTTTTCAACAAGACCAAGGCGATGTCTCTTCCACCGCATCGATCCTACGACTGCGCCATCGAGCTCATCCCCAGCTCCACCATTCCGAAGGGTCGTTTGTACTCTGTGTCCAGACCCGAACGTCAGGCGATGACGGATTACATCGAGGCATCTCTGAGGACGGGGCTCATCCGTCCGTCATCTTCGCCTGCGGGAGCCGGGTTCTTTTTTGTCAAGAAGAAAGATGGGTCATTGAGACCATGTATAGACTATAGTCCACTCAACGACATTACGGTAAAGAATCGCTACCCACTTCCCTTAATGACCTCTGTCTTTGATCAGCTCCAGCAGGCCACAGTTTTTACTAAACTGGACTTGCGCAACGCCTATCATCTGGTCCGAATCAGAGAGGGGACGAGTGGAAGACGGGTTTAATACACCTCGTGGCCATTATGAATATTTGGTCATGCCTTTTGGACTCACGAACGCGCCTGCCGTATTTCAGGCCATGATAAATGACGTCCTTAGAGACTTTCTTGATCACTTTGTTTATGTTTACCTTGACGACATTTTGATTTATTCACCAGATCTTGACACACACAAACACCATGTAAGCCAAGTCCTCAAACGCCTTCTCGACAATCACCTGTATGTTAAAGCCGAAAAGAGTGAGTTTCATGCCAACACCGTCACCTTCCTGGGCTTTATCGTAGCCCCTGGAAGAGTCCAGATGGATCCGGCTAAAGTAAGCGCTGTGGCCGAGTGGCCTACGCCTGATAGCCGCAAAAAGGTTCAGCAATTCCTGGGGTTTGCGAACTTTTACAGGCGGTTTATCAGAGGTTTTAGCGCAATAGCTGGTCCCCTCCATGCTCTGACATCTCCCCAGGTTCGGTTCCACTGGTCCCCGGAGGCAGAGGGGGCGTTCCAGAACCTCAAGCGCCGTTTCACCTCTGCGCCCATCCTCGCTCTACCAGAACCACAGCGTCAATTCGTAGTGGAGGTTGATGCGTCTAATGAGGGTATCGGGGCCGTCTTGTCTCAACGGTCTGAGAAGGATGGCAAGATGCACCCCTGCGCCTTCCTGTCCCGGCGACTAAGCTCTGCGGAGAGAAACTACGACGTGGGCAACCGGGAGTTGCTAGCGGTCAAAGTCGCCTTGGAGGAGTGGAGACACTGGCTGGAGGGGGCACAACATCCGTTCATTGTGTGGACAGACCATAAGAACCTCGAGTACATCAAACAAGCTAAGAGACTAAATTCACGCCAGGCCAGGTGGGCATTGTTTTTTAACCGTTTTTGCTTCACTTTGTCCTACAGGCCGGGGTCCCGGAATGTCAAGCCAGATGCCTTGTCGCGCATTTATGACCCCGAACCTGTTGCCAACGAACCAGAACCCATCCTTCCACTGAACTGTGTGGTTGGAGCGGTCTCCTGGCAGATAGAACGAAAGGTGAAGCAAGCCAATGGTGGGGCACCTCCACCTCGTGGGTGTCCAGAGCATCGGTTGTTTGTTCCGGCTGAATTGCGCCCACAGGTGATTCATTGGGCGCTGCTTACCTGTCATCCGGGAGTCCGGAGAACCATGTTTGCCATCTCTCAGCGTTTGTGGTGGCCGTCCATGGGGTCGGGGTACGGAGTACATCGAGGCATGTTCGGTCTGTGCTCGAACAAGACATCCTCCGGTCGCGCATGGGCCTGTTGCAACCTTTACCCATTCCCTTCAGACCGTGGTCGGACATTTCGTTGGATTTCGTCACGGGGCTCCCGCTCTCAAGAGGTAACACCACGGTCTTGACCGTGGTGGATCGGTTTTCGAAAATGACACATTTCATTGCCCTGCCGAAGCTACCCTCAGCTAAGGAGACTGCACAAGTCATGATGCAGGATGTTTTCAGAATTCATGGATTTCCCAAGGACATCGTGTCCGACCGGGGGCCCCAGTTTATCTCCCGGTTTTGGAGGGAGTTCTGTCGGCGTGACACTCACTTTTACTGGGTGGCATATCCCTATATCTGACAGATTTATTTATTTATTTGTATCTTATTTTACCTATTGGATTGTGTTTATTTGCTTTCATATTTTATTGTGATGCACTTTGTAACTTTGTTTTAGAAAAGGTGCTGTACAAATACAGTTATGATTATTATAATAATAATAATATAATAAATAGCCTTTGTCATGAGCTCACCAACAGCTTATCGTGACACCTTTGTTTATTTTTTCTTATCAGCACACTTGCATTAGCGAGTTAGTCAATAAATCTGTGACTATGGATTAAGATGTCACCCTGCCATGACTTCCATTCACTCTTCATTTATTTAATATTCTCTTGTTCTTTTTTTATCTGTTGTTGGGGAGCATTCTATCTTGTGTTTCTCACTGATTTCTATTTAATGAACGACATTGATTTGCCCTCATCAAAGCGTCATTAATCACCATGAAACTGGCAAGCTGTGTGTGTGTTCATCATGGTTACTCAACTGGAATAACATGCACACATTGTTGTCGAAATCTGAGCAAATGCATATAGAATATATGAATAAACCTTGTGGCATTTCATTTATTGGTCATTCACGGCATGTTTTTTGGGGGGCCTCAGTACTGCCTAAAGGTTAAAAACACAAGTATGTCCAGCTTTGTGCGCATGCAAACATAGAAGCAAGAATGTGTGGCAGGGAAATTGACATTTTTTAAGGCAGGGTATGTAAACTGTGGCTGAAGAGCCAGAAAACACAATTACTTATTTGGTCTTTACAATGTTTCTCATGCAGCTCTTCTAGGGTGAGAGGCACTAGCAGAATGTATATTAAGCTCCATCTCTCACACTCTGCATGCTCCAGCACCTGGAGGATGGGCCGAGTCAATATTAATCTGCCAATATGAAAGACTGGATTATCACTGGGGTCGATTGCCCGGGCCTCATGCAAGAGAAGTGTATAATGGGAGGGAGAGTCGGAAGGCGGTAGAACAAAATGGACAGGGCTGGAGGAAAGCTGGGAGAGAGATAAAAAACTTCCATCGCTTCTGCCTGATAAACCTTGTCTTGTGTCTCGCTAGTGAAGCGCCCTGAAATTGATTTGAATCATGAGAAAAGTGTAACAGCAGAGGGCAGAATTACGAGAGGAGGGAGTAATACGAGGAGGGAGCCAAGGGCATCGGAAAGGTGGCTGTCATTGCATGAGCCCATCTGCTGGGGGAGGGGGGGGGGGTGTATACATTACACGTGGTGTGTGTGTGTGTGTGTGTGTGTGTGTGTGTGTGTGTGTGTGTGTGTGTGTGTGTGTGTGTGTGTGTGTGTGTGTGTGTGTGTGTGTGTGTGTGTGTGTGTGTGTGTGTCGATGAAGTGTTGCAGGGAGAAGGTTGAGGGGGACAAAACATAATGTTGGCCTCAAGGCTTCAGGAAAACATGCAGTCAAGTATTTGCAATTTCCAAAGTATAATTGGAGGTTAAAACTAAGTTTCAGTATGATGTTAAGAAGGATTAAGAAATGACTGCTTGTTGTACCTAGTGATTAGCTCTTATTTAAACTCGTGCAATTTTCTTTATACATTTTCCAGGATGAATTGACCTATCAGGGACATTTTCTCACAGGAAGAACTGAGAATCTCCACAACAACAACAACTACCGTACTAACTGTATGTGTATGCCATACATCGCTCATAAATGTAATTGCTTTGTTCTTTGTTCAGCATAATCATGTTGTGGAGAAAATCATAAGATTGCGGTTCAATATTTTACAGACCATAAAGCGTCCATTAAAGCAATCACAGGACTGTTTGAATTGCTCGTAGCGTTGAACCCACAAACAGTTATTACCAGGCGGAGCGTTCTCGCGTCTTTCAGCTCGTTATTTATTTTTGGGGCTGGCAAACTGGGGCCTGTTTTGGTGGACTCTGACCGCACCAATAGGGACGTTTCTGGCCATCACAGCTGTTTATAGCTCTCTATGAACTGACCGTACGCTACGTGGCCAGCACCAACCAGCAGAGAGTTAAGTAATCAACCAGCTGCAGAACATAGTGGAACATTTAGCAGTTATCGAGCCAACAAGGCAGAGCTAAAGAAAGAGTCGGTAATAAACTTTATCAGGTGGCCAGAGACACTCCAAATGAACACTAATGCGCCAATATATCTGCTGGATGTGTAAATAGACAACAGTTAGGCCTTAAAAGGTGATTACAAAGTGGTAATGGTTGTCTCTTCTGGAAACTTCTCTTAAATCGTTCTTATTTCATTCCTCACACAACCAACACTTCACAATCTACTCTATGTCCAACCGAGTACATCACTATAGATGCCTGGTGATACCGTCAAACAGTGTGAGCCGTATATGAACTAGTATCAATTCTCGTCTTTCTCTATAATATTGTCGGTGTTAGCTCCACCATTTAGAATAGGTAGACCACTTTTAGCATGAAGCATGAGTAGAGACACAGAATACACCAACACAACTGTGTATATCTGAGTTGTTTAGTGAGGTATATGGTGCTGACAAACCATGTGTATGCGTCTGTGTGTCATCCCAGCGTGCAGCGACTGCTCTGAAGAACAGTCAAACATTTGGCTGCCCATGCCAGATCGCGGCCTCCTTCCAGGCCTTTATGCCTCCTCGTCTCCTTCCCCACAACAGAGATCACTTCGGACTCTTTGTCCTCTTTAACCTGCTGTTGAACTGCTCCCCCATTATGCCACAGAGACCTTCCCCTCACATGCATACGCTTACCCTTACCCCCCCCCCCCCCCCCCCCCCCCGCCTCACATCTCCTCTGGGCCACGGACCCGGCTCCCGCTCCTCCACAGCGCTCTCTGCACTGCGACACTTCGTTCCCGTCCGCTGCCTGCTGCCCGCCTGCTAATCGGGATTGGTGTGGAGGAATGGATCGCTGTGAGACACGGCCGTCCTCTGGAGCCCGTAGAACCAGGCCAAGGTCGCTCACATCACTCTGTGTTACTGCAGCCCACAGCAAACAGGGATGGAGAGAGAGAGAGGGAGGGAGAGGGAGAGAGAGAGAGAGGTGCAGGAGTTAAAGGAAATAGCGATGAGATTGCTGCTGAGCAGTGCTTCACAGTTGAATGAGGTCTTGTGAATTGAAGTGAACACAAGTCAATAACAAGTCCAGGGTTCATTTGATCTTCCAAATTAGCGATTAGAATGAAAGCATTGAAATATTATCATCATATCACATGCCTATTTACTCCTTTTGATTAAATATGCAGGCATGTCACTGTGTTTGAGCGTGAGCTTATAGGTAACCTATTTTCTGCTCTCCCCTTGATCAACACTCATCAATAATTCACTCACGGCCCATTAGTTTTGAGAGAAATGCCAGGGAGCAACATAAAATCGTCGGGAATTTATTTATTTATTTAGTGCAGAAACTATTTGGCACAAGAACAATTCTCATTGGGGATGTTTAGAGACGCTCCACTAAGCAGAATAGTTACACGACACACTTAAGACACACAGCTTGCCGTTACCCTTGAGATCATTTGTACATTATTCCGATCCAGTGCCACATCAGATTGTTGGAAGAGAGCAATAGAGCTCTTTTTACACATTTTCAAAACACAGTCACGAGACATATCTCCTCCGATCTCCGTCAGTGGGCGTGACTGTGTGCTGTCATTCAGTGGGCATTCCCCATTATAGCTGATGGTGCGCTTTATGGGATACGTTGAGAGATGGATACTAAAGCGAGGGCCTCTGTCACAAAAGCACACGGTGTTGTCAACAACAAGGCTGCTCTTTTTTCCGGCCCATTGACTTTGCTGTAATTTGCACTCTCTGGTGTTCTCCCCTTCCTCTGCCGCCATTATTTCAGACAATGTTTTAGAAATCACAGCCGGTTTCCCAGCCAGCGTTCACACATTTGTCATTGCATGTCAGCAGGGTCTGGGGATTTTGCTGCTTCGCTTGACAAAAAGCAATTGTGTGCGTAAGCTGAAGCTGACGCACACCTGGATTGAAAAGGGCTTGTGGGTAAAGACGCCTCTGAAGTTATTAGGAGGCATCGTTGGTTGTGGAGTCCAGCCCGTTTTACATGTCCCACCTGCGAGCGTGGGACAATGGTCTCTTTTGTCTGGCTTTTATCCACACGCTTGTCTCTAAGCCCTCTCCAGGCCTCAGCATCCCCTCTTCCTCCTCAGCGAGAGCTCAAACCTTAACGCGCCGCGGCTCCTCGCCGAGTCCTTAGCGCTGTTTCCAAAGCCCAGCTTCCAGATCCTGTAATCTCACTCTGGCTGTACACACTGGATTGCCACCATGATTTTTGATGAGGTGCTTAAAATGATTGTATTTTTGAAGAGAGTATAGTGCTACATAATTGAGTACTACTGGATAGGGACCAAGGCACCGATATTTCATATGACAGAATAAATGGTTTGCAACTTTAGTCTCATTTTGCATAGTTGTTTTTCTTTTATTATGGTTTTATGGCTCACTAATTGTGCAAATATAGGGCATTCAGTAAGCAGATAACAATGCAATAATGTAACAATGTAGAAATCTCTCTTGCATTTAAAATTCGACATGAGTAAAAGAACACACACATATTGCCCGCTAAGTGTACGTATGTAGGTATATAAATCTACACATTTTTCAGGGTGTCATATTTAAATCCCCAAAGGTCTGAAAGGAAATATGAATATATTTTTTGTTTAACCTATATAAATACAAAATAATACTTTGTGCCTACATTAGTGCACATTGTATTTGGTGGCTCCAGCTGCTGTGTTGTTATTGATACATGCCTGTGCGCTCTGCCTTCGCTTTGCTTTATTCTGCTGTCAGTGTACGTAGCTAATTGCATGTTGCACCCACCTCTTTCGTTACTGTTCGTTGGTGAATCAGTTTTTTTCCGTACAAGGTGCAAAGTGCTTGTCTTTTGAAAATAATTACATTGATGGTTTAGACAAAAGGCTGTGGCATTTTACTGCACTTCATTTTATAATTTAAAGGTGTACTTTAATTGAATAGTTATTTCATGTTCGTTGTGTAACATTGTCTTTTCTTTCTTCATTTCATGATGATCAGTAAGAAAGAGAAACTTTTTTCCTTGTTGTGAAATACTTAATCTGAAAAGAGGCCATCACTCATGTGGCTATGAAGGGTAACAGGCCACAAGAGGTTGGGAACCACTGCTTTCATATCAAAGTATTGAAATCAGTGTAGCGTAAAGCACATTTGTAAATGTGGACACAAGTACTGTATTTAGGTTTAACAAGTTTAAAAGTTATGAAATATGTGAGAAATAGCTGGTGTTACAAACACTACCATTAGTAGTGGAGACTTGTTAATTGAGTGCAAACGCAACAACATGGCCCTAAATACCAGCAACACTAAGTAGGTAATTGTTGATGTTCATAGACGAGTGAGAGCCACACTCCCATCACTGAGGCCGTTGCAGCCGTGAAGGCAAGCGTGAAGGCAGTGAACAGTTTAAAGAGCCCAACAGGGTGGCTTTTCACTGCAGCTTTCCTTCTTGCCATTTTTCAAACAATACAGCTGTCAAGTGGGCTGGACGGAGTCTCTGTGGATCACGTGGTGGGCAGCAATCTGTCCCACTTTGCTACCGACTGCAGGTCTAATCCAATACTGCCACTGGAAGAAATATTAGAGTAATCTGATCACAAATGGAGCTGATTATTTGTGGGATTACTCAGAGCTCATGTTTGGTGGAGAAAATTATATTTTGATTGCGAGTGGTTGGATGGGAACACAACCGTACACCTCTTGAAACAATCGCTGCAGGTAAGACTAATGAAGTTGCAGCTAGACAACTGAAATAAATTGCTTTTCAGCTTGTGGCTGTGGAAAAGACATTGAGTGAAAATAGCCTTATTTTACCAGAAAGTAATTACAATTTTCAGCTGGTGATATTACCAATGATTCTTGGTCGTTCTCATCCAATAAGAGCACGAGCTTTCAAAGAGCAGGACCCGGAGGCAGATCACAGACGTGCCAGAGCATTAGAGTTAATTAGTGGCTCAGATCTTGTGCTGCTCGTGGACATTACTCCACCTACTTCAAGACATTCACACATTCATTGGCTCAGTGAAGGACCTCATGGTGGCATGTAAACACTCTAAAAATAATCTTTTCACACATTCACCTCAGCAGCTTGTAACCTGCACGTGATCAGCAACCACTGACATACGATCAAAGTATGTTATCAAAGAAACAGCAACATACGTGTTTTAATTTGAAACAAGTACATATTCAAATGAAGTAGTATTAGTCACTTCTCACACATATGCTTTTCTCGATGCATATTAATGTGCTCCACCTCTGGCACAAGAAAATCCTTCTGATTTCAATGCACACAGGGCATTAAAATACTGTCATTAACATCATTAACGGCATGAAAATTTATCAACATGTCATGTTGAATTGGTGTTAATGTTCCCGCTGAAAGGGCACGCGCCGCCGTCCGCCCGGATGAAATGCCAGCGTGCTGTTTTCTGCTCCGCCTGGCAGGAGGCCGGCTCCGGCTGCCCACTCACGACCCTCAAACACTTGCTGTTGTCAGGGAAATGGATCAGCCTTTCTGGTACACTAAGTCCTTTTTTTCAAATTGGATTAATTGGAGTAATAGGAGGTTGTCTTGCAATGCTTTTTATCTCTCTCTAATTTCTCTCCACTTTCTTGTATTCCTCCGTCTCTCAATTTCCAGATAATATTGGGGCTTGGTGTCTCGTCTCTCATTTCTTCAACTTCCTTTGTTAACCTTTTACGCAAACGATCTTCGATCTCTACGTCTTCCCTCTTTCAGTTTGCTGTTGCATTCTCTCTGGCCATTGTTTGCCCCTGAATGACTTTGTGGTGGAAACTGTGCTTTTCACACACTGGCATTCAAAAGATGTGCTTATCTCCCCTCCTGCGCCGAGGGTTGCTCTCCCTCTGCTCTTTCAGCTTTGTGAATGTTAACATAGTCAAGAATGACATGTGGACATGCAGAGCGAGACAGAAAGCTGAAGCTTACATACGTGCACACACTGTACGGTACACACAAACGAGACAGACTTGTGCATGAGCCAAAACAATACACACCCATATGTTGATCCACAGGATGGGAAGAAACGTGTTGCCATGGTGAAAGCATGGACGTGTGGATCAGTGTTTAACAGTGGCATTTCCTTGTTACTGGTTTACGTGCACAGGGAACCAGCTGTTGGCCATATTGCCGTGCATTTATAATTTACCTGAACGTTCAATAACCAGCATTGTGTGTCTCTGTTAAGATGATTAAAGTAACTGGATGTTCTTGTTTCTCCTGTTTAGGATTGTCCGTGTTAGCACTTTATGCTACCTCTTTGCTGAAATCAAATAAAACATGTGTCTGCAACAGTTTTGATAATTGATTCAAACAGTTTTCCAAGCAAACATGGCATTAAGTTGCTGGTTCCTGCTTCTTAAAGAAATACTTTGACATTTTTGGAAATGTGCTCGCTGACAGTAAGATGGGAAGATCCATATGTCAGTTATCTGCTGAATATGAAGCTACAGACAGCAGCTGGTAAGCTTAGCTTAGGGTAAAGACCGTAAACGGCTCGCCTGGCTCTGTCCAAAAGCTAAATAAAATCAGAATCATTAACATGGTATGACTAATTTGTTTACAATAACAGCAAAGGAAACACTTGACTAAGCCACTCGGCAGCTGCCTCTAGCTTATATGTGCTGTACAATTATGAGCAACCTACTCATCCAACTCCAGCTCTAGCAAGAAAGTAAATGAGTATTTCTAGAAAACATCAACATATTGGTTTATAATAGAGGATTTCCTTGTCTTTGCTTCATATGATAGTTAATTGATGTTTAGTTGTGGACTGCTGGTTGGGTACAACAGGATCTTTAGCAGAGGATAATGGCGGAGGACAAAACACACACCTGAAAGTTGACATTTTTGAAATGCCAATGTTGAGTCACGGAATGTAATTTTAGGATGTTTTCAGGCCAAAGTTAATTGTTGAAGCATCAAATATGTGGTCAGTTTCTCAAGATTCAGTCTATAAAATATGCTCCAACAATGGGGGGGGGGGTGGGGGGGGGGAGGGTGTGTAGATGTATACAATTCCAATTGTTTATATTTTAAATAAGCTGGGTTTCATATTTGGTTTATTTGTAAAGAACTGGAGTAAGCTCAAAAGCAACAGGTGAGATGGTGACATCATCAAGTACGCTGCTGTTCTAACTGCAGAAAGACTGTACAGCGCCTCCCGTAGAAACGGCGGGGGGATGTTACAGGATGCAATGAGCCATTCAGTGACGCACGACCAAATGGTTTTGAAGTTGTGTATGATGTACAAGTCACACCTAAGAAGTTCATTTCATGTTCACGCAATGAGATATTAACAAACATTTGATATTGTTTATGAAATAAATCCAATAAGGATCCACAGGAAATGTTGTTTGAATTGGTCTTAGCATGTCAGAGTTTGTAAAAATGTGTTTTTCATCAAATTAAAAATGGCAGCATATTTTAAATACTGGCTGAGAGGCGTCGTCTGTCCAACTTCTAGGGGGCGCTAGAGAGACATTTTCCATACACAAATATTACACTTATATCATATGGATATTTTCACCAAGCTTGACGAGTGTTCAAAATGTAGTGAGTTTGGGTGTGTCACAGTTCAATTTAATTCAATACAATTCAGTTTATTTTGTATAGCCTAATACCACAAATTACAAATGTTCCTCAGTGTGCTTTACAATCTGTAAACATAGACATCCCTGTCTCAGGACCTCACATTGGACCAGGAAAAACTCCCAAGAAATAGAAAAAACCTTTCACAGGGAAAAAAGGGAAGACACCTCCAGGAGGGAAACAAAGGAGGATCCCTCTCCAGGATGGACAATAGATGTCATGTGACCAGAAGGAGTCATTACAGAGTTACAACACATTCAGCTCCACACACTCCTCACTCTATGTTCGCTCACCTGCCCCTGATCACTCCCACCTCGTTAGTCTCATTCCCTTCACCTGGTCCTCATGCCCGTCTCACCTGTTGCCCATTACCTCATTAGGCCTTCACTAATTAGGTCCCCTCACTTGCAATTTTCTTCAGCCAGATTGTTTTGTTTTCTTCCTGACGCAGCCCTCAGATTGTTTTACGGTTTTCCGACCCAGCCTTTGAGCGTTCCATGTTGTGTTTATATATTTAGACTGTTCTGTTCCTGGTGATACTCTGAGTAAAGATCATTATTTGCCGTTCTGTCTCCCGAGTCGTGCTATTGGGTTCATACTAATCGTCCCGTGACATTACAGTCTGGCCAGTCATGGACCCAGCCATCCCTCCTGCTGCTACCCGGTTCGAGATGATCGAGGACAAACTCCAGCAGAGCAAGGCACAGATGGTCAGCTTCGCCGCGGAGAACCAGCAGTCTGTAGCAGCCCAGGAGCGGACTATGGCGGCCATGACCATCCAGATACAACAACTGACGACGGTCTCGACCCACCCAGCCCTCCAGCGTTACATATTGTATTTATCTGTTTCTGCCTGTTTTGTTCCTTACGTTACTCAGAGTAAAGTTCATTATTTGCAGTTTTGTGTCCTGAGTCCTGCTATTGGGTTCATACTAATCGCCTTGTGACAGGGTGAATGACAAGTACCCCAAAAATCTGCCCAAGGTACAAATTAGAAAAATAATTTGAAACCTTATAATTTCCCGGACCGAGGCTGTCAGTGCTCAGATCCTAATGACTGAATCCATGTAGCTCTTGTACAAGTGCTATATTTGAACAAAGGGGTGACTTTTACGAGCGTCCTGTGTAATTATTAACCGGATTTTTCTGCAAATCAGGTTAACAGGAGTGTGTAACCACTGGCAACAAAGGGCAAAGACCAGTTGGTAAATGTGTGCATACAGTGTAACCTGCTGGAAGAAATAGGAGTAGAACAGAACGATAAAACTCGTAACAGCATGATGAATTTACAGTGGCACCACTTTGCTGCTCTGCTCATTGTGCACTGTGTATCTGGTGATGTGTCTGAAGGTGGGAGGGACAACATGTTTTATGACTTTACTGTCTAAATAAGCTTTCTCTCTCTCTCTCTCTCTCTCTCTCTCTCTCTCTCTCTCTCTCACACACACACACACACACACACAGACTCTCTCTCTCTCCGTCAGTCCCACTTGCCACAGTGGATGGGACACATTTATGTCTCGGGTATCTGACACTCGTACTGAATGAGTTATAAGATGCTTGTGGGCCAAAGGGTCCATAAATCCCGGACTAGGCCATGTCACACTGCCCGTCCAAGCCTGCTCTTGCTTATTAATAGCAATTTGCCCACCTTGTGTTTGATGCAGTGCGGCTCTGGATGGCCAGTCCACTGCAGGCCGCTCCCCTCTGTACTCCACTCAAGGTTCAATCCCCGTTTCAGGCAGCTGCTGTTGGGGTTGAGGGCTACACTGACACCTGCTGGTTACTAGTGGTACTTTCATTTCAAACCGCGTCTATCCCCATTTACCAATGCAGTGATCCTCATACTGGAGTGATGACATCTCATTTGGGCACACATGGGCTGCATTCTCATGGTGATTTCATGTATGACTTTTTGACAAATGGCAGCCCGATATTAAGGTGTGACGGGGGGGTTAAGCCTCCTCTCAGACATAAAATCGCGTCCTACTTTTCCTCATTCTTTCCAGAAAAAAACATAGTTGCCTTTCATGAAGTCCTCGGAGTGGTGTCCTACTCTGGTTATAATATGTCTTGCTCACTCCCTCTCTTTTTTTAGAACAGGGCCTGGGTAATCACTCACTGTTTAAATATGGAGGATTGTATCAGGATTGAACTGCTTTCTCTTAATCTTACTTTTCCTATATACTTTCCCTCTCTTAGCCCGCTGCCTACCCATCACAAATAACAGAAGGTATATTAATGGTTCTGAAGTTATAATGATAATAATAATAATAATAATAATAATAATTATTATTATTATTATTATTATTATTATTATTATTATAATGCATATGTATTCAGTAAGTGTGTGTTGTGTTATATATCTTTCGTTGTGAATTTAAGTTGTTGGCCTCCTGAGCGACATGTTTGGATAGTCCACAGTTATTCAAAGTTTGAGGGTTTAGATGTGGTCACTCAGATGAGAATGAGGTCTAGGGTCAGGGTTGGGCTTTCAATTGTGGTTCAGGTAAGGGGCTAGCTAATGCATTATATCAATGAGGTACAGTTGTCTGTGTGTGTGTGTGTGTGTGTGTGTGTGTGTGTGTGTGTGTGTGTGTGTGTGTTGTGTGTGTGTGTGTGTGTGTGTGTGTGTGTGTGTGTGTGTGTGTGTGTGCTATCTGCTTGATTCCGTAACTTGTAATGTAAATACCCAGGTAGTTCAGAGCTATTTCCCCCCTGCGGCGTCTGAATCACTAGCATGTGTTTTGCACTCCCCCATCATCTCACCGAGCACTCATTTTGTTCTCTCTCACACACGCACACACACACACAAACACACACACACAAACAGACAAACAAACACATTCATCCACACTCTCCCTCCCACTAGGTAAATTAACGTTATTGGCTCTGAGGCAAAATAGTAATAGCAACATGTCATCACGGGCGTTGGTAATAATATCAGCAGGATTATATTGACAGAAGATTAAATTGTTTTACACAGATGATTATACATCCTCAGAGGGGATGTAGCATTATAAGTTGTATTTACAATAAATGCATTCCCTTCGCCCACTTAATGCAGCACAATGTCGTCAGCAGACATTAATATACTGTAATGGCCCAGTGGTCGGGACACCACTTAATAAACATGCTGTATTGATCATTGGGTCACAGTGAGAAGCACGTAGTTTTGATAGTATGAGTACAGGTTCAGGCCCGAATGCATAAGCACATTACATATAGCGTAGTTTATTGTTTATTATTCTCACTTTACAATCCTATTGACTTTTTCCTATTGATTTATTTAGCACTGCATACTAGTCCTTTTTTTCTTGGCTTTAAATGGATCTCCTCAATTATACTGCAGAATATCTATTTTAATAAGAGAGGTAGTATCTAGTCTTAAAATCGACATCCATTTTTGATGAGGCGTCTCTGCTGTAGTGCTCTAATTCCACAGGAATATTTTCTGATTTAAATGTATTCATATGTAGAGTAGATTTTTTTTTGTTGAAGGACATTTTGTCCCAAAGAGCTTCACTTCTTTTGTATATATACAGCTTTTGTGATTTAAGGTTGATAAAAAATTAACAAATTACCAAGACTATTCGTTGCCACATAATTGTGACAGTGAGAAAGTGTGCCTGTTCATGTAGAAAACCTTATGTGATTTACATATAGCTGCTAAAATAATATGCTAGTGTAAATGAATAAAAGCCATATCCCTTTTTACAAACAGTGACTTTACAAGGACATGCAATGACCGGCCAAGAAGTCATCTTAACCTGGGAAAGAACACGGTCGACTTGCAGGAATCTGATTGGTGGAAAATGGCGTGAAGGGAGGCGTATAATTCAGATTTAGGGAGTCTGCTCTTGAGGAAATGTTCAACTTATTTTAAGACTGTATTCTTGAATAAAGTAATAAAATGGCTCCCGGCTGGTTGCTCTAGATCTGAAGTCTGCCTGTCGTTTCATTTGCACAACACTCAGTTGTCCTCAGCCGGCTGTAAAGGGTAAACTGACTTTGTGTGACCAGAATAGAAGTAAGGTTGAATCTAATGCCTTTATGAAATATTAACACAAGGTGGTGCTCTTGTCCTCTGGAAGAGCCCCTTGGCAACCTGAGGCTATACTATGTGGCTGCCGGTGAGACTAGTGACCATCAACACATATTTACAACATATTTACACATACGATGTCAAAAGAACCTCGTTAAGGGGATGGGAGGAAAGGAATGAAGAATGTAGAGAGTAACGTTAGAATGATGTCATAATGTCTTAAAAAATCGAAAATGTCCATCTAATCCCTCTTCATACCTGCAGATACATACAAGCCTTGATGTGCCTTTATGTTGAGATGTTCAAAGAAGCATAAACATCTGAAACAATTAAATATAATATAATTATATAATATAATTTGTCGTCATATTCAAATGTTGCTCAATTTTGAAAGGTGTGTTGCATCATAGCTTTCCAAAGGAAATAGGTTTAAAGCAAATACATAATAATGATAATAATTATTATTATAATAATCATAATCATAATCATAATAATATGAATCTGAATCTGAATAATAATAACAACATTTTAAGTATATAATATTAAGTTTCCATACTAACTCAAGGGTACTGTGTATGATAAATTAATTATAATAAAGAAACTGTATACAGATTCAATAATTATGCCAAATTAACTATTTATTTTCAAAGCCCCAAGAAGAAGATTTTTGAATAATATGATAATATTATCTCTATAATACAGTGCCGATATTGCACAAGGAGAAATAAAGTGTCCTTCTCTTCCATTAGGCAGCAAGGGCTCAATATTAGGACACGGTGCGTTATCCGTCTCAGTTGGCACAGCCCTCGTTAAATTGTTTAGAAAATTGCATAGGGCCGTTTTAATGTGATTAAGACACAAATTGAGAACACTACCTAGCTCCTCCTTATAGCTCCTCAGTCGGTGGAAGATGCAAATGTCAGGCATGTGTAGTTGGAGAACAGAAGGAGGGGAGATGCTGTGCCGAGCTCCCCTGCATCCTTGACCCGGTCAAGTGGGAACTCTACAGTAGAACAGGATCAAATCGGCAGAGAATATTCATGTTCGGTGTGTATTACTCAGCAAGGGCGTGTTGGTTCGTAGAGAGTGTGAGGAGGGGATGTGTGTGTGTGTGTGTTTTGTTTTAAAGAGGGCAGGCAAAGCTGGAGCATCCCATAGCTGTGATTGAAGTAAAGACACACGCCGCCCTCTCCCCTTGCCTCTCTCTTCCTTTCTGCGGCCCTCTGTGGTCCCCTGGCCGTCCCCAAGTCATTTCAATCTAAATGCAAATTTCATCAACCTCCCTCTAAAAAGACTGATATTAGTATCAAATTCAATGTGTTACGGCTGTGTCGTGTGGACGTGTCACTCTCAATAGCGTCTCTGTTGCGGAAACCTGCCAATCTCCCTCCTCTGCTGAGAATGGATCTCAGCTTTCTTTCTCTCTTTTCCTCTTGCTCTCTTGCTTCCTTTCTCTTTCCACCTCCCTATTATTCCTCTCTTGGCAGCACTCTATGGCTAACATGTTCCCTTTCTGGACACTTTGATCCCTCTGTTTTCTCTCTTAACTCCACATCCCCTCGTAGTTGGCCTTGTCTAACCTTTCCTCGAGAAGCCCTCCAAATAGATCCTCATTAGTTCTCCATATGTTGGGTTTCGCCTCCCAGAGCCCTCTTGCCCCCGCTCTGCACTTAGCAGCTCACTGGGACTCTGCACACGCTTGCAGACCAACGGAGAAACACAACAGAAATTCACTTGGCTCCTCACTGCAGTCACACACACACACACACACACACACACACACACACACACACGCTTGCTCACTTCCCCCCTTTCTATTTCTCTCCATCCCCGTCTGAAAACATCCATCCTCCATTTTCCTCCCCTTTATGTCTTCTCTCTGTCTTTGCAGTCAGGTGAATTAAGGTGGAGTTCCGGGACAGAGGGATGGGTGAAGAGGAGGTGTATGGAGTGAGGGAGAGGAGAGAGAGCAGGGAGGTGGGGAAGCTGAGAGAGGAGGCAGAGCACCCCGGGGAGGCTGCGCTCCAGGGGTTGTTAACATGCAGGTTGCATATTTCTGAATTGCAGAGCAGCCTTATCTCACAGTGCTGGGTCACTGAAGCACTTCCTTTCTCACTGTGTGTGTGTGTGTGTGTGTGTGTGTGTGTGTGTGTGTGTGTGTGTGTGTGTGTGTGTGTGTGTGTGTGTGTGTGTGTGTGACTGTGTACGTGACGGTGTGTGTGCACTGTATTCCTTTGCAAGTGCGTCCTTGAATGCATGTCGGCATTTTAGGTTGTATGTGTGCATGTGCCTGCATGTGATTACGTGCATATGTGTATGTAACCGCGATGGTATCAGCAGTAAATTTAAAGCTCTGATGGGGAGGGATTCTCTCTCTCTCTCTCTCTCTCTCTCTCTCTCTCTCTCGCCCTCTCTCTCTCTCTCTCGCCCTCTCTCTCGCACTGCAGCAAGAAACACTCATCAAACTGCAACACGCATCTCGCTGAAGCCCTTAGATACAGCAGCAGCAGCAGCAGCAGCAGTAGTAGAGCCCGGGCCTCCTGTTAACACACAGACATGACACGGCGACAGCCAACAGCTTAACACTCTGCTCCCCAGCTGGCTCTGCTCTCAGGTGGGCCTCTAAGGTCTGCCAGATAAAAGCTTGCACTGCAGGGTATTAGGCGTTCTAGCCAGGGGGGGGCGACTCGCTGTGTTGCCTCTGGCCCCCCTTAAATAACCGGTGTCCCTGTCTGACTGCTGTAAGTTAAGGAGTCTGTTCGTCCTTGGAAGGTCAGGCTCTGCTCAAGGCAGCGTTGCATGCTGGGCCTCTACATCTCCGACATTTGCTGTGCTCTAAATGAGCCTCCCTCCTTAACATCTTTGTCACGATCCCCTCCATTTGTCACAGCGTGGCAGTAACATTATTGCCATACACGTCGCTGTTGTCATTATCCAATAACGCAGTGTCATGCAGAGGTCAGAGTTTAAAAGGACGATGTGTGAAAGGACGATCACGTAATGCACAGTGGAGCTTGTGTGACTTCTGCTGAATGCACAATTAGGTCTGTTTCTGCTTTGACCTTAGTGAGTGTGCTTTAGTGCATAGTACAAAGGGACAGCTTAGGTAGTATGCATGCAATAAAACCTTCATTTTTTCAGTTAGGATATATTCTTGTGCTGTAGATCAGTAGGAGAGTTACTAAAGACCTTTCTTCACAGGTAGCTGTTGTCTCTAAGTCGTCTCAGATTGTTTAACTTCAATCACTTTTACGCACCTGGAGAGGAAACGCTTTCCTGAATTTTATTGCACGCATTACTCTTACTTATCATAAGTCGGTACCTACATTACTAACAATGCAACTCAATTGTAAACAGTTGTGTTTGAGATTTGGGTGTGTGATGCTAGTGGCAGTGTATGTAGCTAGCCTCAAACAGAGATAAGGAGGAGGCTGCAGCGTTCTGCTTATTTAAATTGTCTCAAACTCCACACCCCCAAAACTCCCAACTGGCAACTTTTTCCACATACTGTAGGCTTCCCAAGACCTTTAAATAAACTCTGATATGTAAACATTTAATCATCTTTTGTCTATTCAGACATAGGCTCAGGTGCAGAGAGACAGGCCTGACTCCAGGTTTGAGTGAAACAAAAAAACACTTTACTTCAGAAAAAGGTAAAATATAAAAACTCTGGCTTAAAAGCAACTACAAAAAACACTAGAAATCACTATGTGAACAAAGACTGAGAGTGAGACATCGAAACAGAGACACAACGAGACTGAGATGAAGAGAATAAACTGACAGGACCCAAGAGAAAGACTGGCACAATATATAGGGGGGGGGACACAGGTGTACGGCATGATGCAATCAGGGAGACAGGAGTGGCTGAGGGCAGGTGAAGGGAATCAACCAATCAAGGAGGCAGAGGTGTGGCCGAGGGCAGGTGAAGGGAATAAAACAATCAAGGAGACAGAGGAGTGGCTGAGGGCAGGTGAAGGGAATGAAACAATCAAGACAGAGGAGACACAGAACACAGGAGACAGAGCAGAAACAGGAGAAACAAAACAGGGCGTTACATTGTGACCCCGTTGAGGGTCCCAATCTTAGACTAAAGTGGACTTAGTCCCTGTGTTGTCACCAACTGGTTAGTGGACTTCGGTTTTGGCCATCACCATCTTGGTTCTTTGCTAGCAGAAGGACATGAGAGGATGGAGCTGAGTACATGCAAACGCTGAGGGAGATATTTTTGGGAGAACAAAATGTTACAATAAACAAACAAAAAACACACTGTGAAAGGGTAAACGTTCAAAACACCAGGTAACCACGCCCTTAAGCAAAATGGGATATTACTATTTGTTAATTTATCATCATGCTGTATTAAAGAAGACTTGAAACTAAAGATTGAGGCCATACATTCATGCTTTACCATGTTTACTGAGGTTATAAATCAAGTGAAAAGTAGCTTAACTTTCATAGTCGTATTGACTTCTTTTTACAGCCACATGAGTAACCCCCTGTAGACTATTATTAAGAATGTAAGTTTAAGGCACAACCAAATTAGCTTCACCTTTCAGACGTGCAGGCTCCAGCTGTCCCAAACACCATGTTGCCAATCAATATATATAGACACATATAGACAATACCAATAAGATAGAATAACATCACTCTGTGCTTCTAACACAAACTGAACTTACAGCAATGCATATTGTCTTTTCACATCATTCTTTTCATTCAAAATGTGTCACTGCATGCACTCATGCATGTTTGTCAGTGCATGTTTGTCCGTGTGTGTTTTGCTGTTAGTGTGACTGTGTGTTTGTTAAAGTGTTTGATGTATTTGCGTGAGGAGACGGGATCAGGGGGAATGCCGTGACCCGTCCCTGGGGTCTGTCTTCATGACTGAGTGGACTTGCACTTTGCAGATTCAGGTTCAAAACCGTTGCTTATAATAGACACACTTTAGATCTTAGCGGCCGACATTGCTCTTGCCTTCGATGCAACTCAAGGTTGAATGGAGCATGTACTCGTTGAGAAAATAACATGTCTGTGCTAAACTACGACATGTGCATCATGGGTCCTTGAGGAGCACTCTACCAGAGGCAAAGCTCTCTGCTTTGGTCTCAGCTGGCTCCATTGTTGATCTCTGGCCCCTGCCAACACAAACGCATTACAGCAATATATTTGCCACATCCAGACCTGTGTCTTTTCTCAGAAAAGTCATTTTCAGCTGCTTATATGGATTAGCTTAAATCTCCTGGCCCTGTGACTTTAAAACAATTTAAATTGTTATCCGCTATATTGGTTTCGGGCATTTCTAAATACATATTGTTGCCAGTCCTCTCAGCTCTCATACTGCCCCCACATCCTCTTCTACCTCTAGCTTTTCCTCTTTATCACCTTAATTTGAATGATGTGTATTTATTGGTCGCATTCCCTCTCTGCGTCTTATCTCTTTTGCATGGCTGGCTAATTTTTCCGGAGGTGTCAGTGAGCAAGGGCTCTTGCTTTGTAAGACATTGCGAGACGGAGAGCAAGAGGGGAGCTGGGTGAAGAGCATACCCTTCGGCCCCCCAGGTGATGTGGTTAAAGGAGCAGTGGATGAAAGGCGGGAGGCCAGGGCGAGGGGGGGGGACACACACCGCATGGCTGATTCAGTGTCGGACAGACTGGCTGGCTGATTGACAAGCGAACAGGCCGAACAAGGAGAGTGAGGGTGCACAGCTCCACGCTACTGCCAGCAAGCATCGATGCGGCTCTGAGGTCCACCAAAGGCCGGGATGAGTAATACCCCCCCCCCCCCCCACACCGTAACTGCAGCACCTTCACTTTGGGGGATGGAGAGAGGATGAGAAAGAGGAGAATGAAGGTAAGGGTTACAATAGGAGAAAAGAGGAGAGACTAGATGGATTAATAGAGAAGAGACTGGTGTAAGGGAAAGGAGAGACGCCCTGCCGGCAGCATCTTGAGCTGCAGAAATCAGCTTGTTTCTGTTTGGGCTCACGCACACTTTATTACGTATATTTGTGCACACGCATGTGTGCATACAAGAGTGTGTGTGTTGTGTTTATGTGTGTGATGTTAAAGCATCAGGAGAGAGCTCTCTGCAGGAAGATGTCCAATCCAGTCATGCTGTGCCTCTGATCCCAGACCACTGACTCTGCTCCTAGGCCCTGTCAGGTCCATCTTTTCTCTATTTTTTCTCTCTCTCTCTCTCCCTCTCTCCCTCTCTCCCTCTCTGTCTCCCTTCTCCGAGTTTCTTACCAACCCCCAACCTCTAACTCTGCCACGGAGCTGACAGCTTAGGCCCAACAGCGTGCTAACCACATTACCTGAACTCACCACAGTCATTATCCTGCACTGGACCCACTGGAGCTTGAAAGTCATTCCAACTTCTCTGCTTGTAGAGGTTAATAGGTGTGTGGGCGTGAGATTACATCCAAAGGCTACGTAGCATCCAGCAAATGGCGTAATTCAATTCTTTCCTGGGAGCACCTTGGAAGGACAGGTGCCAGAAGGTGTGGGGGGGGGGGTATTTTCTGTTTTCATTCATGCTTCTTTATGGACTAGACCTTAAATAACCTTAAACTTCCCTTTCTAACTCTATTTGAAATGTATCATTGGTTCCAAAAAGCACCGGACCTCAAGAAGATTACATTTCAGATGTTAAAAAGATAATGCTGCTTTTAGTGAGACTTCGACACCTGTACCCAGGCACGTGCACAGATGGAGCCCTAGTGGTGCTCAAGCACCTCCCCTTTAGCCCTGGATGAGAAAAGTGCCCGTTTTGCTGGAGACACATTTATTCTTCATTAAAAAGTATTTAAGAATAAAAATTTGTCTCTGTCATAAATTCCCCCCAAAATGTGTTTAGATATCTGATGGGGCATTTATTTGAGTTCTTGTGAGAATTTCGCCCAGACATGCTCCGCGGCGCTCACGAGTCCTAAATATTTACTGACGTCATGTTTAATGAAGAGAGAGTGAAAGAGAGAGAGAGAGAGAGAGAGAGAGATACAGGCAGGTATCTGTTTTGTGTTTTGTAAATGCCATTTAGACAATTTCGAAAGTATGCTGAATTAATTAATTCATTTTATAAATGTAAAATGTCACAGTAATTCACAGCTAGAAAATAGCAGCTAAACTATGCTAACAATAGCTCTCTGTGTCATGCTATCCATGTGCCAAATTGTTTTATGTGGTATGTTTCTCTTTGTTTGGTCTGTTCCAGTTTTCCAAAGATCAATCTAGTATGAGTAATTGCAGAGGCTGAAAATAGTAAACGCAAGAAAAAACAACACTTGTAATAGCTTCTTAGTAACCAAGAGTGATGTCATGCCGAGAAATATGAGATTGAGGCTTTATATAGTTTTTACAGAAGTTTGATATTTCCCGGCATGACCGAGCGGTCGAGGTTAGTAAGTTGTTTATTATATGGCATTTTTCGCTCCTATAATTTTGTAAATGAAAATAAATTGTAATTGTTAATAGAAAACATGTCATTTTGTTCAACTCTCATGTGTTTCAAGTGTTGCTAGCAACCAATTACTTAACTTCAAGTTAAAGTGATCAAAAGAAAAAATATGTTGGCGATGGGTGCCCTTTTTTTTTAGGTTTGAGCACCTGCCCCCCAAAATGTCTGTGCACGTGCCTGCCTGTGGTACAAGTTAATAAAAAATGTATTTTATTTTTCAAGATTACTGTTGCTGAACTTTATACAGCTTGTAGCTAAATTAGCTAATGGCTGCTATTTTGTGCAGATCAACATTTCTTTTATGAGAACATTTTCGGGCCAACTTCTCTTCCTGGCGACTGGTTTAGACAATAACAGACAGTAGAAACAAAGAAATAACATTTTAGATAGGTTAGCAGCTCGTTGACATAGGGCACCAGCCACTTGCTTTTAGTGGAGCATTTAATGTGTAATATGCTGATACAATTACATTTCATAGCAGTTCTTATGTAGTAATGTTTACAGTGGAATCTTGGTCCTTATACTGGCAACAACTTGGCTGGTATCCACTCTGTAATAACACATTAATATAGCATGTAGCTGTCAAGGGAGATGTGTTTGGGATGTAGCGCAGACAAGATGTGCGGAGCCAGCTGTGTAGCCACATAGAGTACGGTCGCTTACACAAACATTTCATCAGGCATGTCACGAGGAATAGGCAGAGAGACAGAGATGGATAGGCGTGTTACCTTCATTCCACTACAGGGCAGCTCAGACTAAATGAAGGCCAGGCTCGCCAGACACATTGCGCAACACGTGACCCTTCTTTTTAATACTCATTTAAAACCCACTAAGTGGTCTCACGCAAATCTGAAGGAAGTGTCACGTTGCAGATGTTTACACAAGAGAGAGGAAATGGAGATCCATCATTTAGAAATGGTAATTTCCTAAATTTCCCAAAAAGTCCAAGCTGACTGAGAATCACTGACAGCAATACGGGAGTGCTGAGCCCATTAACAGGAGGAGATTTTTTTGTTTCGCTTTAAGGGCAGAAAATCTCTATGTTTAACTCCTCTGCATTAGGAGCCAATTACACGGCTGAAAAAAATGACCCGGGGTAGTTTGGTGTCCAGGGTTGTTTGTGCTGACATTCTGCTTTTCAAATGCCAGTCTGTTAATTATGCAAATGACCTACAAGGCCCCTGTATAAACATATACGTGGTCCTTTTTATGTGTACATAGTACCATATACGCTGTGAGTTATTAGAGACAGCAAGCCCTTGTTTGGATACAATAAACAAAACATGTAAATATGAAATGACCCCTCCGGCTGCAGCGAGCCTGCCTCTCCAGTATCCCTCCCAGACTCTCAGGCCCTCACTCTCCTCCTCCCCTGTCCTCTCTTTCCTTGTGGTGCATCTCTTTGCGCAGCGATGCTATGCGACACTGGCCAGCTTTAGAGAAGGCGAGTCCACATTGCATTAATTCTGAGCAGAGAGAAATCCAGTATCAGATGTAATGGGTTTGATTTCAAAGCCCTGGGGCGATGTTCTGTGCTGCTGTAATGGTGGTGGGAGTCGGCAGAGATCCTGCACTCAGAATGCTGCCTAACACACACACACACACACACACACACACACACACACACACACACACTCCCTTCCCTCTCATGTCTGCTCTCTCATTCTTTCCCTTCTTGTCTACTCTTTCTTCATCTCTATCCTTCCATTTTTCTCTCTCCTTAGATGACCAGAGGTGTACTTCACCCCGCCTCCGACTTTTCCCAACCTCCTCAGCATGTTGTTGCCTAATTACTGTCTCTAAACAAGGGGCTTTGTCCCCAGCAGTCCTGAATTTAGTGTCTGTTGCTGATGGATAATTGTTTTTCTTTTTTCCTCCTCGCTGACTTCCTCTGCAGCTAAGGCCAGATTTACTCAGGTATTCTTGAGAAGGCATCACTGGATAATGTGGAATAAGCCCCAGGGTAAGTTCCCCTTTTTATTTGTTGCTTCTTTTTTCCATATTTAATTAAAGAGCAGCCTGCTATCGTGAACAGGGCTTCTCTCCACGACAACATATGATTGGTTAAAGGAGTGACACGTCTAATTGTTTGCTCCAATCATTGCCATCACAGAAACTTGTGCACTCCCTCAAACAGACTGACACACTGTTGGCTAATCAAACACACCTCTAGTGCAATTTGATACTCAACGAAATATTTGACACTTATGAGGTACAAAGTTGGAGCCATAAAAAGATGTTTAAACTAGTAGCTCTATTAAACGTGCAACTGCATGCTTTATCATGCATTTAACAACAATAGCCTGGTATTTCTTTTTGGGGCAGGCTTGGGCTCAATGCGGTGGGAGTACAGCTTTATGGCTCTTTGGCGACCATGTCCTGTATGCTTTATGACAATGGATGGATGTGGAACTTTTTCCAGCCTCTTCACAAGCCCAGAGACTTTAGGGGAAAGTCATGAGACTGAAGTAAAAAAACATCCAAAGATACCTAATTTAGTCTCTTTTGTTGAATAAGGTATGCGTCGTGTAGCGTGTTTACATTGATGTAGAGAGTGAGTGTTGTTTCATTGTAGTTTTAGTGGAGATTCTACCCCCTGCAACATGTCCCAGCAACCTAAAGATGGGGCGGTAAGCACCTCTAATGTGGCATAACACAACCCCCCCAGAGCAAGCTGCTGTCCTCTGGCCTCCCCACCTCTCCTGCGCGTGGAGCCTTCGGGGGAAATGAAGGGCTTCCCTGGGCTCAGCACGAAAACGGGAAAGCTTACGTTTACAGCTCCCTCCATCAGCTGGGGCTCCCCTTATTATTGTGATGGATGGTGAGGGAAAAGGAGAGAGCGATGGCCCTTGCCTTCTCATCACCTATCCATGAACAGCAAGCAGCTCGAGCGACCGTGAGGTAATTACACCGTCATTATAATGTGCACCTTTGCACAAGCATACACACTCTAACACTACACAAACACACACCAGATGGGGTCCCCAATGTCTTCAGCCTGGTACCTCCCTCCCTCCCTCCCTCCTCCCTGCATCCCTTCTCTACTATATTCTCTCCTCAGCTCTCCCTCTCTGCTTCAAGGGAATTCCAGTCATCCAAGAGAGCTTGCCAGCTCTGGACCGTGGAGTCTGCCTGTGTCTGTGAGCATCTGTTTGTATTGTATGTATGTGCACAAGCTCACATGCATATACAGATCCTCTGTTCATGCTAACCCTTAGGAACGGCCTGTTTAGCAGTGGGCCCTCTCATCACTGAATATGTGGATGCTGTTGCGAGGCCATGCTACAGGGAGCAAGATCTCCTGCTCTACACCAACACGTTGTTTCTTTTCACCGGGTCAACATGTAAGAACAGTTGATTCTTCCAAGGTAACTAAAGAGCAGATGGAGACGTTGGTGTGCCCTTCAGGGGTTTAAGTTATTGCCTTGCTGCAGTGATGTAGTGTATGTAAGGACACCATGACATCACTGCCGGCTGCGGTTGCAGGTCTGACCTCACAAAATCACTCTCAGCAATTGAGCTGCAACCAACTTGAAATAATAAACTAAATAAACCACAAACACACTGCTTTTCCGCCTGGTATTAAAGGGAAAGAGAAATGTGTTGTGGGACCCTTGTTCGCTTTACTGGGAAGAGTTAAAAAGAAGCTCATGTGACTCTCATGTCGGTACGTTAAATATGAAGCTAGAGCCAGGAGATTGTGAGGTTGAGCAATGCCAGCAAATAGTCCAGCACATAACCCCAAACATGCTGTAACGATTCACTTGGTGAGCTTTAAGGGTGCTGATAGATGGATTTTTTTCCCCTTTGGAGAAATCTAGCAACGGTAATTTTCTCCTGACTGTGGCTTCATATTTACAGCACTAACATAATTGGCTTCTCTTCTAATTATTAGCAAGAAAGCAGACATGCATGTTTCCCTAAATGTTCTCTTCCTTTAAGATACTCGGAAATGGCATGGTGTACATGCAACGTAAGTGTTTGCTGCTGTGTATGTGTGTGTGGTAAAACCATATGCATTCGTGCATATGGATTTACACATTCAATAAAATAAAATAATATTTAAAACAAATTCCTTTGAATGGGTGTTTGTATTTATGCAGATTAAAATAGTTTGACAAATGAAATGCAGAACAATAAGCGTTGCATAGCCTAAAGCCGAGAAAACAACTGTTATTTAAAAACAGGGAAGAGTCAGGGTGTAGCATGTATGAGAATTTTGTTTAAATAAGACATCAATTCACTTTGCATGGTAGATAATTGGCCAAATGAGTATTTGCATCCCTCTGAATGGCGAATTTTATGAAAAGCTGAATGATTGTCCAACTTCATGGTGTGTATGTGATGTGCAGAAGGATGGAAGCTATACTCAGTCAAAATACAACTCTGATTAAAACATCAGTTAAGCTTCAAAGGTTTATTTCATGTCCTTGGCCGACTCACACCTCTTGTTGCTCAATGGAAGAGGGAATTGTCTACTATATAAAGTGTGGAAACTGTACCATTTCTTTTGGTCAGGTCATTGGACAAAGACACGGCAACGCTGTTGAAGTCAGCCAGTCCTGCTGGAAGAGTTGCCCCATTTCTTGCCACGGTAACTGTGCTCATGCACGTGTGTTAATGTGTTATGCATATTGATATATTTCTAACAGGAACTGGAGGATGGGCATTTTCTTTCCATGAGAATAAACAACAGAAATGATACACCATGGAAGCGTGCAACCAGTCTATAGATAGCAGCTGTGCTTTTTTTGCCTGGGGATATAGTTCCATTTGTACAGGTCAGACTGGGATCTTGTGTTAAGCCTCTGCATTGAAATGTAGCCGTCACATCTAGTGCTGCTTGCTCTTACAGGGGCCGCTGCATGCAATCTCCAAAAACAGGGGTGCAAAATAGAAGAAAAATGTGTAGGAGGGGACTTTTTATATTGAAGAACTGATGCTGTTTATCATCAGGTCAGGGGTCAAATTAGAGCCCTCTAAACCGCACAGATCTAAAACTTCAGCTGCAAAATGTCATCAAATGCAAGCCATGAGAAAAGTGTGTGGCGTCAGAAGGCGTGCTGTGTGTCAGTCTCCCCTAAAAGCATTCAAGGGAAATCAATAGTGGTCTCCATGAGGCTTAATCCGGGATCCACACTACTACCGTGGCAGGCGGCCAGCTGAGTGATGTGTGCGGTTTAAACGGCCCCCGCATCCTGCCCGTTTATCTGTAGGTGTCCCGATGATCACTCGACTTTCTACTCATCTCGTCTGGCTGTTTTTTTTGTTTTTTTTTCGTGTGATTTTTTTTTTTTGTTGCTGTATCCCAGCCCTCCTCCATCTCGTCCTCCTCTTCCTCCTCCTCCTCCTCTTCCTCCTCCTCCTCCTCCTCCTCCTCCTCCTCCTCCTCCTCCTCCTCCTCCCCTCCCTCTCCCCACTAAGTTCGATGCGATCGGCTCTGGGCCCTGCCGTGAGTTCTCGGTGCGGGCGACAGCGCTGCTGAACATGGCGTCAGACGGGATGATTTTAACGAACCACGACCACCAAATCCGGGTCGGGGTCTTAACAGGTAACCGCAGATTTATCCATCCGCTGTTTCACATCACGTTCATGTTTCCGTGAATTCATTTCCGCCGGCGGTGCGCGCGGATCTTCATACATGTCGGCTTGTTTTTTTTTTTTGCGTGGTGGCGGCTCCTCGCGCTCTCGCTGTCCTATGCAGCCTCTGATTTAAAGCCTGCTTTTTATTCCTTCTTTCCATTTACCGGTCGGCTTTGCATTGATGTACCCGCTTCATGGCAGCCAGTGCGGCGGCGGTGGATGTGTCTCTGCGCCGGTCGCTGTCCGCTCGTGGAGGCTGCATTTCATGTCGAGCCGTGTTCCTTTGCTTCCAGAACAGGAGCTCCGTTTATGTGTATTGAATAATTCATATCCATATCTGCTTGTCAGAGATCAACATTACAGCTGACCGTGTGTTGTGTTGCTGCTAAAGATGCCCGGCTATAGATTGCATTATTGACACCCAGCTGACCACAGCGATTTTTTTTTTGTTGGGTTGAAGTGTCGCTCACGACAGCTGCTGAAGGTGGATGTGGTGATGAGCGCATCCTTGGCCTATGAAGAGCAGAGGATGATCTGAGAAAATATAGGTGGAAATGCGTGTAGACGTCGGCTGTGGTTTATTTTGTGAATGACAGTGCCAGCCGAGGAGTTTACATGACACATGATCAGGGCTCTGCTCGGCGGGCTGGTCCTCCCGACAGCCCTCTGAATGTAACGCGATGACGGCGCGTCTCTCACTTACCGGTGTGGGAAACGGTATGCGCTTGGATGCGATGGCTATGAGGCGGCGGATGGTGTTAGATCTGGTCGCCGCCGGCCCTCATTTTTTTATGTGTGTGTGTGTATGTGTGTGTGTGTGTGTCAGCCTATTGCTTTGTCATGTTTCTGGTCGGTAAACATCATGCGAGGCGAATCCAGCGGTTGTTAACATGATCGGAAAGTGAGTTTTTTCTTCTTTTTTTGGAGAATGTGGGGCGGGAGGGAGGGTGGTGTGGTGGATGTATGATGAAGGCTGTTCGGAGGAATACCTTTCTCTCTCTCTCTCTCTCTCTCTCTCTCTCTCTCTCTCTCTCTCTCTCTCTCTCTCTATCTGTCCATCCTGTGTGAGGCTGGGTCGATCAATATTTCATGAAAGAAGTGATCTCACATATACGGTATTCCTCCGTATGGGAATCCAGTGCGGAGGAGGGGGTGGTAGGCGCTGTGCAGCGATGGAGGAATGACTGTGTAGACCCTCTCCTGAAATCTGCCAGGGAAACCCCAATCACCAACAACACCACAACCACCCGCCGCCTCCTTCTCCATCCCTCCTCCTCCTCCTCCTCTCCTAGCGTTGGAGAGCGCTGTCCGTGGTGCTGAAGTCCAGCATCACTCACAAATCAGTGCGGTACTGACCTTACCACGGTAAATACTGCATCAGATACACCCAGGGATGTAGAGGAGGAAAAATCCATCTCAAGTCACTTACTTGCTCCATCTCCACTGTTTACTGACGAGGTATTTGCAGCACATGTGGAACAAATAGCCACGAACCGATGAGGAATTGTTATTTTAAGCAGAAATACACATGCTGTTTGCTGGATATTAGTCACCAGCTGAAGGTGAGAATATACCCGTCACTTTTTTTTTATAACACTACATCAATGCCTACGCCACATCAGAGAGGTTAATTTCTCTATGTGTCATCAGTCACTTGAATCCCCAACTGTAGCTCTAGTGTAGTGGCAGATTGCCGTTTTGATCTTGCTATGCAGTGTTGACGATTCCAGCATACATATGTCGATGTTGAGAAGCGCAGAGACTCAACAGACCGGCTTATTTGTCTTTTTGATGTGTGTGTGTGTGTGTGTGTGTGTGTGTGTGTGTGTGTGTGTGTGTGTGTGTGTGCATGTGCGTGTGCGTGTGTGTGTGTGTGTGTGTGTGTGGAGTAGGAGGGCTTGCACTATCGGGGAAAGAAAGCATCAAAGGAGTGAGCAGAAAACGGGCAGGAAACGTTCCACGGTGGCATTAAGTTGCCATGTTTTACCTGACCCTTGACCTTTTAAGAATCTAATTGTGGCAGCATTACTCATGGCTACAAAGAGCGTTGTGAATTTCCCCCCCTTTTTTCTCTTTTGTGAGATGATGCATTTTGACAGCAGAAGGTCCCCCGCTGCGCTGCTAAGGGGAAGCAAGGCTCCACATATTCAGGTTATCTCTCTCTTTCAACGCAGAAGCTTCGTTGCCACACCTCAGTCTCATACGTCCACAGTGTTCATTAGTTTGCTGTTGTATGGCCTGTGTGAGCAGAATGCTAATCGGGTCTGGAGCATGTGCTCAATCTCCCTTCTCGTGAGGGTGAAAGGTCAGCCGTCCACCCCTGCATTCAGTCACCGAGGAGGAGATGAGACCTTGGCTCACCCTCCTCCATCACTTAACCCCACCAGGTGACAGGGACCAGGAGACATCTCAGTTTAGACCGTGGGCACACAGTACAGGGAAGTTGAAACTGACATGACCAAATGTGTGTGTGTGTGTGTGTGTGTGTGTGTGTGTGTGTGTGTGTGTGTGTGTGTTTTATTTCATGGGATGTTTGTATTAGAGGTTTGATTTGCGAGTAAAGGGAGGGAACTTGAAACCGGATAATTGGGGTGAACATGCTGTCACTTGTCAAAGATGTCACACTGAAAACGTGACCTTCTCTCGCTGTGCTCAGCCTCTTGTGACATGTGTGTGCACCTGTTTCTACGTGTTTGTATATTTTGATGCATCGGTGCTCCTTGTTTCTAGCTGTTGGTGTATGTTCCTGTTGAGTCTGAGTTTTAATTGTCCCGTGTCTCTCTCCCTGGGCCTGCCTCGGGGTCTGGGCGGCTTCACGCTCGCTCATTTCACCTGATTCTGTGGAATCATGTGCATCTGTGTATCCAGACATGCAGGCGTAAAAGAAGAGGTGATGACGTGTGGCCTCAAGTTGGGGACAGGCAGAGCATCATGTGGACATACCAAAGATAAACTGGGTTTTCAGACATACATTATTTTATTATAGTTATAGTTAACTTAGTATGATGCATAGAGTGAATTGATAATATAATGACACATTCCAAGATTCTTCTCAAGACCCTCATGAGACACAGGCTGGGTTGTACCACATGTCGGACGCACACCAACTGATCGTTCATGCATAAACACACATAAGAGTGCACATGCATGTGTGTGTGTGTGTGTGTGTGTGTGTGTGTGTGTATGTGTGTGTGTGTGTGTGTCCTCAACATGTGCAGTATATGCATATGCATGCTCTTTGTCTTTCTGCACTAACACTAAGCTCTGGCTGGAAAACACATCTTAGCATATCACCCGGCCCTAAATATAGCTACAGTATACATACATTTCACCATCATACACTGAGAGAGAGAGGGATGCTGGCAAAGAGAAAGAGAGAGGCCTGCAGAAGACATTCAGCTGTTTGGTAATCCGTATGACGCCAGTGTGTATGTGTCGGCCCATGCGGTGTTATTACACAGCAGCTCTCCATGCATGGGCCTCGGATACTCTTGCATGTGTGACTGGATTTACAGCCCATTGATGCTGGCTGCTGAGGGGGTGTGGGTTAACTCCAGCCCTTCCTCAAAGAGACGTGGACACACACACTGCGCCGGGCCTCCAATGAGCAGCCGGGGCTGGAAGGCTTCACTCTGCAACAGACAGCACACATTTCTACCTCTTCTCTCACTCTGTCTCTCTCTCTCTCTCTCTCTCGCTGTACATCAATCTCTCCCTCTCTCTCTGTATTATATTTTCTTTAGCCTCAATTGTAACAACAGAGAGAGGCTCAGCGATGTGTGGGCGGCTCTCTAAACTTACATGTCTATCAGAAAGACATGAATCGTCGGCAGACAGGCTTAAAAAAAAAAACACCTCATTTAGATCACTCGCTCAACCCCTCTGCTAAGTACAATATGTCTGTGTCTCTGAGAATGGGTGCAAGCTTTTATGTTGGCAGGAGTGGGGGTCCATCCCTTAATCGGATGTGGCCTGCATTTGTTTATGTGTTAAAGAAGTGAAGGGTTGTCCCAGAAAGCCTATCTTATATATAATGTATCCTTTGGTGCAGGCCTACATGTTGATTGTGTGTGTGTGTGTGTGTGTGTGTAGTCCCCCTTTTCTATTCTTCCGAGTGTGTGTGCACGTGGGGTTGCGAACATGTAGGCGTGCCTGTCGGAGTGTGTACTTGTCTGGCTGCAGATGGGATAATAACTCTTTAATCTGCTTTTCCACATAATGTAATCTGTGGAGTTTGTCCCGAGCTCACCTCCACGGCTCCGGCGCTAAAGAGGCTCGCTAGAGAAACAGGAGTCAAGTCAGCAGATGCAACCTAGCGTGGCAAAGCACCTTGACCACAAGTAGGAGTCGCCGTCATCTGTCACTGGATGGCGTGGGCGGCCGCCAAGTTATGGAGCAATCTCCTCTCGCTGTCTGTTTCTGAATGACTCAATCTAGTGACTACGAGGGAGGCCCGGGGTTTCAGCCGCGTTCCTCATGTTGTGAGCACTAAAGGCAGATCACATTTTGATTTTATTAAAAAAAAGGGTATGTATGGTGAATGCAGTAGGCCTTATAGCTGCATTGCACTGCAGCCTCTGTTGGTTGGCACATGATGTAACATGGATTATCAGTGTATTATATTTTTATTGGTTATTTAGTGAAATATGGTGTAGAGTTTTTATATAATTACACATTTCTTACATTTCTCAGCGATGGCACCTCCAGCTTTGTGCATTCCAACCATCACCATCGGCTATTGTTGATGGTGGGAAGCTTTTGAGGGTGTGTGTCCATGTGTTGGTGTGTGTCCATGTGTTAGTGTGTGTCCATGTGTTGGTGTGTGTCCATGTGTTGGACTCAAACTGGTCGACTCGCGTGTCCATAGTGGGATAGTGGGAACGAGGGCTCAGTGATAATTCAATGTCTTTTGCTGACATTGCGTTGAAGATCAAGTTGAATCTTTCTCAGTCATCTTTAACTGCAGTTAGCTTTGATAAGAACCATAGTACAGGAACTGTAACTTTCTAAAGAAAAAAGAAAATAACAGAAAAACCTTCTGATCTGAAATTCAGTTGTAGTATTGGTCCCATTACGTTGTTGGCGAATGACAAAAATACACCATCAGACCCTGAAATGGATATCTAATTGATCTTACAGGGTTCAACTGTTTAATCCACTTAGCCACAGGATCTAGAAATATGTAGAATGAAAGATTTGATTGGAGTTTCATATTTCTTTTTTTTTTACGTGGATTACCTCGTTTATTTGCACATTTGTGCCGCTTTCTTGTTATTTGGTATTTTATGTAATGCACTCTTTTTAATGATATGGCACGAAAAAACAAAACCATTGGACTTTAATTGACACTGAGACAGCCAAAAGTAAAATGCTGACATGCTGACATCATGACTGAATAACAAAAACGCAAAATAGATGTTAACATTGGGTTGACTTGTGATAGAGTGTAACGATGTATGTGCTTCGGATGGGACTCAGAGAGCCCCAGGCGTGTGTCTACCAATAGCGTGATTTTCCTCCTCCTTTTTCCTGCTTTGCCACAAGGGTGTTCCCTCACAACAATATGTGGGCATCTGTTCAACAGTATGCTCGTTGGAGAGGGATACACTTGGAACAGAAGAGCTAAACGGGGAGGAATCCCAGACATCGGGCATACGCTTGAGATGCTTCTCGTTTCCCACCAAAATCCCTTCCCCACATGTGAGTGACTGCTCTGTACAGACCTGTGTAGATCGTGCCTCTATCAACGTGTCTGGCTTTCAAAAGTCTGGGAAATCGGAAATAGTTATTACATTGTTATCCCAAAGGCCATGAAGACAAAATGGCAGCTTTGTGAGAGAAGAGGCAAACCTGGATGTTTTGTTTGCTGTTATTTAGACTGGAGACATAAGCAGCCCTGAGTTTAGCATGTGGTCAGACCAGGATTTGATTTTTTTTTTTTTGGATGGGGCTTGTACAGTAGCAGTGGTTAACACACTGGCCGACACTTGTCTTACTTTCTCACTCTCTGCAGCACACACACACACACACACACACACGCACACACACACACACACACACAGCTGTGACCAGCGGACAGCAGTGAGGCAGGCGGACCACATGACCAGAATAGACAATACAGGATCAGGGACACAAACAGAATGAGAATGAAGTCTTCACTGCAAAGGAATTACTTTCCGCTGTGAGTAGTGGGGAGTGAAGTGTGGAAGAGGGTGATGCTCCTCCCCTTTTGCACACACCCCTCTCTCTCTCTCTGTCTCTCTCTGTCTCTCTCTCTCTCTCTCTCTGCTTTCATAGCCCATGGAAATAATCCTGGCGTACTGTAAATAGTCTTCAATTGTGATGCAAGCAAGAACAACAGACAGACGGTATTTGGCGGAGAAGGAGCAAAGTCTCCTCCGCTCCCGGCTCTTGTCAGCTCTCCAGAGAAGAGCTCCATCGGGGCTGCCTAAAAAGCTATTCCCAGAATGGATGCGTAGGTGTAGGAGAGTTGGTCCGTTCCCACTCCCTCCTGGCCTTAAGCAGTGTTACAGTCTGTCATTCCTGTGAGACAATAATCACAGGAGGCTAGCGTAGCCCCCCCCCACACAAAAAAAAAAAATGAGGGAGATTGCGCTCGATATTTTTAGGAGTAAACAAAGGAGCAAAAGAGATGCTGGAGCTTTTTAGTGTCAGCACTTATGTTGTTTTGACAGAACAACTGGCATCGGACATGCAGAGCTTGAAGCTATTGCTTTCTAATTCTATAGTGGGGATACAAAGGATCGACACGTTCTGAAATGAGTTGTAAAAGCTTCCATGAGCGGTGAGGCTGCTTTGTCCAAACGGTTGGATCTCAGGACAGGTCACATGATCTGCATATCCCGAAAGCTATTAATGAGTCAAACGTAGTTTCACTCGTGTCTCTGTTCCAATGTCTGTCTTTTATGCTCAGTTGCAGAACCGTCTTCCCCCAGAAAGTTGGCGTCTCCACATGTTGCATTCAAGCGCGGTGCCGCTGTGTGTCCCCTGCGTTTGGGCATCTCTGAGAACTCGCAACCCAAAACACGTAGAGTAGAGTTATGTAAGAAGAATGAAGCCATTTCCAACGCAATCTTTCTCTTTTCCAATTCAATCACAAAATGTATTTGGACGGAGCAGCAGGCCGGAATTTGACCTTTTTGGGGGAAGATGACATTTTTGCGGTGCATTTAAAAACAACTATTTTTCAAAAGTTAGACGACATCTAAACGCAAGGTATTTTTACAAATTGATTTTAAATCCCCCCAAAAAACTATAACACTGCAGCTGCTGCGACGGTGATGTTTCAAATATCCTTTTGCTTTTATGACAAAAGACACTTTTTTTTTTACATTACTATGGAGAGAGACAGCGTGTGCCTCCCCCCCCCCCCTCCCTCTGCTTGGGTCGCTCCACGGTGATAACCTGTGTAAGCAGAGAACCGCTGAGTGATGGCGATACAGATCGAGATAAAAGATACAGTGGTGCTTTTTTAACTGATGAGTCATGCCGCTGGAGCCCGTGTCCTAGCTTGAGGTGTTAATTAGGGCTGGAGGGAAAGGGAGGGAGGGAGGGAGGGGGGGGTGCAGGAGGGACGTCAGGGGAAGGTAAACAAGTAATTGATTCATCAGCATTGCCCAGTGTGCTGCCACGCCGCCTCGTGTCTTTATCAGTCCTCATCTAATAGGTGTCTGAAACGTAAACCTCTCTGGTGTTTCGGGGGTCAGCTCGCCTGTATCCAGCATCCATCACAAGCTGCCGGGGGCTATGCTAACAATGCTAATAGTGTCTCCAGTGCACTGGACACATTCAGCTGTGCCACTGCCAATACACACATTGTGAGAACCGATGGACACATTATATTTGGTTTATCTGGTTGTTTGGTTGCTTCGTGATATTATTAAGGTTTGACCATTTTCTCGACTAGTTTACGTCGAGTGGCGGTCGAATAATTCAGACCCTTCAAGAAAGAGTAACAATACAACAGGATCAGCTAAATGCATTTACAGGTACTTGTAGGATTAATATTACTGCTGACTCGACGTGCATGTTGCAATTCACAGAATAATCAAATGTTGAGCAAATGTGGACTGCTTTATATACTGTTGGGTAATGAAATATACAGCAATACATCATATTCTCTAAGGTTGTCGTGTGTGTGTGTGTGTGTGTGTGTGTGTGTGTGTGTGTGTGTGTGTGTGTGTGTGTGTGTGTGTGTGTGTGTGTGGTGCTGTGTCCATGGATCTCTAAAAAGTAAACTTTTCATGAGTTCAAGAGGCTTGATCCAAGAGGCTTTTTGAATATTTTTTTATACAGTATTTCCTTAACCCATTAAGGAAGACTAGTAAATGGAGACACAGATCACATATTTTTCTCTGCTTTCCCTTTTATTGTGTTTTTTCCTGATTTAATGTGTCACTCAAAACCGTGATCCAATTCCAACTGAGAGTCGTGTGATCTGTTGCACCACTAGTTTGACGCAGACATTACAAAACCGGGATTTATGTCCAAAATGTCCACAATGTAGACCGCTGCAGTAGAAGTAGTAGTTTGCTTCTGTGCAATACTTCTGGAGGTTAATGGACGATCAGCTTTTTAGTGACTCCTAGGTGCGTTGGAGTCTTTGTCCGTCCGATCACAAACATGTTCACGGTAAGTGAGATACGGGGCGACGACATCCAAGTGGAGAAGGGTCATCATGTCCTTTTGGTTCACAGGTGAATTAAATGCCAACATTTTGTGTAGAATAAATGAGCCGCAGAATGTGATGTGGTTGTTAGAAAAAAACACATCATTAAATACAATGTTGAATACAGTTTGGGACGTATGAAGTCACTCGGTTTGTTGATGGAAATGTAAAATCTGTAGAATAAAGCCTGCGTTACAGACATGGGGAGTTACATGAGAAGTGTAAAAGTTAGTTTTTCTGGTTGACTCATAACAGGAACTAAAAGTCAGGATATCTCGACCTGCGCTCTGATGTGAACACTCGATCTGTTTCTTATTGAATAGCCGGTGACTCATCCAACACATCTGTTATCTCTTCATTTAGCATCCTGCAGCACAAAGCGAGTCAACGGATTTGATGGACTTATCATATAATAATCACAATAAGTCGGCGAATTGTTTCCACAATTACAAACATGATCTGAAGCGGACTATTTCATCTCATTCTCGATGCAGTTTTGGTCCAAACAGCCTGCTTTAGAAATGTATTTATTTATAAATATCAACGTATTAACTTAAATAATGAATATTTGGAGCCCCATGGGCACCGTGCTGTAGCAGCAGTTTCCCTCCTCGACCATCAGCACTGCCACGGATCAGGAGCTGAGAGGGGGAGCTGTTGGGGAGCTCCTTCTCTGCAGCTATTACATCTGGCTCACTGCAACAAGAGACAGGGAACTTCATTTATGTCAACAGAACTTTTTTCAGCATTTCGACATTTCCTTCCTGTTTGCCAAACAGAGAAAAAGTGTTGGTTGTAGTTTGAAGAGGGTCGGCGTGGAACACAAGACAGAAGAAACAGATCCAGTCGAAGTGAGGCGAGTAACAAAAACACACAATATGTGGATAATAAATAAGTAGACGCTTTAATTTGAATTCAAACATGCAAATAATACCAAATAGAAAAGCTTGAAGTTCGGAACAATCACACACCACATTATATGATCGGACATTAATAAGAACACGAACGAGCATCTCTACCAAGAAGGGGGGAAGAGGAGGAGTAGCAACGTGTGACTTCTGGCTGTCACCCTTGGCAACGGCCATTCCGCTGCTGCTTGACACGCTGCAACAAGTCCGTCGGCTTGCTACTTCCTCAAATCCCCTCGGTCTCTCCATCCGTGCTCCTCCCCTTCTTCCCGAGGGCCACGAGACGGCCACGTCGAGGTGCGTGACTTCTGGGAACCACTGCCGCCTGAATTTGGGGGATTTTTGGTTGCGACGTATGCAAAGGTGACACACCGACGAGGGAGGATATTTGGGAAAAGTGTCCAAGATCTACATGATGTTTGATGGTTCTCAATTAAAATAGGCTTTCCCCAGCAGTGTTTACAGTTGCCATGGAGTGAGCGTTACGATTGCATTCATAATTGAAAGTAATTATATCACCCGTTGGCTCGCTCACACATTTATATTTACATCACTTGCACAAATCAATTCCATATCAGTGATAATTGAAATCGAGTTTGACGAGTGTTACAAGACTTCAGATATAAATATAACACATTAGCTCTCTCGTTCCCACTCATACGTCACATTTTATCTCAGACCATCTCCCTCTCTCTCACGCGCTATTTTCATCCCCTCTCTCTCTCTTTCTGTCCTTTCTCACTTGTTACCTTTACCTTGGCTGTCTGTCTGCGCTCCACTCGCTCCGTGGACCTGGCAAAGTGAGGGAGAGAGCAGTACGCGGGGAGCATGTACATTTGAATAATTGAGGAGGCCAGCTCCTCCCTCACGGGGTGTGTGTGATGGCCGACCTCCAGGCCGGCGTGTGTGTGTGTGTGGTCAAGGTGTTCTCCCATTCTCCTCCTCTATTATTCAGCGTCATGCATTTTTCGTGTCTACCACGAAATCCTTTCAGATCATGGCACCTGGGAATCAAATGTTAATAGACACCTGCCAACATACTCGCACATGCATCAAATACTCAACACACACACACACACACACACACACACACATGTTTGATTCACATGTCATGGCTTGACTGCTTTGTTGCCTTTTTGCATCATTGATGGTCTTACAACAACATGACTATCGACACATGACAGGTGTAGTCGGGTAGCTTCTCAATCAATGTCATTGCCCACCGGTTATTTAGTTTTCTGTTTTCTCGAATGTGGCACCAGATTTATGGAGAGACGTTAGGTCTCAGTACTAGTGACCCAACAGGAGTACGAACGAATGTGCTGATAGTCCAGAAGTACTGAGTTGAGTCTTAAAATGAGTTAAAATAATTAGTCGGTTGACAAAAAATTATTCGGCGACCATTTTTTTGCGAATTAACAAGTTTACTACATTTTCAGGCAATTCTGATTTTCTTTTGTTTTATTTCATTAATTACGTGTTGTGTGGTTGGACAAAAAAGTCAATCAAAACTGCCGTCTTTTCCAGAAAATAGTAATCGGCATTTTGCACAAAAAAATCTTAACTGAGTAATGAGAAATACTGTCCAGATCAATGGATACATTCACACGTCAGTTTACAGAATTAAGAAACTCTAAATAAATTTTAAAAAGCACATGTTCCTAATAATTACAGGTCATAGGTTTATATTCCTACTCACCATCGCAGTCAAGTCAGTGGAAACCCCTGAATGCTCTGACTCCTCCAGGGGCATCCCTCTTGGTTCCCCCTGCACTGACCTGTACACGTGTGTGTGTGTGTGTGTCTCAGTGGGATAAGTGATGAGATGTGTGAAATATGGCAAGTGGAGCACTCTATTAGGCAGCTCCCGCCTCGCCTCCAGGCGTCCTTCTGCTCCGACATCCAGAGAAGCTGAGCGAGAGAGAGAGACGTCGCAGGCTGATATGCTGCTGGGCCTGAACTAGAAGAGGAGTTTTGGATTCAAACAGCCAGACACCAACCACCAAAGAAGAAGACCCATCGACTTCAGCTCGCATGAGCCTTGAGGAGAAGGAGAAACTTCCAACTGTGCGTGCGTGCATGTGCGTGCATGTGCGTGCATGTGCGTGCATGTGCGTGCATGTGCGTGTACGTGCGTGTATGTGCGTGCACGTGTGTGCGTGTTTGCATGTGCAGGCACATGTGTGAGCTCTGACAGTGGGAAGCTGCAATGTAATTGCTGACACTGTCCAGAGGATTGAATGTAATGAAGGTAGCTGCTTACAGGCTGCTTCATTAGTGCAGCCGGGCCCGGGGCACCTGTGTGTGTGTGTGTGTGTGTGTGTGCGTGTGCATGTGTGCGCGTGCGTGTGCGTGTGCGTGTGAGTGTGTGTGTGTGTGTGTGTGTGTGTGTGTGTGTGTGTGTGTGTGTGTGTGTGTGTGTGTGTGTGTGTGTGAAACTCTGCATCCTGGGAAATAAGGAGAGTCGAATGGTTCAGGCACACACGTACACACGTGTACCAGCCACCCACTCACACATTAACAAACACACCAACAAGCACCGGGAGCATGTGCAACGTGTTGATTCTGACTTCCATCCACAGCCGTTCATTTCCTCCATGTTGGGGCAATCCATTTTTTGTACTCGATAAATATAAACACTTTTGACATCAAAACTGCAACCACTTTGGAGGTGTTGTTGGAGATGTCACGGTTAAACCCGAAACAAGCATCAGCAAGAAGTTCCTTCTTCTTGAGGAAGCCCCCGCCGGACGCAGCCTCAGCGCCGCCTCTTGAACAACGGCATAGATTCTGGTTCTGCTCGGTTTGTTCCACTGATTTCACGACGGTCGGCACAATGTGTAAAGCTGCAGCTGTGCTGATCGGGCTTTTGTCTTGCCTTTGCGGAAAGCGTGGCCGGCATGGAATGGGATTTTTCGGCGCAGGGAACCGGGACTCACGAGGAGGGCAGCCGGTGGACCGGACGATGATGAGCCTGCCATCCTCGCCCTGCGGAGATGCAGTTTAGATTAACTTTCCACTTAGTGAACAATGTGTCACTTACAATACGGTCGCATCTCCTTCTTCCAGAAATCGGCTTGACAGGTGCACCTCCTGAGAGGCGTCGGCCCCATTCAGGGTTGGGGTGGTGTATCGGATGATTCCTCTTACTTTGATCAGAAACCTGCCATCTGCCAGCCTGACCTTGACCTGTACGACCGAGTGCAGTCACATCGTAACCCTTGACCCACCCGTCCCTTCCTCTGTTCTTCGTTCTCGTCTCTCTCTTGAGTGAAAGATCACAGCGAAGCCGAGGGGGACATTAAGCCTCCTCTATGAAGACCAATCAATACCTGATCTGATTAGGCCTAAGCACATACGACAAACCCTAAAAGCCAAAAGATAAAGAGCCCCATTGCTAATGTTAGCCATCCATTCCAGAGCCCGTCCGTTTCCCGGCCCTTCTATCTTTAGTCAAATATCGAGTGAAGTGAAATGAAGGAGCCGAGTGTTTTCCATGCAGATTCCCCCGGCTCGTCCAAGGATGCAGACTAAGCCGCGGTGCAGCCCTGGGTTTCCCTACATCAGCAGCTTGGAAGGATGAAGGGGGAGGAGGAGGGGGAGGAGGGGGAGAGACGAAGGGATGTTGAGGCAGAAGGGGAGAGGATGGAAGCTTCTAACGGGAGGTATCAGACATGTGCAGCTACATTGATGCCAGTGTAAGCACATTTCTATTGAAATCAATAGAGCTGCTCTCACGCTCATGTTGGGCCTCTAACAAGAGGACGGTACCTGGCTCGCTAATGGAGCCGCCGTAGATAACGCTCACTGAAGGAGCCAGTTAGTTGTGAATTAATTTATATATTTGTATTTCTGTCAGCCTGAAGTGATATCCTCCTTGTGTCTTTAGCATATGTTGTTGTCTGAGCTGCAGGATTCTATTAGCAGCCAAATTAAAGTGTCAGTTCACACAAATTACACACAAACATTATTTTCACACTTATCTCGAGGTATCTGGCAGACAGTTTGTTTTTTTTCCATCCCAGATTTTGAGAAATGAGAAGTCCATTCACACAATGTTCTTAGTGTTGGCTTCCTGGTGAGCAAATGACGTGGACTCAGTAGGTTTCCAACTCTAACAAATCACTTATCAAATGTCTTTCAGACCCTTTTTATTTAGTCAAGAGCAACGTGCAGATGATGTCGGTACATTATGTCAGCTAGAACTTATACTTGTTCTGTTTTATGGCTCACATGCTCTCTGCAAGATAATGTTTAGGAGTGAATATACATATTGCTCCATGAGATTGGGAGTTTTTGTTGTTTAACAAGACTAGCCGATGTGACTCTTCTCTATAGAAATGATCCCCTCAAGTTAAACACAGGAGACTCTCTCACTTGTTGCATATTGTATCAATATGTTAAGTAAAGTGTCTCATGAAAAAGTAGTCCGTTGGGTACACCTGTTATTTCAATGAGTCAAATACATTGAATACAAATGTCATACCTTCTGCTCATTTAACTTTAATAAGGCTTCTAAGCTAATGAAAGTTGATATTTCATTAATTCTAACAACAGTTATTTAAAAAAAAGTTGCAATGCTGGATTTGGAGTTGAAAAATGTCATCAAACCCCAACCTTAATTTTAAAAAAAGATCGTTGTAGAATTTGTAAATGGCATTTTTGTAATAATTTGAGAACCAGGAGCAGCATTTCATCCATCCTAATTGTATCAGGGTCACAGAAATGTAAATGTGTAAATCTGTAAATCACCAGAGCTGAAACAGAAGGATGTTTAGGAGTTTAGGAGTTAAAAACTACTTCTATGTTATTTTTCTTCCTGCACCAACATATACTTCAACTCTCACCTAATACGGCTTTTATACTAAACTACATATGAATTGCCTTTACAGCGTGTGCAATCATGTGATCCACCGTGGGCATTGAGTGTGTGTGTGTGTGTGTGTGTGTGTGTGTGTGAGTGTGTGTGTGTCTAAACAGCTGTTGTAAATGCCAGGACGAGCTGGCTTGCCGTGGGTCCTCTGCCATGGAAATGTCATACTAGCTGCATGATGATACCACACAGACACACGGGTCCCACCTGTTGTCACTAGAAACAAACCTCATTATATCGAGCCTGTGATTTATGATTCATATTCACAAGGGGTGTGGCGGATCGTCAAGCCCCTCCAATCCATTGATTTCATTGAACACAAAAAAAAACTACAGGGGGTGATGGGGGAAATGTGAGTGTAGGGGGGGGGTGATGTAAAAGCTGCAGGGGCATTACAGTCATGACGTGGGAAACGAGATGCAGGAAAAGGGAAGTGGAAGGCGGGGGGGGGGGGGGGGGGGGGCTCTATATACAAGGTCCCTGTATTCCCTAGCACTGTAAATTGTCTCTAGAACTTTTTTCTGTGGCTTCATTAGTAAGGGACTTTTAAATATTCATGGCCTTGTTAATAAAACATCAACACAGGAGATCGTGGTGGAGCGCTGCAGGCTGTTGGGGGATACAGGCGCTGGCTTTTCACACAGAGCGCTGCAGCTGAGTGCTGTGAGTGAGAGGAGTGACCGGCAGTGGGCCGACTCGGGGAGCTCACCTCACAACAGACCGGGGAAAGTTTCTGAACACGCACCGGATCACAAGTCCTCTGGAGGAAGTGAAGACAGTATGTTCTCCCTTCATTGTTGCTGTGTTGATTGCGTGTGTGTGTGTGTGTGTGTGTGTGTGCGTGTGTGTGTGCGTGTGTGCGTGTGCGTGTGTGTGTGTGTGTGTGTGCGTGCGTTTTATGATGCTGGTGTGTTATTGGTTGCTGACTGAGTATGCTGGTGTTTGGTTTGGCCTCTCATGTTTTATTTATTTCAGAAAATGACAGTAGAAGCAGTCCTCTGGAGCTGGGGTCACTCAGGGTCAGCACAAAACTTCTCACAATTTCTATGACTTCAATAATAAAGGAATTTGCAATCAATTAATCTATCAAATATTTATTTTTTTATAAATACATTTATAAAATGTAAAAATGTGTTCCTCGTGCTCGAGGTGGTCACAAGACTAAAACCTGAACATATTCAGTTATCAATAATATCAAGCAGAGAAAAGCCATATGTGGATGGGCGCTGGTCAAAAGAGGTGGAGGTGTGAATATGTCCTGAAGTTTGACATGTTTCTTCTCGGTCGATGACTTCAATGAATCAATTATTATACATTACTGTCAATTAATTTTCCAATAGTTGACTAACTGATTAATTGAGTAATAATTTCAGCACTATAGTCATAAGGACACTTCCCATATATTGATCCAAAGGCCCGTTAAAAGGTTATCCTACACTAAACGAGTGTCTCGTAGCAAACTTCATCTATCTAATCAACCGCCATGTGAGCAGAGTACAGATAGAGATAACACGTATTGATATTAACTGAAAAAGCCCATGATCAGACACCATTATCCAGATAACATATCAACATATAGATGTCATGCTAATATCGGGTGCAAATCGGTTCTTAATGGTACCTGTCTTATATTCCTCACATCTATATGTCCATCTGTGACCTTTACTCTTGTGCCGTTTTGAAATGATGGATTCCCTTCAACTATACTCTGCATCCTTCTTTTAGCAGCCTCCCCCTATCAGTCATCTCCCCATCTTCCCATTCCACTCCTCTTATTCCCTCCCTTTCTGCTTTTGGAGTATTTCCAACACTACTCCCCTCTCTTCTCTCCCCTGTTCCTCCTCCTCTCATCCAGTATGAATTGCTCTCTTAATCCTGTCCACTCCACATGTCCTTCCTACCACCTCTCCTCCTCCTTCACTCAGCCTAGGATGGATCTGTCTCTCCCTACAGGGAGGGGGAGGAAGTTTGAGGACTTTGGGCCTGGGATGGGCCCTGCCTGCCTTCCTGGAACACAGCTGGGAAGAACTGAGCTGTCTCTCCCTCTCTGTCTTTCACTCTCTGCACATCTGGTGGAGGTGTGTGTGTGTGGGGGGGGGGGGGGGGGGGGACTGGGCCATGTTGTGGTGTGTTGTTTTGTCCTCGGCTCAGCGTGGCTGCTGGATTTTAGCCGGGCTATACGCCGGAATAGGTTTGGATTTGAGATGCGGATCGGCCCACTACGGATGAGCCGGGCTCTTCGATCGGTATTAAGCCAAAAGAGTCATTATTAGCTGCAGTATTAGCGTGGGCCCAGTCCATATTTTGGTCTGTTTCCCTCCGTAATGTTCTTCAATGGCTGGTAGCAGGTGGAGTGTCGCACTCCTTGCATTATGTAACTCCACCCCAATTTAGATCTGACTTCAAATAAATGAAAATCAAGCTGCTGGTTGGCTCCTTTCCCCGCGGATATAAATAGCATTTTCAAATCTTATCTAGAAACAGTGTTGTAGAGGGGAGAGGCTTTGAAATGCAGCCCGACGATTAGGATCCCATTGTTCCGCTCCACACCCCCTCCATTCTCCCGGCTGCTTACAGTAAGCCTGAGGATCTGTGTGTGTGTGCCTGAGTGTGTAGCCCTGCACATGTGTATGCATTCATCTGCATCACAGGGTGATTGAGATAGGGGCTCATGGTAAGATAGCATGTGCATATGTGTGGTGTCGTGGGTTTGAGAGTTTGTGAGTAATTGGTGTGTGTGTGTGTGTGTGTGTGTGTGTGTGTGTGTGTGTGTGTGTGTGTGTGTGTGTGTGTGTGTGTGTGTGGTACTGCTGGGTGTGTCTTTGATGATGGATGCTGTGCCTCTGCTGCTTACCCCACTGCTCCTCTCAGAATTAACAAGGTTGCTAAGATACAGTGGGCTTATATTAGATTAGGTTATCTGCTGTTATTGCTGTTACTATATTTTACCCAGCACCGTGAAGCATTCATTAATTTGGAAATTTACCCTGCCGTGGAATGAAGACGCTGGTGTTTGTGCACCACTGTTCCTCGCCTCTTCTGGCTCAAGCTGCTGAAAGCCCCCGGGTCGGATGTCTTCCCCTCCCCATTACAATCTGAAGGCGGGTCCCTACTTCTCTTTATCATTAAACTCATGTAATCCCAGGCCTGTGGCCCAGTGTTTCCATTGGACACAGAACAAGCCAGTCCAGGAGGAGCCAGGAGGCGGTCGTATCACTTTGAGGCTTATTGGTGTCCAGAGGTGTTGTCCCTCCCACCAGCAGATGTCAGCCCAATCCAGTGTTTGACCTCCATAGCGTCTTCTCCAGGGCTGGAGGGCCACTGCTGCTGCTGTTAGCAGATAAAGTACAGGAAACAATAGAGATGCCAAGTGGGCTGTTCAGACGAGGGAGGCCATGCGCCGCACGTATTCAGCATTTTTAGGGAAAGCTCTTTTTTTCGGAATAATTTACGTTTTCACTGGCAAAGCTTGTTTAACCATTTTACTGAATAGTTGATCAATTTGATATCCATATCTTGCCTAGCACTAAAATACCCAAGACACATTCACATGTCTTTTAAGAGCAGCAGGGTATGGTATATTGCCATAATGATGGAAAAGCACTGCCAGAATTGCGCTGGAAGTAAACTTTGGCTCAAGCCACCCGAGGCGCTATGTCTTGCAATGCGATTTGTAGCGGATGTTGTGTGCGTGTGTATGTGTGTGTGTGTGTGTGTGTGTGTGTGTGTGTGTGTGTGTGTGTGTGTGTGTGTGTGTGTGTGTGTGTGTGTGTGTGTGTGTGTGTGTGTGTGTGTGTGTGTGTGTGTGTGTGTGTGTGTGTGTGTGTGTGTGTGTGTGTGAGAGAACCTCTGAAAAGACCTTCTTTAAGGGAACCCCCATTAGTGTGGGATCCCAGGGAGATAATGAGCGCTGACTGCTTTATGTCCTGGAAATGATTGAGTGGAACGTCGGAGCAGTTCATGAATCCTCTCCGACTGACAGCACGTAGCCTGCTAGCTAGCACAGCTATTGTATTACAGATGGACAGCATCTAGAGTTAATAGTCAGAAAAAGACAAATAGCGTGCATACTAACGGCACGCTGACTATGAGCAACAGGTCCTGTCTATTCTGCAGACAGACAGCATCTGTCTGACGGGTTAGAAGGCGCTCTGTCCCAATTCCACATAATGTGTTCCGACGAGGAGCTGACTAAAGTGAGTACGCTCAGAAAAGTCTGTTAGCGTGTCAAAAAAGGTGTGCTGTCTGTCAGTGCCCCATGATGTAATGTATGGAATAGGGCTGGGTGATAATACACGGATAATGTATTGTCTTTCTATGGAATCATATTGTGATGAAATCATACATCATAATATTGTGTTATATAAGATAAGATAAGATATTCATTTATTAGTCCCACAGTGGGGAAACTTCAGGATCACAGCAGTGGGTGTACATTAGAGCATTAATAAAAATAAAAGATACAAATAAAAACACAAAACACAATACTAAATACTAAAATACAAAATACTAATACTACTACTAAAATACTAAATACTAAAACTAAATTACTAAATACTAAATACTAATACTAAAATAATACTAGATGACATATATATATATATATATATATATATATATATATATATATATATATATATATATATAAGTTGTTTAAATTGCACAAAAAAAAGGTCCTTCTTAAACCGATTAGCATGTATTGGTTTGCATTCATGTAATCATGGTCATAATATGGCTCGGACTATGTATTCATTTATTCTCTGTAAATTCTAAGAACCTAAGAACCAAAGTTCTTAATTAAACGAGAAAAACTTTAGATTAAAGTATTTCATTCACAGAATATGCTTCAGTGTGCCATAAAGACTTACTGCCGCTCCACGGTGGAGCAGAGGAGGAGCTCCCAGCAGCAGCAGCGAGGGGTGGAGAAACAGCTCCTGGATGATCTTTGAGACGGAGAAATAAGTAGCCGACCAAAACTGCTTTTCTTTGTCTAAAAGTACAACACAATATGTAAAGACACCGGTAAAGAGAAGGATTCTCTGTTGTTGTTTCCTGAGCTTCTCCTTGATTTGTTTATGAAAACTTGATACAGATCTGTTAGCACACATACTGCACCCCCCTTTTTTAAGCCTACAACAAAATGGTACAGTGCATTTATTTCTTAATTATTAACTTGGATACCTAAAGCTAGCAGGAAGCTAATAAAGGCATCTGTATCATGTATTAGGCATACTCACATACTAGTCAGTGGTTTTACCATTTATGCATGACAGTAATAGACTCACACCACATGTTACTCTCTATTGCCTATTCTCATTTGTTTACTTTGTTTATTTGTTTATGTGTGGATGAATTTAAATCTGATGCCAAAGTCCAACCTCTTGTCAACAACGTAACTTGTGGCATACATTGGATTGGATTGGATTGGATTCAATGTATTGTCATTGTTAGAGTACAGGTACAGAGGCAACATTTACTTTGCCAGTGGTGGAAGAAGTATTCAGATGTACTTGAGGAAAAGTAGTCACACCAAACCTGCCGCTATGGAAAAATGCATTTAAAGTATCAAAAGCCAAAGTACTCATATAAAAATGTCCACTGTCAGTATTTTACTATTACACCTACATGTGTACATCGCCAAGAGAACATGGGATCATTGGCTTGTGTGTGCGTCCGTGTGTTAGTCTGAGGGAGCGTGCGCCTCTGTTTCTGTCCACAACTAATCTCGCATTCTGCTGCAGCAAATTGCATAATATTTTTGGTTGGCCAGCTTTACAAATGGCGCGTTTGCTAACAGCTAATGGAACCAGAACACCTCACCGTAACTCAGCTGCAAGTTTCATTTTGTTTTTGCCGGGATTGTATGATGTATCTTATGAGACCACTTCAAGCTTTTCCCCTGCACTAATCAGTGCCTGCTTTCTTAGTTTGGATGAAGAGACAACCCCTACAGCCTATTGGTGCCTAGACAGGGGGGGGGGGGGGTCACACCTGGTGGAGATCTGCAATCGACTAACTTTCCAGTTTTAGATTAACACTATTGGTGCATGTCGCCTATGTTGCATTTTTCGGTCGTGCACACTTCACTTTTTATTCTGTTCGGTAGTTTAACCGACTGCAATGCATCATATTCTGTAACACCGTGACCAGGTGAGCAACGACAGGCATAAACATACTTTTGCTACATCCACTTTTCTCAACCCTCTTTTCTTCCCTTCCAACAATCCTTCCTTTCGCGTGTCTCCATTTATTTTCGCTCCGTATCGACGTCTTTCCTTGATCAGTTCTCTTCGGTATCCTGATGTCTTCCCTTGTGTCCTGATCCCTCCTGCTCTGCTACGGCTTAGCAATTAACCCTTTTAAGAGCGTACACAAGTGTGTGTGTGTGTGTGTGTGTGTGTGTGTGTGTGTGTGTGTGTGTGTGTGTTTGTGTGATTGGATGTGCACGTCTAGATCCCATGTGTGAGTGGTGTTGCCCTGCTTAATGCTTCTGAAGCACAGGCCTCCTGCTCTCCTCCCACTGCTGCAGCCTGGGGATATCCAGGCTTCTGCACTCCAGCGTGCTCACAGGTGGAGGCAAATATGAGACGATAGGAGTCAGTTCAGGCATAGGCACCAGAAAACAGATATTAAATTAAAAAAATATACTACAATTACAGAGATGCCCATGAAGAAAATACAGTGTGGTTAAACACATTAAGATACTCCATCTCAGTAAAGCAATGTATAGAATAGTATAGCCTTGTGGAGTTTCTGAGTCGAGTAGTGTTAGGTATTCTGAAACAGGGCACTCCGCAGATGGTGGAAAACAGGCTTCCAGACGCGCATGAATAAAGTTATCAACATTTAATGGCAAGAAGTGTAAAACGTTTGTAGCCGGCGGTCAAAACATCATTTCCGGTCAAGTATTTTCACAATAAGATTTCCTGTCTATTATTTTCAGTATTAAATAATAGACAGTATTTTTGTCGATCTATAATACTAACATACAGTCAATCTCATGCAACATACATACATTCTTGCCATTTACATTTGCATAGAGCAAACATTACCCCTATGCTTGATAATACATTAATAACAATATCAATATTCTCCCTAATATTTTCTATTATAATATCTTTCTATATGTATTAATTTAAACATAAGACCTCTGCAGATGTTATCAAAATAAACTATTACAACCTAACAGTAGTAACATCCTGTACACATAATAACTACAAATAAAAGCTGATAAAAACAGAACAAAACTCCTCAGAAACAAATGAAGTGCATGTTGAAGCAAATGTGTGCAGCTTGCAGGCTAATATCATGACTATCAGACATAGCAGTACGATGTACTGGTAGTATAGGAGCCGTCTGCCCTTACAGGAGCTGCCTGTCCTTTAGTGGTTGTCCAGTCATGTAGAAGCATCGACCTTTGTGTGTGCATGTTTGTGTACCTCGGTGAATAGCATCCTCTGGGATGGGAAGGGGTTCCTGCACTGTGTCTTCACTCTGGCCGTGACACGGGACTCTACTGGTGTGACTGGTTGAGAACAAAGCTACCCGGATGTCTGCTGTTAGTCCTACATGCAGGTTTTAGAAGATGTTTAGTGGGCAGGCGATGAAAGCTGAGCTGCAGAATTACCTGGAAAAAGGTGTATGGGCGGAGCTCGGGAAGAGGGAGGGAGCGAGCGCCTCCCCTCCTCCTCCTCTTGCTCCATCCTCCCTCCCTCTCCCCCTGTCTTCAGCTCTTGCACAGGATCACATTAATATTCCTTTGAAGCCTGTTTTAACTGCAGCCAGATTTCCTTCTCTCCCACTCTCACTCCTCTTCTCCTTTTTTGTGTTTCCCCCATTTTCTCCCTCCCGCTATTGTTTTGGAGCAGGTATCGCTTTCCTATCATTTCTACTAACCGGTGCAGCAGGGAGGGGCAGTTTCATTACCTTCACTCAGGAATTCCCCTTGTTGCACACACACACACACGCACACACACATGAAGAGGGGTGGGGGTACCGATGCCTTTGACAGAGCGTGTTGATTGGTTCAGAATGGTTGCTGCCTCTTGTAGGAGAGTGGAACGGCTATTTTTAGATCAAGGGGTAGCTGGGAGAGAAAGACTGAGGAGGGTTCTGTGAGTGTGTGTGCTTGTGCGTGCGTGTGTGTGTGTGTGTGTGTGTGTGTGTGTGTGTGTGTGTGTGTGTACTCGTGCGTGTGTGTGTGCTTGTGCGTGTTTGTGTGTGTCCTTGTGTGTGTGCGTGCGCTTGTGTGTGTGTGTAAGGCATACTGCAGTCTTGAAGGAAGTTCCTTCTTCACACACATATACACGCACACACACACACACACACACACACACACGCACACACATGCACTTATGCAGCAGTGCCCCTCTAAAGCCAGGGTGTATTCCATGTGCTTGCTCCCCTTTTTCTCTCCTCCCTCAACCTTTTTTTCTCGCTGCCCCCCCCCCCCCTCTCTCTCCTCCCCCTCCTCCCCCTTCCCGCAGCCTTTCTGTCTCTCTTGTTTCTCCCTCTCTTTCTCTCTCTCTGAGCTGGCTCGGTGTGCAAATGTCAGCACTCTCCCATTTATTTGCCAGAGCCCAGAGCAATGTCCTGCACCCTCTGTTTACCTCTGTCTCCACGGCGCTGCTCCATCACCACTGCTTTCCTCCTGCTCGCCCCTCCCCTAAAAATAAAGAAATCCCTTTTCATCCATTCTTTTCCACCTCAATCTCCTATTTTCCACACCAACATCTTTCACTTGCATCCATCCTCTAGCTCTATTGCATTCCTGTCCTTCACACACACACACACACACACACACACACACACACACACACACACACACACACACACACACACACCTACCCTAGCCATACCAATTCCATTTTTTTACACCATTCTTGCTTCACCCATCCATCCGCCCCTCCTCTCGTTCATGGATCATGGCACTTCATTGGAGTAACATCATAACATTTCCAGTCTTGTCTACAACTAGCACCATCACAACCACCACAACCACCACAACCACACCGCCATCGTCGCCCCCTCCGGTGCTTCGTTTTGACTCTATGACTATTTTAAGACGCTAGCGTGTCCGTCCACATTTGGCCCCGTCAGATCACAAAACACCTTGTCCCGCTCTTCATCCTTTTTTCGTCAGTCTCTTTCTGTCTCCTCTCACTTTGTTATTTCTTTTCCCATTTTCCTCCGCCCATGTCTTCGTTCTTTATTCCTGTCTCACTCTATCCGTCACTCTATCCGTCTGTGATCACAGGATGACTCATGTGGCTCGCACCTGCTCTGCAGTCAAGGGGCTGCCGTGCTTTTATGAGAAGAGGTTGGAGACGATGAAGGTGTGGCTTCACGTAGGCTCAGTGTGCTCAAACATGATGCAGAAGATCAGGTAGCAGTTGCGCCAGGAATGTTTTTTAAATAGTCAGGTCCACCTGCCTTATTGTCAAAACTGACAAGTGGGGCTGCAACAAATGAGAACATCATATTCTCCCTAAAGTCCAGTAATCAGTCTCTTTTCACTTGAAATGGGTATCAACATGTAAGATTACAAAAACAGACCCAGAGGATTCAGAGATGTGAGCGATCCTTGGTGTTCTTTTATCTAGTTTTCATCATCTCATCAAAAAAGAAAGATCATTTTGGTGTGTTTCGTCATTTTCTTCATCTGATGTTCAGTCACCCACCTTGAGAAGTCACATGCGGCATCCATTACTCACTTTAGAAAACTAGAAAACAGCCATTCTTGTCTTTTGCAAGTGAGTGAGTTGGCATGTGAGTAAAGAATGTTTGGGGAGGAAAGTGTTTCAGTTTTTGGACAATTTTTTGTCACAGTTATGAGAAAGAGTCATTTACAGCAAATCGTTGTCCCCAACGGTAAATTATAAAGTTGTGCTAAAGCCTTTGCGTTTCATTTTGGATTAGTTGTGAGTTTTTCTGCTCATCTTCCTTTCTTATGATTCTCTCCGTCTCTCCAGTGAGCGACAGCTGTTTTCGGAACCTTGCAGAGGACCGCAGTGGCGTCAACCTCAAAGATCTCATCCATGATCCCTCCCTGTGAGTATTGGCCTCTTCATTACAACTCCACCTACAGGGATGATGAAAGAAAACATCAGGCAACACCTTCCTACACACAATCATGTATTCAAGAGTCCTCCCAACTAACCTTAAAGCCACCGCACTTAAAACAGGCCTCTGTCTGTGTTGTGCTCTTGCGTGAGCAATTTTTGTGAAATTAAAAAATCTCTTCAATGCAACAATTTCCAGCATGCATAGCAACAAAAAACAAAAGAGCTGTAGTGCTCTTCTGTTTGAGGATGACTCTCAGTAGCTGGAGGAAATCAGGAGGAGAAATCAATACTTGTTTCCATTAACAGGGATGTGATCGGTGACACGCAGGAAAACAATAATCTCCATCACAACTTCAACTTTATGTGCCAACAAATGAAAATACTGAAAATGATCTTGTGCTAAATGCATTAAATCATTGTTTTTGCACCTTTCTAGAAGCTTTACAATGTGCATGGCTGTGTTGTTGTCAAGACCACCTAAACTGAGACCAGAATGTAACCAAGACCAGAAGGCATCACTCCCGATACAAGAACAAGACTTTGAGGGATGGAGACCAAGACTTGACCGCTGCGAGTCCGACACTACATAACTCACGATAAAATGTGGGAAATGCAAACAATAGGCACCACTGAATTTCTCTTTGTCCGAGACCTTCTAAAACTGCGGTCGATTCGGGTCTGAAAATGAGAAGGATCTCCGTTACGACAACACCGGTGCACAGTTCACTTTTCTGCAAGCTCCAGTCAGATAAAATAGAAGTGGCAATGAGCGTCACTTCTGTAAATTCTTTAACTTTAAAGCAAAGCAAACCGCTTTATGAGAGCGTGAAGGTAATAAAAAGCTATTCACAAAACACACGTATTACACATATATAGCATCCCACCATGTCATCAGACATGCGCTCTGGTCCACCATCGCAGCCCACTGCAGAAACTATCGAGATGATGGTTTACGTCAGATTTGATATCTCTAAGATTTATAAGTCAAGCTCGAGCTTTCATATCACTGCACATGTCGCACGTTGCTTTTCCAAATGACGCTTCAGCCTGCGACTGGAACGCGATGAGCTGTGACCTCAGACAACCGAGTCATCCTCCAAACAGCCATTGATTTGCTGCAGCTGCCCTGCTTCTCTGTCACAACATCACACCAGTCAATACCACTGGAGAGCCACCAGTTCCCCCTGCTCTGGGACCCTGGGCTGATCCATGCTTGTCATGTCCATTATGGTATGTTTATTTTGAGGCCGATGTGTAATATGTATGTGTCAAGTCTGCGTGACACACAGAGGGAGTGCGAGGAGGCTTGTGCCATGTCTTGTGCGTCACGCCAGACAGAGCCCCAGAGAGTGATTATCCACCGCATGCTTGTTCGTACAATACGCTGGAGGGAAGGTTTGGAGGTTTCTTTTGTTATGGGTTTTTTTCCCCGTGTGTATCTATGTATCTATAATATAATCCATGTGTGTGTGTTTCTGGTGATGTCCAGTAAACACGAGAGACCAGCATTGATTCAAACATATTTTTGATGTTCATGAAAAACATGATTATGTTGTTTTTTTGCACACATCTCGTGTAGTTTACATAGAAGAAGGAGAAATAGAAATATACTTTATTAATCCCAAGGGGAAATTTGTCGACACAGTAGCACCAATAAACTAAACACACGAGAATAAAATATAAATATAAGAAAGAAAGAAAGAAACAGTGACTGTGCATGAAGTATACAAAGTGAAATATAAAATACAAAATAAAATATACATGTATATATATATATACACACAACATATATGCAAATACAGCAGTGTAAAATCAAATAAAATACAGGTATCCAGGATATTAAACGTGTTCAAGTATTTCCAAAGTCTCAAAATATTCAGGAAACATAATAAAGATGTAATGTTTATGTTCAGGCAACTCAAAGCACTTGGACTTGGTTCAGTTTTGAAAAAGTCAATACTGACTGGAAGCACGAGACATGATGAATTTACTTTGGCATCGACGTCCTTCTCTTTGTTCACACACCCCAGATGTCTAGGAGCCCGAGCCTTAGGAGCTCTAATACTAAAAGAGTTTCACAAGAGTACAACGCCTTTCCTCGCACGAACGCAACAAAAGACTTCTAGACACGTAAGCAGTATTTTATGTGTGGTATTTCTTATATAAAATATTTTAGTTTGAGTGACTCTTAGAAGGTTATATAAGTCACAACTATGTCAGTTTATTGTGGTGCAGAAAATGTGTCCCCATACAGCGAAAGTGCATTGTGAGTTACGTGTCACGGTAAACATATTTAAAGTTAGTTTTTGACGTATCATCTTTGATACATTTTACTTAAATATAATCAAGTAATTTACAATGTTTATCCGGTGTTTAAAACTACGCAGTAATCCGGGAGAGACTTTTTCTCTCAAAAGATATTTGAGAATAAATAATAATAATACATAAGATTTATATAGCGCTTTTCCAGGTGCTCAAAGACGCTTGATTGATTGAGAGTGTGTGTGTGTGTGTGTGTGTGTGTGTGTGTGTGTGTGTGTGTGTGTGTGTGTGTGTGTGTGTGTGTGTGTGTGTGTGTGTCTTTATTATATTGTGTGGCCCGAGACATGGAAGCACAGTCATAGTGTGGGGTCCAAAAATATTGTGGGGTCCAAAAGGCTGGACCCCACAATTATTACATCAAATTCAGTGAACAAATGGTTAAATATAGGCCCTGTGAAGTTTTTAGAGGTTTCCCCACAATACACATAAACCAACGTAGTGTGCTTGAGGTGTGCTTAGCTATAATTACTCAGTAGCCCCCCCTATGGAGCACAGGTGGTAGCGCAGGAACACACACTACACACACTTGGCTCTACTGTGCATGCCCAACCACTTGGATCTACTGCGCATGTGCAAGCAGCGTCTTCAATTCAGGTTCAGGCTGCTAATGCTAAAAATTAATATTAAGGTAATACATCAATAAACAACATGGCAGCAAACAAAACCAAGAGAAGACAAGCTGATTATTATCTTTACTTCACAGAAGAAGAAGAAAAAAAAATAAAAAATAATAGGCATACAAATGAAACGTACATGTGTACATTTAGTCTTCGTTTAATCAATATTAAGAAAATGTATTAATACGTATCTATATGTGAATAAATGTTCACTTGTGAGAAACGGATTGTGTTGCTTGGAGAGGCCACGGGGACGTGCCTGGTGGGCGGACACAGAAGTCACATGCAGCAATACGACTAACGGGACGCGCCGGCTTGGCAAAACAAGCGCTCCTTGACTCGATTTCTGGTTGACGCGTCACCGACTGTCTCTGGCTGAGGAGAATGCACGTGGACCGGGATACAAAATACGGTAAGAAATGACTGTAGTAGTTACGTTACGGTGTATTTCTGTCCGCTGAGCCGACATGTTGTCATTTAAATGAGGCTTTTAAGCTGACGCTTAACGTTGTTGCCGTTCAGACGCTGTGACCGGTGACCGGTTAGCGCTAAGCTAGCGCTCTGAGCCCATGTCAGGGAAATTAGCTGCTATTAAAATGCATTTTCACAAGGCTTTGGTAGCGATATGACCACGTCTTGCAATTAACAGGAGCATATAGTTGTGTCTAAAACAGAGATGTGTTCTGCTATGTCACGTTAGCTTATTTTTTATTCCGTTTTTATCATTAGTTAACTTAATACAATTAAAAACTGACGAATATGACTCGAGGGAGGAGTTATCTGTTCAAAAATAAGCATGTTAGTGTTTTTTGTGCATAAAGTTGGTGTAAATAATAAAGTCGATGCAAAGGGGACATATCAATAATTTAAATATGCAAGTGTGCGAACACGTGCAAGTAGATTACATGCAAAGCCACGCAAATGGCACAGTCAAGTTTTTGTCATATAATGGGGACCAGTGGGGGAGGGGTTCAGAATACCAGACTGACTCAGAATACCAGACTGACACGCACACGTCACCGTCAGTTGTGGGGTCCACGTAAATGGAATAATATGTAAATATTTAACTGACCAAATATTATATTTTCTGGTCATTAACTTAAAAAAACATTAGATATGACGAACCTGAACTCAGTTTCTATATTTGTAGTCATACCTGCTGATAGTCAACGGTCAATTCTCCTGGCAGACCTCAGCTTTACTTATTATCAGCTGCAGTTTTAACAGCAGGCAACATATGAATCACAGATATCAGAGAACTTGGAATTGATCAAAAGTATGAATGATTTTGAGTCGCTCGATGACCCGCTTTGATAAAAAATGCTTGCTCACTCATTTGCTGTTTTATATCGTATCACCTCATGGTTATTGCTATTTAATTGAATAACTTTACTGCTGACCAGCTGATGAAATATGAATTTGAACTTCTTCTACAGAATGGACCACAGTCTTCTGGTGACGAGACCCTCATATCCTATGAAGGTAATCATGCTAGTCTTGATTAGTTTCTTGTGTTACTATGTTAGTTTTAGTATGACTGAAGTCTCTCTTTTCTTTCTTTTCCTCTTCTCTCTATATCTACAGTGGGGGAGTATTTAGTCAGCCATCAATTGTGCAAGTTCTCCCACTTAAAAGAGGAGAGAGGCCTGTAATTGTCATCATACGTAGACCTGAGACATGAGGGGAAAAATCCAGAAAATCACTTCGCTGATTTTTAAAGAATTTATTGGTATATTCCACATTCTACTATCCTGTGTTCCTGGTGCAGGTCTACATGTGGTCCTGGTGCAGGTCTACATGTTGTTTCTGGAGTCCTCTGACAGCTCATTGGTCTTGGCCATAGTGAGTTTGGAGTGTCACTGTCAAGTGTCTTTTATACTGATTTGAGTTCAAACAGGTGCCATTAATACAGGTAAGGAGTGGAGAATAGAGGAGCCTCTCAAAGAAGAAGTTACAGGACTGTGAGAGACGGACATCTTGCTTGTTTGTTATTGACCAAATACTTAGTGTACCCAGGAATTTACCAATTAATTCTTTAAAAATCAGACAAAGTGATTTTCTGGATTTTATTTTATTTTTTTCCTCATTTTGTCTCTCATAGTCAAGGTCTACCTATGATGAACATTACAGGCCTCTCTCATCTTTTTAGGTGGGAGAACTTGCACAATTGGTGGCTGATTAAATACTTTTTTCCCCCACTGTATATAGTTCTACTTTGTATGCTGTTATAGGTTTTAAAGTGTATTTTAAATATTAATCACTGCAGCCCCTATGTTTGTGTTCGACTTTAGAATAGGCCATGCACACTGCTTTAAGTTATTTGCTATTTAATAAATGTTTAATAGACTTATCAAATAAAGTCACTTTGTAACTTGTCAGTATCTCAACATACATCATTACTATAATTTCTAAATGCAGTCTCTTTTTCAATCTGAATTCCAGGTGACACACAATCAGGCTCCGGAGACGCCTTTAGACTGGACTACCTATGATGGATGTGACCCAAATAGAGCTACAGTCAGGTAATGGAGTATAGTAAACATTGTCTCTATTTATGTTGACCTGTACACAATGTAGCTCTATCAAGATAGGGATGTGTTTTCATTGCTTTTCTGATGCAGCATGTCAGTCAGCTTACTCATGGAGTCCCTTTGGGGCCCTGGCGTTTTATTCAAATTATAAGTGACTTAATATGATTTTAACAAAACATTTTAGGATCCAATCTCAAGTCAATACAGGTGTAAATGTCTACTTAATGAGCTGTAGTCATTTTCAAACAGGTATTTTGAACATGCCCCATTCTGCAGGCCATAATATGCTGTGGAGAGAAATTAATCTCACACACATTCTTGCTATCCTATCCTTGGGGGCCCTGGCGTTTTATTAAAACTATAAGTGACTTAATATAATTTTAACACAACATTTTAGGATCTAACCTCAAGTTAATACAGGTGTAAATGTCTACTTAATGAGCTGTAGTAATTTTCAAACAGGTATTTTGAACATGCCCCATTCTGCAGGCCATAATATGCTGTGGAGAGAAATTAATCTCACACACATTCTTGCTATCCTATCCTGGCGTTTTATTAAAACTATAAGTGACTTAATATAATTTTAACAAAACATTTTAGGATCTAACCTCAAGTTATTACAGGTGTAAATGTCTACTTAATGGTCTACATGTGGTCCTGGTGCAGGTCTACATGTGGTCCTGGTGCAGGTCTACATGTGGTCGTGGTGCAGGTCTACATGTTGTTTCTGGAGTCCTCTGACAGCTCGTTGGTCTTGGCCATAGTGGAGTTTGGAGTGTGACTGTTTGAGGTTGTGGACAGGTGTCTTTTATACTGATATGAGTTCAGACAGGAGCCATTAATACAGGTAAGGAGTGGAGAACAGAGGAGCCTCTCAAAGAAGAAGTTACAGGTCTGTGAGAGACGGACATCTTGCTTGTTTGTTATTGACCAAATACTTATTGTACCCAGGAATTTACTAATTAATTCTTTAAAAATCAGACAAAGTGATTTTCTGGATTTTCTTTCCTCATGTTGTCTTTCATAGTTGAGGTCTACCTATGATGAAAATTACAGGCCTCTCTCATCTTTTTAAGTGGGAGAACTTGCACAATTGGTGGCTGACTAAATACTTTTTTCCCCACTATATATATACTTATATGGGAGACCAGGAGCTAAATGTGGTGGACAAAGCTAGATCTTTGGGTCACATCATCAGGAATGATCTAAGCGATGATGACGATGTGCAACAGCAGTGTTGCAAACTTTATGCACAAGCTAATATGCTGGCACGTAATTGTGACATGTGTACAGATGTTAAAACTGCTCTCTTTAGAGGTGCTGTACTTCTCTTTACAGGTGTACATGTATGTGTACACACATGTGTATGGCATGTATGTGCCATGAGTCTGAAATAAAAGGAATATATGACACCCTTTAAACATTTGTGTTTGTATTCTATAGGATGCACCAGAACCCTGACAAAAGATTGTTGGAATGAATCCTCTATCAACGGCACGGATTCCGATGAATCCCAGAGTTCTGTCCCCGGCTTAGAAGAACTAAAGCATACAGGTGAGCAACACTCACAATTTAGAGAAATACTGATTTGCTTGAGTTTTTCTTAACTGATGGTGCACATCATTACATTACATCATCATGTGGAAAGTTAAGTGTGCATTGGAAATGTTTAATAATGTGCTGACTTTAATTTAAGTAAAAACTTTTTTCTTTTTAAAGATGGAGAGTGGGATTAATTACAATGAGCTTTTTGACCAGTGGAGACAAATATATTCCAAAGACTAGTGAGGATGATTCGAGCCCTTCAACCAGCCAAAGTGCCAGAGAGCACTTGCAACAGCAACGTTTTTAATTTCGGCCGTTATTCTCTGAATTGACGATCAGCTGATATAACCGCACTGTAGAGCGTGGTTTAAAAGGAGAGCAACGATTTAAACATCTATTTGTCTGTGGTATGACTTATTCATTTAGAATTTCGCTTTTGTCTTTTCAGAAAGTCAGCTCTCATCCACTCAGAGAGAAGATGAGACCACAATGCCAGATGTGATGGACGCAGCACCTCAGGAGGTTGTCAACAAGAGTCTCCAAAAGAGGTAAAAGAGGTTTTGAAGAAAATATTTCTTTGATATCAAACTTTATTACTAGGTTGATAACTGGATCCGGTTTCATCCCTACCTAGGCAATAAAAACAAAAAATGGAATTTCACATCCCATCATATTTGCTGTTGTTGGTTTCCATCTTATTCTGGAGGTTGAGATATTTAAAATGTGTCCCTGAAATGTTACAGTGACATTAAAGGACTAGGAAAATGCTATAACAGCAGCAAAGGAAAACATATGATCGAGTTATAAATACAAAAGAAACGGCATAGGTCAATGGAATCAGAATTATTGCTTAAATACTGTTGGATAGATGAAGTCAAATCACTTAATGCAAAGTAGTATTGCCTCTATTATTTATGAACTCTTCTAACAATCATCAGGTGATGGACTTGTACATTATATATATTTATTATCTCCAATAATATGTTGTAAAGAAAAACTGTCATATTAATGTAAATTAAAATGGTCAGACTTTGATTGTCTCAAGCAGGCAATCCAAACTTCAACATTTCATATAAGTTTCACTTTAAACGCCCCACCAGACATCCAGAACCCCTACCTGCCCATTTTCCAGTTCTCTCTGCTCTGGCACACCTGAACCAGCTGATGTTCAGCCTCATATAACAGTTGCTTATGACTTCACAGTTTATAGAAAATGTTATTTAAACATTATTTACACAGGTATAGTACTTGTATAACTACCAAGCTCTTTGGCATTTAATTAGTGTAATGAGCATTGTCTTTATTAATAAACGACCAGTTCAGACCCTACATTCTGAGCTGCATAATGGAATGACTCGCATCGTCGATGTGTGCTGCTTTTGCAGGACATTAATGTTGTATTGATAAATTGCAGCCCACTGGCTCTCACCCCCATCCCATTGGCGTGTCATCCTGATGCTCTCCACATGGCCGATATGTTCATACGGCTACGGCCCAGTTAAAAACAGCTGCGCCTAAGCTGTATGCTGACGAGGAGCACCCTACACGCAGTTCCATAGCACGAGAATGGAAATGGAAACCTTGAATTGTGTTTCTTGTTCGACAGGTCGCCCACCATTCCAAAGAAGGAAGTGGACAAAAGAGGAGATAATCTCAGTCGAGAAGCACATGATGTCCTTCATCACCAGGCAAAAGTGATTGTGATAAGTGCCTTGATGTTGAGAAAGCTGCTCTCAAAGATAGAACATGGTCGGCCTTGAAATTCTATATAAAGAACAGAATTACAGCGCTGAAGAGAACGGTTTGAATCGAGCATGGCTGTTGAGTTTTACGTGTCATTGTTCAGTGTTTAGTGCAATTTTTATTTAGTGCATGCGATGTTTAGCATTTAAAGCAGTAGTGCATGGTTTAGTGTTTAGCATTATTGGTGTTGAGTGTCTGTTGACCACCACTTCTCCTTTTCTAATCTTTATTCTCTATAATCTATTATTTCACTTCATTGCCTTTAATTTCCTGTCACATTACCTCATTTTATAACCATATCTCTTTTACAGCTTATCATTTTATCTGTCATTTTCCACTAATCTCAGTTAATTGACATTTTAGCGGATTTATTTATAATTTAATTCCCCAATTTGTACTCATTTGTTTATAATAAATATATTGAAATATTAAATATATTGAAATATTTAATAAAATTGTGAATTTACAATTTAACTGGCTCAAATCTCTCATTTGAAGCAATTTGTTTAATTCAACCAAAGAAGTAGGCGATCTTCTGACCTTTTTCACTTTTGTCTCTGTCTAATGTTATGAGTTTTGTCCTGCAGTACTGCTGACATTATGAAAGGTTAATGATACATTTGCATGTACTTAATACTAGGTTTCATCAGGTACCAAGTTCACCAATAGCATCCCTATAAATTTATTAGGAGTCACAATGATAAGACTATGGTTGACTTGTATGGCTATTTATTTTGTTCATTCACAAAGTTTGATCACAAAATAGAAAATACCCTCGATATTAAAAAACAGGACCTAAACCTATACCCAAATCGTCACGTTCTAGCAGATGGATATCGTGCTGCATCATGGTTCCACAGCATCGTGACAGTCAAAGGTGTTCGGGTTCCACAAAATGAGTTTAACCCGACTGTGTGTAAACTGGCCCTCAGAAAAGAATACAAACCAGACAGTGTGTATAGTGTCGAGACCCCACTATGGGGTCCTAGTCAGGTCATGGGATTTTACTTTGTCTAATTGATCATTTAAAGTGATATCTTTGTTTATGTCATCTCAAAGATAATGCCTGATTTTTTTCAGTGCTGTACAACCTTTAGAAAGGGTGGAACCAGTTGGAACCCACAAGTGATGTGCCTGTCAGGTGGTCCCACAATACGATAAAGACAAGGCTGTGTGTGTGTGTGTGTGTGTGTGTGTGTGTGTGTGTTGCATGGGAACGTCAGTTTGAAGGGACAGGTTGGCATGGAAGAAATATAAGAAGCAGATTCACAAATCAAGAACTGCTCAGCATTACATTACATTTAGCTTTCATCCTAAGCGACTAAGGATTATGTTAGAGTCATACACCGGAGACACAGCTACAGGAAGCAATTCAGGGTTACCTGTCTTGCTCAAGAACACATCTACTAGGGCGGGGATTGAACCGCCAACCCCCTGATTGAGAGACAGACCTGCTAAACACTGATCCACCGTCGCCCAATGGCACCTTAGGGGGCTTTGGGTTCCACTTTAATGTCTTTAATGTCTTATCCTGTTGGAGGTGAATGGCCTCCAGTGATGGTTGTGGTGCACCTCAGAGTGGAGGCAGAGTCAAAGGCTCTGGGCGGAGGTGTTGTACACAAGTTAACTAGGAGAGTTGATCTGGTGTTAAACACTTGATGTGGACATGCAGACAGGCCGTCGGTGTAAGTGTCCATGTCGGCTCTGCTGTTGCGGTGATGGGAGCCGGCGGGCTCTGGCCTGAGATCCTCGGTGCCGTGTTAATCCACGCCACGCCGCGAGTCAGCGGCTCCATCAGGTCGGCCAGCCGGAACGCCGTGCCCTCAATGTGCCACCCTGCTGTGACAGAGACACATAGACACAGAGAGAGGGGGGGAGAGAGGGGGGGTGGAGGGAGGAGAGGGAGTATGGGGACACAGCAGGACTCATAACATAAACTATAATCACAGACACACACACACACACACACACACACACACACACACATTCAATCAATCAGTCTGCCCAGTTTGGCATTCAGTATCCAGAGGTGTGTCAGGAGGAGAGAAAAATGATATGTGGCAAAAAGAGAGAGAGAGGAGATGACAAATGATACTGAGACTCAAGGACACACATATGAGGCCGGAGGTATCCCTGTGTGTGTGTGTGTGTGTGTGTGTGTGTGTGTGTGTGTGTGTGTGTGTGTGTGTGTGTGTGTGTGTGTGTGTGTGTGTGTGTGTGTGTGTGTGTGTGTGTGTGTGTGTGTGTGTGTGCGTGTGTAGTTTTTTGTATGCATCTTTTCCAATGACATTTCCAATCATTTCCCATGTGAGCGAGTACTTTTCTTTAGGTGTGAGTTTGTGTGTGTGTGTGTGTGTGTGTGTGTGTGTGTGTGTGTGTGTGTGTGTGTGTGTGTGTGTGTGTTTGTATTTTGAAGGCTGAGTGAGTTTTCCTGTGGAGCCGTCTCTGCCCATCAGCGACTTGCGTTGTAACAACCGTTGTCATTTTTACAAATGGTCCCGGCTAAAGATGTAGCCAGGAGTCGATGAGCTGGCTGACAGGGTTAATGTGCGCCGCCATGAGACAGTCAGGGGAAACGGAGCCACGCGCATATGTGTGATCAATACGTGACTCGGTTGTGTGGCAATGAATCTGAAGCTCCGCCCCCACACACCTAGGCAAACGTGGAGTTTACGTCGCAAGTATTTGAAACACACAATCAGTGGCCATTCCTCCACAGAGGTTAACTGTGTTGTTTAAATAGATATCGTGTGTGCGTGTGTGTTTGTGTGTGTGTAGGGATGTGTGTGTATGCGTTTGAATACGTGTGTGTGCGTGTGTGTTTGTGTGTGTGTATGCGTTTGAATACACGTGTGTGTGTGTGTGCGTTTGTGTGTAGGGATGTGTGTGTATGCGTTTGAGTGTGTGTGTGTGTGTGTGCGTGTGTGTGTGTACGTGTATAGGGATGTGTGTGTGTATGCGTTTGAGTGTGTGTGTGTGTATGTCACGCCCAGGCAGAGAACAGGACACAGGCGCAGGGGGTACCAGGGATAACGGTCTTTATTAGGAAAACACGGCTATGAAAACTTAACTATTAAACTTAATCAGGCTACAAAACTTACAAAATCATAGTCACTCTCCAGGAGGAAGCCAACAAAACAAATAAACAAAAGCGCAGTCTGCGAGGCGTGGTTGACGTGGCAAGAGCGATGGCACGATCTGCCGGACGGAAACAAACACACTGGCACAGGACAGAGGGAAGACGCAGACTATAAGCACATGAGGGTAATGGGGAACAGGTGGAAACAATCAAGGATCAGGGGAGACAATCAGACCGGTGACACATGAGGAAGGGCAAGTGATCTGAAACGAGAGGAGAGTTACTATTTCAAAATAAAACAGGAAATGACAGAACAACACGCAGCAACATAAAACAACCCAACAACCTCACCGCAGTGTGACAGAACCCCCCCCCCCCTTCTAGAACCGACAGCTGACGGTCCAGGCAACTCAGGGTGGTCTCTATAAAAGTCCTGAATCAATGAAGGGTCATCGATATAGCTCTGTGGAACCCACCGTCTTTCCTCGGGCCCATAACCCTCCCAGTCCACCAGAAACTGTTTGCCCCTGCCTCTGTTGCGTACAGCCAACAGTCTCTTGACCCTGTAGAGTAGGCCCCCATCGACCGCTTCCAGTGGCGGCGGGGGCTTGGTGAGTGGAACCATGGGGCTTTCCTTGGTGGGCTTCACTTGACTGACGTGGAATGTGGGATGAACTCGAAGTGACCTTGGCAGACGGAGACGAACGGCAGCTGGACCGACTGTCTTGGAGATGGGAAACGGCCCAACGAACCGCGGTGCCAGCTTCTTGGAGGGAACCTTGAGGTGAAGATCCTTGGCAGACAACCACACTCGTTGTCCAGGCTTGTACTCTGGCGCGGGACGGCGTCGCCGGTCAGCTGCCTTCTTTACTCTGTCCCCCTGTCTGATGAGCACTTGACGGGCGGCCGCCCAGATGCGGTGACAGCGACGAACCATGGCATGGGCAGAGGGAACTGAAACTTCATGCTCAGTCAGAGAATACAGGAGGCTGGTAACCATAGACACACTTGAAGGGTGAGAGACCTGTGGCTGAGGTGGGCAGAGAGTTGTGGACATATTCCACCCAGACCAGGTGGGTGCTCCATGATGTCGGGTACTGTCACGCCCAGGCAGAGAACAGGACACAGGCGCAGGGGGTACCAGGGATAACGGTCTTTATTAGGAAAACACCGGCTATGAAAACTTAACTATTAAACTAAATCAGGCTACAAAACTTACAAAATCATAGTCACTCTCCAGGAGGAATCCAACAAAACAAATAAACAAAAGCGCAGTCTGCGAGGCGTGGTTGACGTGGCAAGAGCGATGGCACGATCTGCCGGACGGAAACAAACACACTGGCACAGGACAGAGGGAAGACGCAGACTATAAGCACATGAGGGTAATGGGGAACAGGTGGAAACAATCAAGGATCAGGGGAGACAATCAGACCGGTGACACATGAGGAAGGGCAAGTGATCTGAAACGAGAGGAGAGTTACTATTTCAAAATAAAACAGGAAATGACAGAACAACACGCAGCAACATAAAACAACCCAACAACCTCACCGCAGTGTGACAGTGTATAGGGATATGCGTGTATGTGTGTGTGTGTGTGTGTGTGTGTGTGTGTGTGTGTGGTTCTGATGCAATGTGAGTGGAGTCATGAGAGTGGAACCCCTTGCTGAGCACTCAGAGCTCTCATCACGGTCGGGGTTTGAAGAGGTGGGCTCGTCCACTCCTCCCCTTCTTCCTCTTCCTCCTTTTCCTCCTCTTCCTCCTCCTTCGTTCTCTCTATCAGCTAACATGTTGAGAGGTGACCCCTTGAGAGCTTTACTACATATGGAAGAACCAACAACTCAGCTGCAATGGCGCTACTGTGAGTGCGGAGATCCTCCCCTCCCTGGGCGGAGTGTGGATGTAAGAAAGCAAGAGAAAGAAAGAGAGAGTGAGATTGAGTGCCCTGTACAAAAGAGCGTGTATTATTAATGAAATCACCCTGGCAGATGGGTCTTATCCTGGAAGTGTCCCACAACCACAAAGAGTTGCAGCCGGCTCAAACATGCACACACATACTTCTGCTCTCTCTTGTTAAGTGTGCCCCTGACAGTCTATCCCTCCTTGTTCTCACTCTTTTCACCCGTGCCACTCTTTCTCTCTTATCCCGTCTTTCTCTCTTTATCTTCCTCTCTCTATGCTCGTCTTTTATTCATAGAAAGATTTGGCCAAGGCGTCCAGGCTTTCAGGCCAAAACTACTGCCATGCTCCCCCCCCCCCTCCCCCCCATCTTCCATTCCTTCCTCCGCCCCCATCAGGATTCCTCCACACCTCGAGCAAAAAAAGCCTTTATTCCAGGCTGACTACCTCGGGCCTGCAGTTTGAGGAAGAGCCGTGTATGTCGTAGCCCCCTGCGGTGGAAAGAGACATAGATGGGTGTTGGAGATTAGAATGTTACAGGCCCTTCCCCTCTAATAGGCTTCCCTAAATTCAGAGCACATCCCCCAAAATCCAGCGAGCACTCGATCTGCAAGGAAGCCAGTCATGCTGAAACACATTTATGCACATATTCATATATGTATGTATACATACACACATACATACACATAACTGTACATGCATACATGTACACGTATATACAGACGTGTGCATATGTATGTACATTTAGATGTTGACGTGGAACAGCGGCAATTGAACCTCTCCTATTTGGGGTGGCGGGGAGGTTGGAGCCGATCCCAGCTGACATTGGCCGAAGGAGGGTTGACCCCGGACAGGTTGTCAGTTTATCACACGGCACATATAGAGACAGACGGCACATCCACAGCTACAGGGAAGTGTGTGGAGTCTCCAAGGAACCTAAGCTGCATGTCTTTGGACTGTGGGAGGGGGTGAGAAGCTGCCCCCCCACACACACACACACACACATAAGGGCCAGGCGGGATCGGGGAACCGAACCCGGGCCACAGCGCTAGCCACCCTCTAATTCCAGATGTGTGCAGTTAATGTCTTGTTTCCATGTATGTGGATGACATCAACAGATGGGAAGTACACACAGACCCAAGCAGCTGTCTAGCATTACAGTTCTGTTAAAAAAGGTGCATATGTTTTTTAGAGCTAGCTATCTCTGTCGTAAAATTACAATCCCATTCTTATTCTGCTGACAAAGCTCTGATTGATTTGACATATTTGTTTTGAATTATGATGCAATGTTTACTTGTGTGGACCCCGGGTAGAACATCTGCTGCTTTGGAGACCCTATTTTAATGGAGGTTAAAAGGTTATCAAAGAGGTGTTTCTACTGTTATTCTGGAGGCTGTATGTTATGCTGCTAATGAACTGTATTGTGTTACGTTGACGGCTGTTTCTATTATTTTGTCCAACCAGTTTACACAAATGAGGGTAGGTGAAATAGAGTAACACATTGTTGTATAACACATACTGTAGACATATACTACACACACCAACACACACATAATGCATACAGGATACCTACAGTGATGCATGCTGCATATACACACGTGTATATAGCCTCAAACTGACACACCTAATAATGTATGATTATACACACACACACACATACATAACACTCATGTATGCATCGCCGTGTGCACCCTACATGTGGTATGTATAGTGTACACATAGCGATACAATGCGGTAAACACACATATAGTGTTTTTGTTTTTTTAAGAATACTAAACACATTCCCATGTACTGCAGATGTTCTACATTTTATAAGCATGCATGCACACATGTCTTTCGTACATGTTGTGTTTATTGACATGAGCATGCATGCACACATGACTACACAAATTACATCATGCCTCAAAGATATTTCATGAACATGCCAGAGACTCAAAAATGTCCAGTCAGCAACATATTGCTGCCTTCGCACAGAAATGGCATCCCCGATAGTGAAACACAAACACACAAACACCGGCACACACAAACTCTCACACGCTCACGATGAACAACACAGCAACTAGAGGCTTCAGGCAGGAGGGGTTGCCTAGGAAACGGTGGGAAGGAACCCTAGTTATTTGTGTTGAGCATATTTTCATTTGGGCTGAAACAGAGAGGCATAAAAACCCCAGGAGAGAGAGAGGTGATTTGTCCTGACAGCTCCTTTACTCTCCCGAGGTGCAATACAGACGCACACAAAACTCATAAACAGACAAATGCACATGCATGAACACAATCACACACACACACACACACACATGCCCCCCACACACTCACCCACCACCACCCCCAAAGCACATCAAGAGAAGTCAATCACTCGTGCCATCACATGTCAGCAGGGGGAAGTGTGTGTGTGTGTGTGTGTGTGTGTGTGTGTGAGTGTGTGTGTGTGTGTGTGTGTGTGTGTGTGTGTGTAGATGTGGTGTGTGGGCGCGCACGTTATTAGATGCTCTGAGAAGCCCTGCATGTGCAGTGTTTCATGAAAAACAACGTCTTAAATGATCCTCTCAGACTTCTCTGCCTCTCGTGTCAGAACCTGCATGCATGCTCGCTGCAGTATTTTGGCGTTTTCTTGCTCTCCTTCCCGCGGTTTGAATACCGAGCGGCGCCGATGGATTCGGTGAATGATGCTTCCTGGGTGCAGGATTTCTTATTCTTACCATCAGTGTGTGAAGAGCGAGAGTTTGTGTGTGGTTGAAAAAGCATCTGAAATGCAGAAAAATAGCAGATGCTTTTATGTGCACAGAGTTCTTGGGTATTTCTCGAAGGGAGGGCCTTATGTCTTTTAAGTGGCTGACGCGAAGCGGGAATATGATGCAGTAGCCTCCCAAAAATAGCGCTCCTTAAAAAAAGAAAAGGGTTACATAAGGGGTGCCTGTGCAGAGGCTTCACCTTGAGCCTGGGTTTGTTCTTTTTAGGATGTCGTTCACAATCTGGCCACAGGAGGTCACCCTGGATCAGGACAGAGCAGCAGCCGCAGCAGCCGCTGCTCTGTCCTCTTCAGTAGGCCGTCCTGTAGAACATCCTATCAGGAGGTGATGTTCAAGGGCATTCTCTCTCTCCTGCTTACTCGCTGTTATATTCATATGTCTCTCATTTCTCTCTCTCACTCTGTCTTGTTTTGACTGTCTTTCTTTCTCTCTTACTTTGTCATCTGTTTTTTTTTTCTCCACCATCAGTCATGTTAAAGGCCTGCACAGGAACTGAAGATCAGGCATTGACAACCAGTCAGACAAACACCACATTTGCAAGTTCTGGGGTGCATGCATGGGTCTTTTTTTGTTGAGGGTTTGTTTCCTGCTTTACTACTCTGAGAAATATAGAGGTGAGCCCACAATGTCCCAGGACTGGTACTTAGCCTGCTGACCCACTGGGATACGGCACGTATGGCAGCAGGACAGTACATATGGTGCAACTGGTCATGCTGAGTTTAAGCTCTCCACTTCTGCTTGTAAAATAAAACTCTGACCTCTGACAAGGTCCATAGTCCCCGAGCTGACCTTTCTAACTTAATGAAGGATTTTCTCGCAGGGATCAATAAAGGATCTAATATGTTAGTAACTGTACTTTTCTTCCGTTTCTCAGGTTGGGGGGTATGATCACGGCCTACAAGATAGTGCCCGATGAGATAGACGAAATCAAGGTACCGGTCTGTTTATGTCCTGTGTCTGTCTTTCTGTTGTTTTATCCATAATGATGATTTACTCAATGACAATTAATCATTTCTATATATGTGTGTGAACAGGAGACTCTGGTGGATTGGTGCGATGAAAAGGAACTTAACCTTATCCTAACTACCGGAGGCACCGGCTTCGCTCCGAGAGACGTCACACCAGAGGTGGGTTTTCTGACAGAGAGCATTGGAATTTATTCAAATTTTTTTGTTTACAGTATTTCATAAGGATGTAAATTGTATAATGAAGCTTGAAAGCTGCATCAAAATACAGCCAGAAACATGTTACAGTAGAATCAAGAAGGGCAACTTGGGGTGAAATATAGTTTGGTAAGAGGTCAAAGGTCGGGAAGTAATTCTATACAACTACATACAGCTATGATGATGCTGTAAACTGATGATACTGATGATATGTGTCTTAGAGGAAGAGGCAGTTACTTCACTCGGAGAACCTCAGCCTGTTTTTGCTGATTACACACATGTGTTGCACCACTGATTAACACAGTGTAATCAGCCTCGTGGCCACATGGGAAATAAAGAGGCAGATGTTAGATCCTTATTGATTCACTCTTTTTTTAAGATATGGGATCATGTAGCAAGCAATTCAAAATAATGGGTGTCATGTGTCTGGTGATAGCATAATGAGTGAACTACAGGAGAGGAGGTCTACACACACAATATCAGGTTCCATCATTTCTTATTGTTCTGACACACATTATTTTACACTTCAGAGTCGGAAATAAATATTTAATATTTCAACCTCGGATTATAATATAATTCTTTATTAGTCCCACAGTGGGGACATTTCAGGATCACAGCAGCGGGTGCACATTAGAGCATTAATGAAAATAAAATATAAAAACAATACTAAATACTAAATACTAAAATACAAACTATAAAGAGGAAACTAAATATATATATATATATATATATATATATATATATATATATATATATATATACGCAAGGCATAAGTAAAGTTTGAGTACACCATTCTTATCAAATAGGATCATGGGGATTTTTCAGTACTAAAACTGCAATCTCCCCATATGTTGTATTATATCTCACATGCCATGTTCATTGTTTCTACCTCACCAGTTCGGTAAAAGAGGAAACTCAATAACATAAACTATAAATTAATTATTGCAGGCTTCACAAACTGGTTTAATGTAGCTGTGTTCCCATCTATTATTGTTGTTTCCAATACCCAGACTGCCATACTTTGGTATGTCAAATGCAGTATGACAGAAACACCTGGTTGTTTGACTGCATCCTCTCGCATTTTGCAGCATGATTTCTGGCTATGACACACAATCATAATCGCCTGTGCAGCAGATATATGAGCAATGGGCTAAAAGTTTAAGGTGTAATGTTATGAGGGAGTAATAGTATGTCCTAATCGAATACATACTGCATTCAAAAGTACATACTTTGTCATGGCAACTGCAGTATGTACTAAAAGTAATTTAAGAATTAGTGCAATGAGTTTCATTTTAAAATAAAATATAAGGTTTTAAAGTGTGTAAAGACTTTATACACCGTCTACTTAACCATGACGACAGCATACTACTCTATATAAACATGTAAGGATCGAAGATTCATCTTCCTCATCTCTTCCTCGTGTCACACACACTTGTTTTTTGGGGGATTTACAGCGTGGTACTTCGGTTGCATGTACTCAGCCAACCTCTCTCTCACACACACACACACACACACACACACACACACACACAGTCACTCACATACAAGCAATTTGGCAGGGGATGAGCTGTGCTTCTGAGTGGTATCATTGGTCCTCATCAATCACAGGAGACAGCAGCATGCTTCCTGGAAGGGTGAAGACACGTAGGAACCGAAGCCCCTGATAATACCTGCTATCTGATTCCGCCCTATGCTGCAGACAAGGACGTCTCCGTCTGTCCCCGTGTGTCTGAAGGCTGGACGAGACACACATGACGCTATTTAGCTGACATCAGGAGAGAAGTCAAATGTCTTTATCAAGAACACAATGTTAACACAATGTGTGTTTACATTCCGTGTGAGATGGGATGTCATTAGATATAAATATACATTTGGTTTTCAGAGGTGGTGGTTGTGTCCATTTCACTTTATTGTAGCTTAGTTACCTTTTATCTTTGTAGTGGTTTGCAGCAGCCTGTTTGTTGTCCTGCTTACTAACGACTACGAGTAATAGTAATAGTAATAGTAATTATGTATTCTGCTCCATTAATACCACACATCTCATCTTCTCTCACAATGTATGCGCTCATGCTCGTTGGCTCATTAAGTTAGCAGCAGGTATGTCGGTGTTTGACATGTTTTACTCTGCCATGAGTAACATTCCTCTAGTTTCAGTTCATCTTTAGAACTGCATGTAGCTCATGTAAACCCACGATAAGGATCTCTTCCTGTCAGTGGCGTCCACAAGATGTATTCTCGATGAATTGCTTTCCTAAAGTACCTTGAACTCTGGTGATTAACCCATGGCTCGAGTAGCAGGAAGCTGAAATATTCAACAGGACTGAACTTTCCCTAAAAATGCATGCATTGCATCAGACCACTGATGGGGAATGAAACACCGAACTCAAAGCAGGGCCTACTTTCTTTTGCCTGGATGGTGCAGGCTTTTCAGAGAATATTTAATTCAAAAGTGTGTTCGGTTTGATCACACACACTCACCGTACTCCCCCTAATCTTACCCACATCGAACCTTTAATTACGTTGTTTTATTTTTGTTCTTGCAATTAGACAAAAGACGAATATGACCAAACGGATAAAGTCTATCTTTTATACTTGGTCTGAATGCATGCCTGTCGTATCAAATTCATCTTCCACTTCTACCAATCAAAAACTGTGTATGATGAGGTATGAATCCAGCCTCACCCCCCCCCCTCTCTCTCTCTCTCTCTCTCCGTCCTTCCCTCTCGCTTCTATCGCACCCCTCCTCCGTCCCTCCCACACTCTTTCCCTTCTCCTCATCTCTCTCCCCTCTCTCCATCTCCATCCTCTCCTGAGTCCAAGCCCACGATGCTCATCAGCGGCTCCTCGTCTCTTTGAAGTCTCCTCTCTCCCCTCTCCCTCGCTAATGGTGCGTTTGAAGTGTCATTCAACTCAAGGGCACCCAACACACACAGCTGGAGGAAGAAGGCACCATCTCCTCTGCTCTCTATCTGGCAAGAGCGTGCCGTATCAGCCGCGGTCCCACGTGTATACACACTCACACACACATATACAACAAAGGCATGTGTTGTACATGCTCCCTGCAAAGATGGTGAAATTGAACCCTCGCTGGGATAAACCTCCAGGCTGAAGAATCAATGAATTCCACATTGAACTCTGTTATTGCACTGACGAAGAAAAAGTCATATTCCTCTATTGATTTCAAAGATGTAATCGATCTAGATTGCTAATGGGGGATGTAGACGGGTCAGATAAGGATCTCCCAGCCTTCAGACTATCACAAGATGGATTATGTAAGTCATGATTTGAAGGGCAGTCCATGTGTCTTTAGTCAAGACGTACATCCAGGAGGTTGTTGTCGGCGTGTGGGACGATTGTCAGTACTTCTTTACTTATAATACTTCGTCATTTGTCAGATTGTCACAGACTTACCTCTTCACTTACAAATATTGTCCATCTAATGGCGACATTCATCTCTTCATATGAAACTGTCCTTGAATTCAGATGTGAATTCATTCTCAGGAAAGAACGGCGCTACCGTCTTTTTTTGGAGGAGGAACAGCGCCAATATTTCAAGTTCAAATGCTTTTCTCTCCATACTATATATATACAGTAGAGTTTTCAGTATTTACATAGTTCCTAGTATTTACTAGTATTTTGTAAATGCTTTATTCCAAGGCTGTGATACATTGTTTAACAAATACTTAAGATGGGCACATGCTTAGTTAGATTATGTTCCCACTAACGACCCTCCTCCTCCTCCTCGTTCTTCTTCTTCTCTCCAGGCCACTCGGGAGGTGATAGAGCGCGAGGCTCCAGGGATGTCTCTGGCGATGCTGATGGGGTCCCTGAACGTCACACCACTAGGCATGCTCTCCAGGTCAGAAACACACACCCTCACACCTGACACACAACAAAAACACACTTAGTTGTATTGACATAATGTTTAATTGAATAATGTATATAATCCTTAATTTAAACAGATAGCCTGGTAAATACACAGTGCACAGGTTTGAACATATCTGCCCCAGGGCAGCTGTGGCTACTGATGTAGCTCACCACCACCGGGATGACTGTGTGTGTGGATGACTGGACTCTGTAAAGTGACTTTGAGTGACATGAAAAGCGCTATATAAAATAAATGGTTATTATTACAAACACATTAATCCACAGCAACACACATAACACGCAGTGCATGCTAAAGTTGAAATGTCCCGTGACCTCACATTGCAATGGAAGTTCTTCCAGTCGAGTCGTAAAGATGAATATTATACATTGTGACTCCCTTCTGTTCCTTAGAGAGGAGCATCCCCACTTTTAATGTGAGACAGTGGTGAACGAGTTAAAGTCCTGCCTGTGACAAAGGGCAGCACGCTGGCATACATGCCTCCCTGTCTTCCTCTGTATTCATGTACACTTTCTCCGCTGTTGCAGACCTGTGTGTGGTATCCGGGGGAAGACGCTCATCATTAACTTACCAGGAAGCAAGAAGGGCTCCCAGGTAGGAAACCCGAGAGATGACCCTCCTCTAGCGGCTGATAGCGTTAAAGTGTCGCTAGGCACATTTCATACAAAGAAACAAATTCACCCGCTGTGCTTGTTTTTGTCCTTAAAATAAATAAATACACATTAGGGTTTGGGGGTTAGAACTTCTTAAAATAAATACACATTGGGGTTGGGGGTTAGAACTTCTGTCCCCACGTTAAAGTGTCCTTGAGCAAGACACTAAACACCATCAGTCAGCTTTGGATAGAAGCACCACATACAGTTCCTCTAGGGACTGTTACAGATCCCAGTAAATGTACCGTTATTAGTATAACACTTATAAAGTATAAACTTTGCTTTGCACTTTGCTCACTGGCAGATTGTTTATGATGCAGAAATGAATCTACATGCAGTCATTATAGGTGTGTGTGTATGTATGCTACGTGTGTACGATGTGTGTATGCATCTGAGTGTGTGTCTTTGTGCGCCTTCATTTCAATGATTGGTCGATGTTGTCGTCTGCAGTGTAGATTCTTTGAGTTTGTTGTTTAATGGGACATTTGTAAGTTTGAGTATTTTGATGCATTTCTATTCGAACAAAGGTGTGTGTGTGTGTGTGTGTGTGTGTGTGTGTGTGTGTGTGTGTGTGTGTGTGTGTGTGTGTGTGCGTGTGTGTGTGTGTGTGTCTGTGTCCACCCACGGCTGTCTCCGTGTCCCCCTCCATCTGTCTCCCTCTCTGCTGTGCTGACCTGCACATCTGTCTCTGTCTTGTTACGCGCCTGCTTCTCCTGATCGATTTTAGTATTTATTTTAATCAATTACGCCACCTCTCCCCCATCTGCTGCCATATTAGTGTCTCCCTCATCAACCCCCAGTTAAAGTTAACGGCACAAGCCGCCCATCGCAGGCTTTTATTAGCATGATCTCCTGTCATAAAGATACAGCTGAAGTCCAGCTGAAGGGCCGTGTGTGTCAGAGGTTCGTCTTGTTTGGTCTGTTTGGCCTCATTTACACTGCAGATAAAGTGTTTGTCCCACATGATATCAGATAGTGAACAATTCAATCATATTGTTTTGTGTTGTGGTTGTTTGTATGGTCTCCATATTGTTATGATATCTGAGTTTTCACCTTTTATAGATGATATTGGAATATCTCCCATGTGACCTGCCGCACTGATGTATAAACATCATGACTCTGAATGGAAACTGTTCTATTAATGCTTTCATGAAAACAGGAATGTGGGTTTATTTAGAAATCGGATGTAAATGAAAATGCACAAAGCAACAACAAAAATTCCAGTGATTTCATTCGCACTTTATCAAAAATAAATGATCAATTTGAAGCAGTAGAGGAAGAGATTTTATGACAGTTAGTTGTTTTGCTTTGCCCTACATTACCCATAATTGTGCATTTTGTTAAATCTTTCAAACTCCGCATCTAAACTTCTTAACACAGACTTTCTGTTTAAGATCTGAAAAGTCCAATCTGAGATAACCCTGGTGTGCACTTTTTAAGGCATTTTGCTTTTGTCTTCACAGCAAAAATATCAAACATTTAAACTTTTGGCAATGATGCAGTGATGATATTTACCTGTGAGGAAGACATGTATGCCCACTGTGACATTTATATCTAATAAAGTTTTGTTTTTTAGTAAAAGAAAAAACACAGAAACTGATTGCAATGCACCCTGTGAGACATGACGACGGCGTTACATCATTGTCAGGACTTAGCAACAACACCAATTACATCTTTAATAAGAAGGAAGTCATAAATGATAAATTAATCATAAATAATTGTTCAGTGAATTGCGATGAAAGCACAATGGGAAGAAGTAAATAGGACTTTTTGTGGTAGACATTTTTTATCACAGTCCATCATTTGCCATTTAGCTGCTTGCTCGATCTGCATACACTATACACTACCCCCACCCCCACACACACACACACACACAAACACACACACACACACTTTTGTTCAGATAGAAATGCATCAAAAAACTCAAACTTACAAATGTAAGCACACATGCACGCACACACACAGTTAGTTTATAAATTGAAGCATGTCCCTCGTGTATTACTTAAGTATTTCACAAGTGGATGTTTCTTTCTCTCTTTTTCTTTTTCTTCTTTACTTTTTATGTATGTCCGACTTTTTTATCGAATCTCTGTCTCTCTGTCAAGTCTGTCTCTTTTCATCTCGAGATCTCATCCTCCCTCTCTCACTGACTCGTTCCCTTTCTCTCTGTCTGTCCTACTCTCTCGTCATCTCCTGCAACCCCGTTCTCAAAACAGCAGTGCCTTCCCCTCGTCCTCCATCCTTCTCTCTCGTTTGTGTTTATCATCCATTGGCAGTAAATCCAGGGATTCTGCTCTTTAGTGTTCTTGACAGTTACTCTCCTCCAGGACAAAACAGAGAATAAGAGCAGAGGGGGAAAAAACACTCCTGACGTACCTACAAAAATTCCCCGCACACAATGAAAGCATAAAAGGGAAGAGGAGGAATGTCTCCGGGCTCTTGACACTATCCTCACTCCTTCTTTTGCACAATCCTTCCTCACCTTAGCCCAACACTACCTTCCCTATCTTCCAAAATGTTCCGATGTGGGCTTCCAACACCACAGCAAGAGGCATAAACAGTCTACAGTGTGCTGTATGGTTTGGGAGGTGTGTGTGAGTGAAGGTGGGATATGGGTGGAAAGGTGAGCTGGCGGCTTCACAGCAGGGCCGGGGAGCTTGTGGTGACCCATTCAATCTCTTTCATCTCTCAATCCGAGGAGTCTCACCGTTCTCTCCTTTTGAACAGTGGCGGAGGATACTATTCCTGGCATGCATGCATCCTAGTGTGGATCTATGGGATTTTTAAATTCAGTGAAATCAAAGCTAACATGCTCATGTTTAATCCAGCCTGTGACATGCACACTTAAGATGGGACGGGAAGTGGAGAGGTTGCTCAGAATGCCAGTTTGCAGCCAGCGTAGATCCTGTAAAGAGTGGGGGCGATTAATAATGTATATTCTCAATGCTTAAAATAAAAACGTGAAGATAAATAATTTCACAGATTAGCTCATGTCTTTGGAGTGAGGAGAATGGAGCATTTAGCCTTGCCGAGGAGCCCACGGGCACACTGACACCCAGAGAGACACTGGAGAGGAGAAGGAGGGAGCGAGGAACGAGTTCAAGCTATTATAAATGTGGCCAGAAGGAGGCGCTGTGATCTGCTGCTTCAAGCCGGTTCACACACTGTGTTTGTCACATCGGACTGAGTTATACTACAGTTATACTAGTTAGAGGAGTGTAGACCTCAAACACCCTACAGGGGGAACAAGCCCTTCACTTGAAACAGATTAATGTCATACTCAACAATCTGTTGCTTTTATTTCCCAATTTTCAAAGTTTAACTTTGTATAACACACACATATATATATATATATATATATATATATATATATATATATATATATATATATATATATATATATATATATATATATATATATAAGTTATATATATATATATATATATATATATATATAACTTCTGGGTAGTATCATATAGTATCCCTGATGGTCTAATGCAGTCAAGGTAGATGAAAACATTTGGTGGGTTTTGAGGCATTTTGTGTGAAACTGCTGCAGGAAGTGTTTCCATGGCAGAATCTCAAATCTGATGACAAAAACTGCAACATTATTAGTAAAGAAATAGAGATGTAGTCAAAAACAGACATATGGACATAATGTTACTGTACTGATGGAATAGGTACCGTTTAAATATGCATTGTACTAAATGTAACATGTGACAGGTAATAGGACAATATCTGAGGATCAATATATATATAATTTATTTATGTTTATTCTGGCTGCTATTGTTTGAGACAATCATGATTTTAATATTGACTCAAGACACTAATCCCTGTCCCTGATGTTCTGTCCCTCTTGCACGTCTCTGTCCTCCTACGCTTCCAGGAGTGCTTCCAGTTCATCCTTCCAGCGCTGCCGCACGCCATCGACCTCCTGCGGGACGCGGTGGTGAAGGTGAAGGAGGCGGCGGACGAGCTGGAGGACCTGCCGTCGCCACCACCTCCCCTCTCGCCGCCGCTGAACAGTTCGCCCTGCCGCCAGACGGAGGACAAGGGCGTGCAGTGCGAGGAGGACGATGACGAGAAGAAGGACAGCGGCGTGGCGTCCACCGAGGACAGCTCCTCCTCCCACATCACCGCTGCATCCATCGCCGCCAAGGTAGCATGGTGCAGGAGAGGAGAGGGGAGGGGTTTGCTGTTGCACTTCTCATCTGACTTCATCCATTTCAGACGGTCATCTATACACGTTCATATATACGTCATTCAGAAAAGCATGTGCTGGAGGTAGCATTTGTTCACCAATACGTCCGGACCGGAGATGAATTAATTTATTTCCCCCATCTCAACATTTTACAAAATTCAAAACATTCAAATTCTGACCCAAAAACTCACAATGAACCTAAAACAAACACACAAAATAACCAAAAAAAAAAAAAAGGAAAAAAAAAAGGAAAAAGGAAAAGGAGAGGGAAGAACAGAGGAGAGGACAGGATAAAGAAGGATGGACAGAGAAGGACAATGTTATGGTTAAAGGACATACAGGAAAAAAAAAGGAAAGAGTTTTATCAGGAGTTCATATTTATAGTTAAATATGACAGGCATAAAAGATAGAGAGTTTGGAGAGAGTTCATATTCCCAGTGGCAGTGGGGCCAGTCCAGGGCAGGAACTGGCACGATGGACCATCGGGAGTCCCAGCAGATGGCAGGGAGTGGCAGGTCTGGCTGGGTCGAATGCCCCCATGAGGCGGATGATCACCCCATCAGGCGGGGAGAAGCAGAGGAGATCAAGTGATGATGGGAGTGAGAAGGAGACAGAGAAGGAGAAAAGAAAAGAGGAGGAGAAGGAGAGAGTGCATCCTCAGCAGCCCAGAGGAATAAGCAGCTATCCCAGCAAATCCAGGAGCTGGACCAGGGCAAACCTGATTCAGCCCTGACTATAAGCTCTGTCAAAAAGTCAGTAGTCACCTGACCAAGTCTCTGTACCTTGTCTGCCTCTGACACTGTCTGTGGAAGGAAGCTGGTTCCATAAAGCTCTGATGATAGAGGAAGTTGATAGGCTCTCATTTTACATTTAGGAACTAATAACACCTAGCCCAGCATTTTGAGGAGCAGCTCTCTGGGTGGGGGCGTCTCTATTCTTCATGAAGCGACTACAGAGCTGATAATTGAGCATTAATATTAAGAAGAATTTTAAATTAAGACTTGATTTTAAATAAGAAGATTGATAGTAGCAAGTGCAGAGCAGCTAGTGAGAGAGTAGAAGAATTTTAAAAGTGATTCTAGTGAGAGTCTGACTGCATGCAGCATTCTGCAGGAGGAGGAGAGGCTCTCTTCCAATTTGATTTATTAGTGCAAGAGAATAATAAGTGCAGCCTGATGATAAGGTGAGCAGCATAGCAGCAGAACCAATCTCTGCATCTTTTTATTTTTCTCACATCTTTTATTTTTTGAGATATGCCGTAGCCAGATTTTTGCAGTGGATGAGAGAATGTGATTTTTGGAAATCTTTTTTGGATCCAAAGGGAACAGATTCGATTTTTTTATGAGATTAAAGGACTACAGTAATCACATCTGCAGAAAATTGATCAGTAATGCCAGTGATCTCCAGGATAGTCAGGGGCCGAATAGTGCTCAATTACTTCCAGATTTAATAGAGTTCCCAGTTTTTTAACATCAAAGAACATGTTTGAATTTGCCTGAGTTGGTTAGTTAAGTTGTTTTTTTCTTTAGTTGGTTTAACATTGGTTGGTCAACAATGGTAATTTTTATAACAATGAAATTTATATAATGTTTAATATAATATTGCCCAAAGGAAGCAAATATAAAAAAATAGAAGAGCTTATAAATAGAATTGGTCATAGGAGCACAGTCTAATAATACAGGTGGTCGGAAGCACACATAAAGGTGAATAGGTCATGATAAGATCATTTAAAACAATAGAAAATAAATAAATAGATACCAAACAAACTTCCATCCTCTGTAATACCAATCGAACCAACCAGTCTCTGTAAATGGATAAATATCGATAGATGTGGTTCTGTAATAGGCACTAAGGTCTACACAGACAGTAAGCAGATGAAGGTCTTAAGTCTCACAATCTGCTGAGGTTATTCGTAATCATTACAAGTGCTGTCTCTGTGCTGTTGTTTTGCTGTAATCTATTGAAACTCTTCAAAAAAAAACTGATGATGACTTCTTTCTCAAAACTGATTCACAACTGATTTGAGACCACTTTTTAGAGGATTAGACTTTAGAGAGAGGTCTGAGATGGGTCTAAAGGAGAGGATTTAATTTGGGCAGGAGCAGGAAGGACTTAATTACAGCTACTGTTTACAAAAGTACATTTAGGCCTGTTAACAAAGACACATTAATAATAAGGCAAAAGATCTTTAAGCTAAAGGCAAAAAATAGTAAACAAGAGTAAGCAGACGTGTTTAGACAGGTAGGGTAATTAGAGGTCCAAGAGAGGTAAAGACGGTAGAGCCATTCAAAGCCAAGGAGAAAATACAGGGTCTAAATATACAAACCCATAGCAGGACATACAGGGGTTTCCACTAGGTTCAGCAGATTATTAGGGTGACTTGGATTAATTAATAAAATCTGTCCATAAGAGTTAAAATCTCATCATTGAAGAATGAGGTCTAGTCATTACTACTTGTCCCTGTAGCTGCTGTACTCCTGGCTACAGAGCTGTGTCTCTCTGTGTGCTGTTCTACTGTGCTTCTTCTCTGTTCTTATTCTTCTCTATTACTGCATTGCTATATTCTTTCTTATGAGTTTCTGTATTCCTATCTAAACTAAGCGGGAAGACTATCCATCTAAACTAAGCTGAATTCTAACAAGGATTGATACTTTATCTTTTATGCTTTATCTTTTTGGCTTAACTTGAGTTCTGGAGGGTTATACCGGTCTGCTTTCTTTTCTTCTCTTCTTCTTCTTTCTTCTTCTTTCTGGCTGTTGAGTCCAGTGTCATTCCAGTCTGTGCCTGTGGCACTCTGTGGCACTATCAAAAAGATGATCAATCTGAACCAGGAGTCCTCTGTTATATTAATTATAATGTTATGTGGTATTGAATCAGAATGCATAAGTGCCAGCTTTATATTTAGCTTTAGCACTAGACAATCTGTTGTGACAACTTTTGTGTAGAAACTTTTGACTGACTAGTAGTTATCGGTAGTATAAACTAAAAAGGTTATAAGGCTAAGAAGAGGAAGAGGAAAGGGATTCAAGACCTCAATGTCTCAATGTCATGCAATCAATGTCAGAAAGACAAAAACAAGATCCAAAACTGTGGTTTTCTCTTTCACTCACTCAAAGCGATGAGGTCCGACAATGAGATCAATGAAGGCAAACATGAAATATTCAATATCAATATCAACATATTAAATAAAACCCAAAAATACAAATTATATATTATAGAACCTTTGATATAATATAAAAAAATATAAATGATATAAATAAGAATATAATATCTGAATAAATAGAACCGATCAGATAATAGAATAGAAATTAATGTTTTCCAGGTTGGGTGTGATGAGAAAGAGAAAGGCTTTTCAAAAAAGTCGTAATTAATTTAATTTAGTTAATTTAGGTTTAGGATTTATTAAAAGTCAAGCTGGCTGCTACTCCTCCTCCTCGACCTCGTGTCGGTGGAATGAGGAATGTGAATGGACATATGGACTCATCGATATAGACACACAGCTTATCATTGCAGCATATAAGCAGTTAGGTTTACACATCATAAATGAATGTGTGTGATTATGATTAATTATTTTAGTTTTTAGATGACAGATGAATAGATTCTAGAATTAAGGATTACATTTTGTATTTTAATGTTTTTGTTTTGTTATTAATAAAATTGTGGTGTTGTGTTTGTATAATTATGTGTTGTGTTTACTCTTGATTTTTTTTTTTTTATTTATTTAATTTAAGTGGCCGTGACACACAGTCAGTCTTCTCTATTCTAGAGAACTGCTTATGGGTAACTGAAGACAAGAAGAGCAGAGAAGATACAACTCTTAACGGTTCTGCTCCCGGTTCCTGATCTGAACCCGGGATAGACCCCGGTGGTCCGATTGATCGAGGTGATCTATTAAGAAATGTTCGACGCGCCTTCCAACGTGGGATGGACGCCGTCCTCCTCATCAGGATCAGTTTTCCCCAGAAAGTCTTCCAGTTGTCTCTCTTTCGCAGGGCACCAAGCCCACCACCACTTCGACAGCCAGACAGCCAGCCACATAAATTTGGCTATATTCGTCAGTTTTCAAAGGAGGGGAGAAAGAGGAGAAAAGAAACAGTCCGGCAACGTCTTGGCATAAGCACACACCCGATTCACATTTATTTACTGACTTCCGACCACACGGGCTCGCGCATCACATGCACCGGCCGGTGTATTACAATCTGACTGTACCTACTCCAGCCAGCCAGCAAAACAAGAAACAGACTCACGTCGCCGCCTCCCCCTGGCTGGGACACACTCTGTCTGCTGGACGCTTATCTTCACACGTTCCTGACTATAGAGCTCCCGATAACCAGGGTGTTAAAAGCCATACATAGCCAAAGTACAGTACAGCATCTACTTTGGAGATTAGATTTCCTGACAAAGTTTGACTACAAACAAGCAAGAAGTTAATGTCAATAGAAAGGTGTTCTTAAAGGGACAGTACAATGTTGACAATGTGTCCACCTGACACAGAACAATATACAGTGCATGATTATTTGTCGTAGGTCGACATACAAAATATAAAGACATATTGTTGTTTTGATCTTTGGCAGATACATGTTAACAGGTAAGTTGACTTGATGTTTGATAACACTTAAATTAGATGAAGTATAAATGTGTGAATTGGGAGTTCGCTTTTATCAGAATTGACATCACTCTTTCAAGGAGTTGTAGCATGTTGGAATAATTTGAGCAGATCCAGGCTGTTAAAGGGCTGTCATGATGGTATTATACCCGAGGTACACAATTACTCTGAATATAACACATTGATGTTTAAAAATGCTACAGGTAGCACCTTTTTAAATGATAGATTTACTGTTTTTCAACCCAATAACAGGAAGTACACAGTCAAACATTAATATTTGGGGGCTTTATTACTATGAAATTGTCTAATTGTAATATAGCGTAAAAAGTTTAACTTCTGAGTATAATAATACAGATAGATTATGCAGATGTTCTGCCTCTATGGACCCATAGAGCCAGAGCACTAGTGTCCTTTGACCCCGCCTCGCAGCTCTCGGGCTCAATCACATGAACAGAGGAAGGAGAATAACTCTGGATTTGGCATTTTAGCAACTTAATGCGTTCAATAAGATCTATTACAATGTTCATATTAGGGAGTGGATTTACATTTTTTTAAGTACTGTTCCTGGTGGCAGGTCTATGCCTAGCATTTTGTTGGACATACATGTACAGTATTTGGTCCACATGTGTGGAATTGTGCTTTGAATTCAGCCTCAGATAGTTCCAAGCCCTCTTTCAGGTTTTATTGACTTTATGTATTTATTTATTTTTGCCAGAAGAGATGAAAAAGTAAAGTCAATAAACACTTTTCCTGTCAGTGTTCTCCATCACGGTTAGAATGTCGAGTTGAAAAAGAGTGAATCTCTTCCTTAACATACATATGTTTGTCATGTATCTCTGTGTATCATATATCATGACTGTGTGTCTCTACATACATCTGTGTGTGTGTTTCTACATACATCTGAGCGTGTGTGTGTGTGTGTGTGTGTGTATGCTTGCATGTATGCGTGAGTGCGCGTGTGAGTTGTGTGTGTGTTGTGTGTGTGTATGGCGTGTGGCGTGAATCTAGTCTGTGCAGTTACATGCACCATCAAGTATCTCTCCATACCCATCATCCTATCCTGCCCTGTCTGCAGCCTGGACCCTGCTTTGTGGCTCTGTTGTCAGGGTAACATCCCACTTCATTGTCCAGTCACAGAAGGATGTTGGTAAGACTCCGCCCCCCGATATCTTATTATTTGTCATCATCACGTCACATTTTTTAGGTCATTTGTCTTTCATCTTCACCAACCCTGTGAGTAGGCGTGGTCGTTTAAGTTTGACTACACTTTAGAGATGTTGAATTATTTGTTGTCTATTTTTTCTGTCTGTGTATAGATTTGTAGCATCTATATCGCTCTCTCTCTCTCTTTCTCTCACTCTCTCTCTCTCTCTCTCTCTCTCTCTCTCTCTCTATATATATATATAATATATATATGTGTGTGTGTGTGTGTGTGTGTGTGTGTGTGTGCGTGTGTGTGTCTGGATCTTCAATATGCATACTCTATGGGTCTTTGGTGTGTGTTGTTCACATATGTGTGTGTGTGTGTATGTGTGTGTGTGTGTGTGTGTGTGTGTGTGTGCGTGTGTGTGTGTGATCTCAGATCCCAGACTCCATAATCTCGCGGGGTGTGCAGGTGTTACCCAGGGATACAGCCTCTCTCAGCACCACGCCCTCGGAGTCGCCCCGCGCCCAGGCCACGTCCCGCCTCTCGACCGCTTCCTGTCCCACGCCCAAAGTGAGTACCGCTCAGTAAACACACCGGCGCTCAGACATACATTGAACATGTCACTAATAGATATCCCCATGAAACATACATACATTAAGATAATTATTTCCCATGCATATGCAAATGAGGAATTATCTAATGGTAACTTTTGGTGAATTAAGCGGAAATCTACAGGTGGAAGAAAATAAACAAATATATAAATACAAATGTGTATTTGGGATGGTGTTTTTTTTACACCAGACGAAATAGTTCAAAGCTCTCAAAATGTGTCATTCATGTAAAAATGTTTCTGCGTTACCCCAATGAACTCTATCCTCATCACTTTGAATCAATTGTACCAAACCTGGTTGCAAAATAAATTGAGATAAAATAACTTTGAGGCTTAACATGCAGGTTTAAAAGTAATTTTAAAGTAATTTAAAGCCCTATGTATACATGCATTGGATTGTGTTCAACCTCTAATCTAATCCCAATTATATATTCATCCTAAAACCCAAATATGTAATCTAAAGATGGCCTTGAAAAGTGCCTTAATCTAAAACTTCCAAAGGTTTTCCCCCAGGATGTTAGTGAGAGAAGCTACACCTCCAACTACACATACTGTATATGCTCTCTCTCTCTCACACACACACACACACACACACACACACACACACACACACACACACACACACAAAGCCTTCCTTAGCCCGTTGTTGTGCCTGCTCAGCCCTTCTTTTTGTCTTCCACAGCTCAACTGCGTTTACCTCCACAAACTGATTATTGTAGCTATGCAGTTTGCTATTTTGGGCTCAAACCAATACAGTATGGTTTCTTGTGGAATCACTTGTATTACTAACCACAGAGATTTATAAATTTGATTCAATATTTCCTTTCAGTTATTTTGGGGGAAAGAGATTGTACTACTCTTTTTTTCCTCAACCTTTTTGTTTATTGCATTTTGGTTTTCCATTTGTATTCATGTCTATGTTCATTTTAATTTAAGTTTAAATATAACAATACCTGCTTACACATCACACACATACACTCACACTCTTGACCGTCAGCTTCGTAAAGTGTGTGTTTTGTGTCAATGTGTCTTATGTGTGAAGGCCCTGTTGGTTGTGTGTGTGAGTGTGTGTATTTGTGTTTCTGGAGACAGCAGGTTGTGGATCTCATGCTTGGATGTGTTTGCCTACAGAATTATTCCCCAGGTTTAATTCAACATATTGCAGTTAATTATATCCCCTCAGCGTGCTTTGTCTGTCGCCACTTTTATAGGATACTTTAACATTTTGAGTTAGGCTTGTTTATTGTTCAGGTGACACAATTATTGATGCGAAAAGCATCAAATTGCAATTTGAAATGTCCAAGTATCCTTCTATGTTTTCACCAATCTCTCCTGCAGGTTTTTAAAATCCCGAATGGAGTCAACTCTCTCTCTTTCTCTCTCTCTCTCTCAGTCTCTCTCTCTCTCTTCCACCTCATCTGTCAGTGTCACGTCTCCATTTGTCTCCCGGACAGCAGGCAGGTGCTATGGGAACAGATGAGAGGGTTGCCATGGGAACAGTGGGATGGGATGTCGGTGGAGGAGGGAGGACGGGTGCATAGGCGGGTCATGAGACGGAGGAGAGCTCCCTTCCTCTCTCTCTCTGCTCGCTTAACCTGGGCAACACATTCTTTAACGTCTGTTGGAAAAGTCAATATTTAAATATGCAGTTCAGCCATATGTAAAAACAATCGGTCAAGATGTGGAAAACTAAGCAGCAAGTAATGAGATGGCCAAGAGAGATTTTTAATTGACTGGCTGAGGCCAGAGCTTTAATGGGACTTGAACCTGCAGAGGTTTGATTGAACATCCTTGTAGAAGAGCATTAATGTACCTCTTTTGAAATGTTTTAAAAGTTTTTAGAAATCCCCCATACTGCAAAGTACACCTTAAATAACACAGTACAGTACAATATAGTTACACTATGTAATTATACACTAGACCATTATACCTTATTGACAACGTTGTGTTCCAGTTCACTGCTCCATCCTGATTCCATGATCCCGGACGCCTTCGTCAGCAGGTTTTTGTGATATTGTCTCTTTCTTTTTCATTGAACAAATTAACATATTAGCTTGAACAGCTTAGAAATATCTCTTGTAAAAGCTCATGTAGAAAATGTTACTGATTCCCCTCTTAGTCTTAAACCAAATCAGTTTAGGTTTGGGTCGGCCGCCAAACAGAATCCCAACATGTTCTTGATTTGTCCCAAAAATCCCGAATACGAATGGACGGCTCCGGCTTCGGCCTGGAGAGTGTTCCACGGTTTTCTGTGGAGAGATGATGAGCGCTGTCCTCACACTATTGTCGCGTATAGCATGGCGTTTGGATTATAATATAATCAATATATTTTCACCTACCGGGCCATGTTGCTGACCAACACCTATGCCACATTTCTCCTTTACTCCGTGTGGTGATCACAGTTCAGGAGATTGATGACGGTGAGAGAGTCTCAGTCGTAGGTGTTTTCTGACCGCAGCAGAGCTCCAGAGTGTAGAGAGGTAAATAATTGGACACTAAGGAGCTTTATTGCTGCTGCTGCTGCTGTCCCAGAGCAGCGATGCAGGCTCCATTGTTGCACTGAGGAAGCCCCGCCCCCTGACCAGGCCCACATACACTCACCTTTCTCTCCACTGAAGCCTTCGTTGTCAACGATCCAGTTCGAGCATCACCAGCATGTCACAATCACTTGCCGACCACATTAGTCAGCGTTTGTGTGTGACTCGCGTGTGTAGACATGTGTGTCTTTGTGCGTGGCAGATAACAGGCTGTTAATGACTTTTCTAGGTATAGCTGTTAGCTTATTTAGATTCTGTCACAGGCTGTTTCCCAGCGACAAGCTGCCATATGTTCTTTGAAATTCCCACGTTGCGAGCGGCTGTCGACAGTATGTACACAATGTCCCCGGAGCCAGAGCCCGAATGGCTCTGTTCGCTGGTGCATTTCATGTGCCACAGTGTGGCTGTGTGGATTTCTTAGCTCGGTCTTGTTGGCAGCGCTGCGCGTGAAGGTACGGGAAGGTCTTAATCTTGTCACCGCCAGAGCTGCTGCTGCGGTTCCCACACAAACAGAGCAGGAGCACGGATAGAAACACGCATCACTACACACACGGGGAGGAGTGCATCAGCACTTCAGCTCAACGAGCATTTGCCAAGCTACGGGAATGTGTGTGTGTGTGTGTGTGTGTGTGTGTGTGTGTGTGTGTGTGTGTGTGATAGTAAGTGTGTGTGGTTTCACTTTATGTAAATGCGCATGTAGGTTGTGATGATGTGACTGGATTTTGACCGTGTGTATTTGTTAAAATGCTGCCTGTGAACATGTCTGTGTTTGGGTAAGTAGCTTTTATTAGGCTTTGCTATAAAGCAAAAACCTGCAAGAAATAATGTCCATATATCTGTCTACTGAGTAACAACTGGGAATACATACAACACACACAACACACACACACACACACACACACAGACACAGTACATTTGGACACACAACGTTATCCTGAAGGTAGAAAGTGACTTTCTCATCTCATATCCAGCACACACACACACACACACACACACACACACACACACACACACACACACACACACACAGCCCACATCCCAGAAATGCAGGTAGATACAAAAGGATTACAACCCAGTAGCTCTATGGCCATTCATGTAACCAGATTTTCTTTCACACTGTCTCTGACTTGTCCACACACACACACACACACACACACACACACACTAACTCACAAAGGCAGACACACAGACACACACTCACACAGGCATAAGATACAAGGAGTGTAGTTGTATCCTTCCACTCCTGTGAGCATTTAGTACAGTTATGTAATGGTGAGTTTGGATTAATGAAGCATATGGTAGATGGGGCTTTGACTCAGTGTGTGTGTGTGTGTGTGTGTGTGTGTGTGTGTGTGTGTGTGTGTGTGTGTGTGTGTGTGTGTGCGTGTGCGTGCGTGCGTGTGTGTGTTTTTTGGTTGTGCCTGTTTTCTCTCTAGATGGTTGTAATGTTTTATGTTCACTCTTTGCTTAGTCACAGCCAGATTATTACTGCCCTAGCTGGCAGTATTTTATAAAATGCAGGATTGTTTTACGAGCTCCAAACTTCTTTTGCACTACAGAGACACATTTTTCAACCTGTCTCTTCATACTTTTGTTCATTTGACTATGGACTGAAGTAGTCTGCTATAGAAACCTCTGCAACTGTTGGCAGATCCCCAGTGACAGGTAGTTGGGTCATTTGGCAGGTTGTCCCGGAAGTGGATATATTACATCTGAGAGAATCATCGCAAATGATCGTCATCGTTTTTCATATAAATTGAGTTTATACTTGTTTTTGTAGAAGTCTGTGTTTCTTCAATTTCTACAGTGCAGGTAATGAGTTAAAATACTGGTCATAGTGGAGAAATATATGGAAATACAACAGAAAACAGGTTGATGAGTACTGGAAGGTGCCAATATGTGTTCAAATACTTAATTATTCAGACATTACAGTAAGAGATGTTTCTGTTGTTAAAGGGCTCCAATAAGCCCTGCTGTCTATCATAGAAGAGATTTTATTTACCGTAATTACACTTATTGAACATATTTATTTTGTCAGTTGATAAGAAATCAATACAAAACTAAAAGCACATTAAGTTTGACTTAATTTTCAGCTTTAATTCAAGGCGTAACATAATAATGCCTCTTTAGCCTGAGTGCTGCCCTTTGCTGCTACGCTCCCCTTTCCATCTGAGCTTTCACCCTGATGCATATGCAGGTGCTCCCAGTATTTATGCTCTCTGTATTGTATAGCGTTCTAAACATCCCATCAACTTGACTGATATCGGCATTTATTTTGATTAAAGTATGCAATGCTCTTACTCTGCCATAGTGCCTCCACACAGACGTGTGCAGGTGCTGGCTGTGCACCTAGAGGACACTGCCTCACTCTGCATCGGCCCTTTAGCATTCCTTTTGATTAATGGCTTGATGTATTGCTTTGGAGCCAAGGCCAAGGCTTCTGGAAATCAAATCCTCCTTCACTGGACTGTGGGAAATGAGTCACAGTGCAGTAGAGCAATTCAGCACATGCCACTTCTGTGACCTTCCCCACGGACTTGTTGTCACTCAGGTCGCTGCCACAACACCACGTTAGCTTAGCAAAGAAGTGAGCTAATGTATCCGTTCATACACCAGACCTCAAATGCACACTCCTGGAAAATAGGAACATTTGTAACTCGTTGTTATTATCTGGAGCAGTAGATACCGCTGTGCTGTTTATTAATGTGTTACTACATGCTACTGATTTTAGAACCTCTCATTTTGCTGCAGCAAGGTGGGACCGCCTGCGTTCTGGTTCTCCTGGGCCATGCATCCCTCCATCCGTATTACACTCAGACCGTTTCATATCCAGTTCAAGGTTCCTTGTCGTACCTTTCAATATGAACCAGTGGATCATTTGACCACACATTTCCGCACTAATCTAAATGTGTCCACTATTTTGTAAACCTTACTCCCTGGGTACTTAAAAGTAGACTGTTCGCATCATTTGGTTTATCAAGATTCAATTTGCAACTACAAGCGTGGCTACTCAACAGTCTTCTCCCGGGTAGGATCCTCACAGCATTCATAACAAATGTGATAATCGTGGCGTGTGAATTTGCACATGCTGTTTGGCTTGAGCCCGATCTGTACACACATCACAGAATCATCGCTTGCAAATGAGTAGTGACAGAGGATCATTGACAGGGTGAAGCCATCAGACAGAGCGAGATGAATGATTTATGCCCCGGCCATGCGCCTCAGCACCGCTCCAATGTCAAATCAGCGGATCGATGACCTGCAGTGCACGACAGCTCTTCTTCCTGCAACCTGGAACGTTACAAGAAACACGAGTTTGTACTGTCCATGACTATCAATAATATACAGCAGAACATGTGTGCATGTGTGTATGTTTGTGTGTGTGTGTGTTAACCCCTGTGTCCCCGTTCTGAGCTGTGAGGACGGAGCAGGGCGTGTTCTGCTGGAGTGGCTGTGCTCATCGCTCTAGCTGCGCTGTGGAGGACCTCTGCAGAGGATTGTTTGTGTCTATTTGGGTTAGCATATTTGGGTAAGCAGATAAAGGAAATCGCAGCACTCACGAGTCTGGCACATTTTGTGAGTGTTTCCTTTTTTTTTGTTGCTCTTCTTTTTTTCATTTCTAAATTTAACAAATTCTAACTGTGGACAGAAGGTAGCAAATAGGATTATTTATTTGCAATAACAGAGCGGAGACACATAAGGAATGCAGATGCTTCTACACACGGGTCACGTAGTGGTTTCATTAAGATTAGAATTGTTTTATTTCTTTGCCCCTTGTTTCCCCGCTCAGGCTAAAAAGAGCCTTTACTCTGTGATTGGAGAGTGTGTGTGTGTGCAGAACTAAGGGAGGACTGCAACAAAATAATTAAAATTAAATCAATTAATCCATATTTGCGTTCATATTTAATACATACTTACAACTATGCTATAGTTGCACACAATTTCGTTTTTTAAAAGTACTCTGGATGCTGCGGGGGTGAGAGAAAGACACACTTTTACAGATGTTCTTGTCTTTTGCAATCTTTTCTTTATTTCCATGACACTGGACTGTGTCCATGGGTGCATACATTGCACTGAGTGAGTGAGTGAGTGAGTGAGTGAGTGAGTGAGTGAGTGAGTGAGTGAGTGAGTGAGTGACGGTGTGGTTGGCCTGGTGCAGTGTGGCGCTCTGGCAGAAACATTCCTTACAGGTTTATTCCCCTGTGGAAATGATAGATTAGGACATGTGTTTGTGTTCCACTGATATTATTCATGTTTTATTTTACTGGACTGTATTGATTGTGTGTGTATTTGTGTGTGTGTGTGTGTGTGTGTGTGTGTGTGTGTGTGTGTGTGTGTGTGTGTGTGTCTCCAGCAAGGCAGCAGTAAGATACGTGTTATTGTCCTCCAATGCAGTACAGCTCATAAATGTGACTCCTCGTCTCCTGGCCTGCTGGGGGTGTTGGGGATTTATGATGGAGTGAGCGAGAGAAAAAGGCGAAGGGAGGAGAGAAAAGAACAGAGAGTGGGAGGGCGTGAACGAGCTAATGAGTTACAGAGGACAGGGGACTGGAAGAGTGGGAGGTGGGGAAGGACAGATGGCTATAATTGAAAATGAACGACACAGAAGAAAGGGATGAAGGTGTGGTGAGCTGTGCTGTTGTGTGCGGTAGCTCACCTCACATGAGCCTCAGCATGGGCGTCTTGACGGGAGAAAAACAAAGTGAGGGGTGTGGGGTGGGGGACGGAGGAGGAGGAGGAAGAGGAGGAGAAAGAGTCCCATTTGTCATTTCCCTCATCAGAAGCGCTCATGGGAAATGCACACACACACACACTCACCCACACAGACATGCACGCACACACACAGAACTTAGTCACGCGTGTAAGATTTAGTGCAGCAGCGTATGTGCAGCTATACCCTCCTCTTCTTCTTCCTCCTCCTCCTTATTGTCTCTTCTTCGGCTGTTGCATTTCCTTGCTGCTCTTTCGCTCTCTTGTGCGTCCTTCTCTCTCCTGCCTTCTCTTCCCCTCTCTCTCCCTCTCTCTCTCTCTCTTTTGCTCACTCTTCCTCATTCCCCCCCTCCCACTTAGCGAGTGTGTAAAAGTGTGTGTGTGTGTGTGTGTGTGTGTGTGTGTGTGTGTGTGTGTGTGTGTGTGTGTGTGTGTGTGTGTGTGTGTGTGTGTGTGTGTGTGTGTGTTCTTGTGTGCATGTGCCGGGGAGCTCATTCTGTTCCGACTCCAGGCAGAAGATGGTAAGTGAGGTCTTTCCTCCTGCATATCCTGGAGAATGTTTCCAGGTTTTGTGTGTGTGTGTGTGTGTGTGTGTGTGTGTGTGTGTGTGTATGTGTGTAGAAGTAATTGTTGCTCCTGTTTAATAAGAAGTGAAGGATTTTGTCTTATTAGCTGTGGGGAAATGAGTGTGGATGCATTGTGTGTGTTTGTAAATATAAGTTGTGCTCTTTTATTAACATGTGTACGTGTGTGTGTGTGTGTGTGTGTGTGTGTGTGTGTGTGTGTGTGTGGGTGTGTGTGTGTGTGTGTGTGTGTGTGTATATGCTGTCAGGCCATGAATGATGTGAGAGGGGGAACGGAGGAATAATGTAGCGATGGGACTTTTGACTGGCTTAAACTAGATGAAGGGGTGTGTGTGTGGTGTATGTTGTGGCCGGAGGGTTTCTGCAGTAAAGGGGGCGGACATTACACGTTCAAACGGCAAAGAAAGGACGCTGAGCAAGCAAAACTCCGCCGGTATTTAAATCAAGCGCTCACCTTCTTATAGAAACAGAAGCAACTCCATCCACATCTCCTCTCCTCGTTTAGCTGCTGTTTTTACTCAGAGCACCTGACAGTAAGAGGCATACAAGAGAAGAATCAGAAAGCCCTCGGTATACCAACGCCTACGCTGCTGTTTCTTTTCCCTGGAGTTAACATGTGTTCCCCTCCAGCCAACAATTAGGAGCTGGGGAGCTACTGTGAATGGAAATGAGGAGAAAACGGCTGAAGAAGTGTGGAAGCAGCACCTTCAAAATCCATGATGGCTTTAAACCGCTGACATGGAGAAAGTGCAGCGTATGGATGTATCAGAGGAGACTCTATCGATAGATAAATGTCAGGTACAGCGATAAATGTTCAGCTTTATCGATGCAAAGTTACACAAAGGTTCCCACCGTGTGTTGAATAGATCCATGCAGGGCTTGCTAATGCCTCGTGTTCCTGTTTGCACTTCATCGTTGTCGATTCCTGTTTTACACCGACAATTGCAACAGTTTGGATTTGGTTTGGCAAAATGTATTTTGTGTACTGCTAAACATTTTTCAAGTCATTTCTCTTTATAGATTTTGGGGATTGTGTTCGCTTCTAAGTTTTCTTTCCATGGGGGAATATTTAGGAATAATACCACTCTCACACACATAGTAGCAGCACCTCCAAAACTCATTCATTATGATGTTGTTTAATGAGCCAACTGGCATTGGAGACAGTATCATATTCGTATTGCACTGACAGATTTATAGTTCTTGTTTGCAGAAAAAAAGTCTTCTAAATTATTTAATTTGATATATTAATTAATTCATAGAGGTTTACAGTGCACATTAGCATGCATGTCAAGCTGAAATGTATATCATCTCCTGTTGTATGACTGCTTTCAATAACTTGGGGGGGAAATGTAGCTCGTGAAGACACACATCCCCGGGATAATTGTCAGTTGCAGAGGGTTTGCTGAGGTGGCTAGTCCTATAGGATGCAGGATGCTTTATAATACACGTGATATATTGTTGCAGAGACAGATGAAAGTAGCTGCGGCCTGAAGGAAGGCGCTCTTTTGTCTCAGATTAATGCACGCGCATAAAGCCCCCTCCCATGCTTCATTTGGCTCGCAGCACCCAGACACCATTTAGGTCAAGTTGCTAAAGGCTTCAAGTCAAGAGCCCCTGCGTCCGTACGTCAGTACACATGCCGCTTTATGAACATTCATCTATTCATATATACGTGTGGAGTTTGCATGCATGGTAAGCAATATTCTATCTGTCTGGAGTTACTCTCGCCCGCTAACTCGTGGAGTTTGCCTGAAGGGCGATGGAGAGAGAGAATAGAAAGAGAGAGTGCTAGAGAGCTTTGAGAAGGGAGACAGAAAGAGAGACAAACAGTCAGAGTGGAGGGGGGGGGGGGCAGACAGACATGAAGGGATGTCTGTCCAGCTGTACTGAGCGTGTTCATTCAGCATCAAAATTAGAAGCGGGGGGGTGGGGGGGGTGGACTGGTGAGCAGCATAACACAAGTCTGTCAAATCAGCTGTGTTAGCTCTCACTCTCCACCAGGCTGACAACACACTCAATAGCTCATTAATTTGTAATTGATGTCGATGCGGCTCGGCCATAGGAGAGCAATGACGGATGATCGGGGTTGGCCTGGAGAGCAGGCGGCGCATGCTTCTGGTCAGCTGCGGTCGGGGGGATGGTGCAAGTTTTTTTTTTGGGGGGGGGGGGGGTTCAAGAACTTGCTGTCTGTAAGCACAAAACAGTTTGAAGCGCTGACAGCGCCCACGTTTTAATGTGACACTAAAATGCATCGACTCCTCAGAACCCTGCACACTCGGAGTGTGTGATAGCACTCAGAAGATGTTGACGCCGCTCACACTGAATCTATTCCTCAGTTAAGATATGAGGAGTATGTAACTCAAGTGATCCAGGAGTAGAAATCTGGATCTACTTGCCGGCAAAGTGTTCATTTGCACATGCATTACACATTACACGTGTGAGTCTGTGTTTTCTGAAGCTCGACAATACAAATTAGAATTGCCACACCTATAAGAATGTACTCCTGACGGGAGAGCCACATTGAAAATGACTTTCCTTAATTAGTCAACCTCCTCTAAGACAAAGATGTCTGTGGTGTGGATTATTTGACCAATAGTATTAATGTGATACACGTTCCTGCCAACGGTATCACACTTATCCACTTATCTGTAAGAGTGGTGTTAATGCACCACGAAATGCAGCGACGCATTGAAGCACAGTACAGTGAAGAACAAGAACAAGAACTAGAAAAACAAGAAAAACAAGAAGAACAAGAAGAAGGAGGAGGAGGAGGAGGAGACTAGTAATAATGGATATAAACATAAAAGATTTAAGATACTATAAAAAACTCTCCTGTTAGACATGTCGTTGGTAATAAACAATAAATGTAAACAGAGGCTTTGTTTACAAGAAGGTTCCACAGAGCACTTTTATTGGCGTTGGTGTAAAGGTTCAGAGTGAGGTCGACCGTAACCTCGAGTGAATTATGATTGAGTTTACTAGAGTTTAGTTTTCCTTTCAGTTTCTTGGATGGATTTCTGGTGACCGGATGTCTGGTGAATGACGGCTTGGACCAAACATGATGCAACACTTTGGGGTTGGGATATGTCTCTTCCTTTGGTCGGGGAGCGGTGGAAAGTCCAGATAGTTTTGCTTACTTTTACATTCAACGGTTTTATTCCAAATCATAGAATAATAATAATATACACTTTTTTTAATCCCACAGTGGGGAAATTCTTTCTCTGCATTTAATGTGCATGCATCTTTGACAGAGATGTGTTATTAATAGTATGTTATCGAAATACTATAATGAATACTTCAATATTTAATTTATTATCCAGAATTCATTTAATTGGCACATGAGTGTGGAATGAGGAGAAGACAAATATTATCATTCGATGTTGCTAAATGAAACTTTCTCTTAACTGACTGCTACCTCGCTGCTGCAGGAATTTAGGAGTTCGCTCCTAACTTCCACGGTGTGGCCTCCTGTGGTTTCCTGCCAGCGTCCATTACCTGAGCTGTGAGTTTGATGAGGGCAGCTACTGTGAATCGAAAGCGTTTCAATTAGCAGGGAAGAGATGCTCATCTGCTTGACAGCCCCGCTTTGAAAAGGCATTTTATCAAATAATCTAAAGCTATTACTGTTTCATGAGGAAGAATAATCTAATCATTGTAGTAATAATTCACAGTGAGTTTGGCTTTAATGCAGGGATGTTTTTTAATTCATTTTCAATTGAGCAAAAGCATTCTTGTGTTTTAGATTTTTTGACAAAATACCAATATAATGAAATGCCATACATGTGATGTATTGGGCATAGTGAATGACTAATCCCACAGTACAATAATAACTATAGTTAAAAATAAATCAAGATCACATCTGAAACCTGAAGCAAGGGTTATGTATATTAGAAAGAAATCTGTGGAAACTTCCTGGAACTTTAGTGTAATGAACGTATTAGTGTAATAAACGCCTTCATGTGCATTTTCGTGGAGGCAATGTTTGGTGGAAGCGATTGTCTTACACCATGAATGAAAATGGTCCACTCATGGCTGACCCCAGTCGAGCAGTAATACGGGATGCTGTTGGGTGCTTGATATAAATGGCACAGCCTTTTCCTGGCTCCTTTTATTTCAAGTGTGATTTCCGGTGTACATGTTAGTCTACTGAGTACCACATGATGGGGAAGAAGAGATGTTAAGGAGACATGTTGGATCAGTGGTTGACTCTTCCATTGATTCACCTTCATATGTGAATGAGGTGTGCATCCTTTAATCAGTTGGTCTGCATTTCTGGCACCTTCAAAACCATTGGAATTTTCCAGCCAATGTATATCCTGACATAGTGGAAAATACTGATGGAAAACAGCATGTTTTCTGTGATATTGCAGCTGAAATCAGTGGCGTTATTTGAAGACATGTCATATGTTGTCACTTATGCCTGTAAGACATGTCTATGATAATCAGGATGTCAAGCCCACATTTCATTGTACACCTGTGTGCAGCCAGGAGAGCTTGTCCCACATGGTACAGTCCACATGTCTTCCAGACTTAGACGTTTAAATTTACAATGAGCATCTTAATCCTGGATTAGGGACCTGTAAGAGCGGTTTGGTATATGCTGCCACCAGTCAGTCAGCCCTCTGTGAAAGAACTCAGCAGGAAGAAGCTCCTCCCATTGGGCTGATTTTCTATAACTTTCTCATCAATCGGAGATTTGAACCTCAGGTATTAACAGAGTACATGTGGAACCTATTTAGCTTTCTGGTCTCCTGAATATAAACAGACACGCTTGCAAACTTAAGCTGCGTTTGACAAGATGAAAAAAGGGAGATGTTTCAAACTGTGAAACCTCTTGGCCCATTGCTCTGAAACCCTACCTGCTGTCCTGACCTGTCCTTGTCTGTCCTGTCCTCTCCTGTCCCTTCATGCCCGTTGCTGCCTTGGCTCATGAGACAGTCACACAGAGACCCGTCAGGCAGATATCCTCCTGAAAGACGGCGGACGCCGCCTGCTCCCCCCGTCCGTCTCTGTGTGCCTCTGCCCCCTGCTCCACCCGGCTTTGGCTCTGTTAACCCTCTTCTCTTCTCCCCTCCTGTCTCTCGCGGCACCAGGCGCGGCTCCCCTCCTGTTCATCCACCCTAAGCATTGCTGAGGTACTCCTGCATGTGTTCGAAGGCATCGTTACAGACTCCTTTCTACTCCCTTCCTCTCCAGCCGCACTTCTTTCTTCCCGCCTGGAATGATTGCTCCCCCCCCCTTCCCCCCAGACTTCATATCCTTTCCTGTGTGTGTGTGTGCTGTCCTGCCTGCTGCACTCCTGCTGTCTCCTGGTGGTGTTTCTACACACTACCCACAATCCTTTCCGTTTGTCCTTTCTGTTTTTTTGTGTGGATGTGGTCTTGTTGTGTTTTCGTCAAATGTTTGTCTTGTAGTAAAATGTCCTGTTGCCTTCGCTCTGGAACACGCTCTGTATCTAACCCTCGCCTTGTTTCCACACGCATCAAGAAATAAATAAACCTGCATCACTTGGCATCTTCCTCAACTATGTTTCAACCTCAGAATTGAAGTTGAAAGATGCTTGAATTATGTATTTGAATAAAAGGGATATTGTTTGCACAAACTAAGTGTGCTTACACATCTCAGGGGTGTAAAAGGGCCTCTCACACACACACACACGTACAGACACACACACACACAAAGCATCTGGTAAAAGGGAAAAGGCCCGGTAAATGTGCTGCAAGCCTCTGTGCTTGTTACTCTGGTCAGGCCCCAATGACTCTGATAAACTGATGAAGACATGGCCTCAGTGCAAGGGCGTGAAGAGTGCTGACACTTGTCCAATGTGATATCGGAATCCATTAATTACCTGTTACAGTACACTAATGATTTCTAGAGAAGAGTTTGGAAGCATAATTAAAAAATAATGTCCATCTTAAAGGTGGCGAGAGGTAATATTCAATTTAATCTTATTTCTATCACATATGTTTACTTTTTCTAAATAGAAATATGTGAAAGTCATTTTTCACATATTGTTGTTGGTTTTAATAGTTTGTTTAATATATGTTAAAGTATGCTGGTATATTTGGTTTGTTTTTGACATTTTCAACTTTAAAATATGCTACTAGCATATATCTATCTTTTAATTACAATGTGTTGATAACCTAATTCAAGAGTTCCTTCTTTGGGTGATACAATGATGTCATATTGATATTATATCAGATCCTTTTTTTAACTTTAAAATATTAGTCTCAGATTGGTCTAAAAATCCAGTATCAGTTAGGCTGTTTTTTCAGTCGCAATCATGAGTTATATTCACATTGTAAACATAAAAAAATGATGAATGTTAGCACCGCAAGTTATTTTCAACATGTCTTATTTGTTTGAATAATAATTACAAAAAAATTGTCCACGTATTGCCTCTTTTCCAAAAACATCATCATCCAAATAATGTTCTTATAGCATCGCAATTGAAAGTGAAACACCAAACAAACAGGCCACTTAATGGAGTATTATAGGTCACATGTTTCCAGACAGAGGCCTTGGGTACGGCCAGGGGTCAAGCATTCCCTTGGGTTCACTTAACTTCCACTTGCACACACACACACACACACACACACACACACACACACACACACACACACACACACTAATAGACAACTGTGTCCACAAAAGCAGCGTTCTGCTGTTGTCAATCCACTGGTTCTGTTCTTTATCCATTTGTGGTGTTGTTGGTAGTTTTTTCCTGTTGTTTGCAACATCTTTTTATTTTTTAATTTCCTTTGTTGCGATTGCAAACTGTGTGTCAGGTTAGTTCTGGAGTGTGTACGTGTGTGTGTGTGTGTGTGTGTGTGTGTGTGTGTGTGTGTGTGTGTGTGTGTGTGTGTGTGTGTGCACAATTGTGTGCAGAATTAGGAGACTGTGAGCAACTGTTTTATAAGCACCACTAACTGATGTGTTGTGTTGATCAGCGTGGGCGTGCATGTCTGTTGCCTGCACCTGTGCGAGAGGTGTGTGGCATGAAGGAGAGTGACTGTCCTGTGGCTTCCCCCAGGCCTCACGGAGAGAATTCAGGGCTCACCTGGATGAGGTCATCACGCTCAAGTCAAGGTACTCTACCTTGGACCAGGTAAACCCGCTAACCTTCTACCGAGCTGTTATCTACCGGCATGCTGGCCACTAGCATCCCACGTAGCACCTCACCACACCAGTGACACACACCAGCACAAAAGTATACAGGCAGGGAGACAGCGGAGGAAGAGCGGCACGGAGACAACATTTCAACAATATGGCATGTAGGACTGGAAGAGGTTGGCAAACCTGGTCTTACAATAGTTAATTGTCTTAAGTGATACTCCAAAATCAGAAACAAATATGATATATTCATTATATGGGGGCTTATGTTAAGCTGGAGTGGGAGATATTGGAGACACAAAAGTAAAAAATCCAGAAAAGTGAAGATGTCACAGTGCGAAAGATCAACGCAGGGTGATATTAATAGAGTAGACCTTTACACATGTGGTTATAACAAGGGATCTGTGTCTGGATATCGGAAATTCATGCGTGAACAAACTAGCATTTTTTATTATTCCATCTTAGTGATCTCTCAAGAGAGTTCTGTATTTCCAGTGCTCCTCTCGCTGGTTTGAGGTAAGCTGGGCTCATCGTGGAAAGAGGTGGTGTTGTTTCTATGCAGATTTATAAAGATTTAGCAATATTTAAATCAAAATGTGAGGTCAGCTGTGGGGTTGTTGGCCTTATTAATGTTGCCAGCACTTTTGATCAACCACACCCACACCTGATAAAACAGACTATAGCTGAGTTTTTTAATGTTAAACTCCTAGTATATAATGTGTTTTCATTTTTTTTTTTACTAACTTTAACTTGATTGTTGCTTATTTAGTCAAGGATATTTAAAGGACCAGAGTGAAGAGCAGTGAGGTTGCAGATTGTAACCAACTGAACCCCCCTCAGTTTACCTCTCCCACAAGAGGCTCTCTGGTTTGTCCCTTCTGGGCTACATTCTTGTTAATAGATCCCATTAAATCAAGTTTAAAGATCCCCACAACCTCTTCCTGCTGTATGAAGCTGTACATGTCCCATTTCCAGAGAAAATCTATGTTGAGCCCACACAGGAGCATCCCTTCCATTGACCCCAGAACATGCCATGTTTGTATGGCCTAACTTGTATATCCACGTCGAAAATCTCAATGTGGCCAAAAAAGAGATAACATGTTGATTAATACCAGGTCTAAAAGCAAAGCCGGTGAGCTGGTATCATTATCCAGATGCAGATCGCATGTTAATACCAGGTGTGAATTGGGTCTTCGATTTTGCAAACACAGACACAAACACAATTTTCATTTCCCCATCCCACAGATTTCTGCAGGGGGAGGTGTGTAGTGCATCGGTTTTTCAGAGAAGTTTTCCTATTAGTGTGGTGATACAGTCGGATACAAAAAGCAAATGAAAAGTAATTACAAGTTTTTTTTTTTAACTAATACATTTTGTAAAGCAGCAATTAAGCTGGAAAGTGTTGACCACAGAGTTGCTGGAGAAGTTTCCCTTTGTATCACCACCTCTTAGTTGTCACGTTCCTCCCCATTGCCTCTCTCTCTCTCAGGATCTCCACCGGCACTCATTCTCTCTCATTCATCACCCATCTGGTCATTGGATATGATTTGAGTATCAGTGACTGGTGATGCTGTAGTGTTTTTGCAGTGTGTGTGTGTGTGTGTGTGTGAGTGAGTGTGTGTGTGTTTGTGTGCGTGTGTGTGTGCGTGTACCTGGTCTAAATCGGAACGCAAGTGCGTGTGTCTGGATTAACAGATCATCCATGAGGCAACAATTGGGAAGCCCAAGAGAAGCCGCCAGTGCTTCGCAGTGGAGAGAACCTTTGCTGAACCACACTTCTCCACCTCTCCTCCACCTCTCCAGGGAGGAGCACTTGACTGTGGATTTCCACAGTACCATTTTTCCTGCCCTCTCCCACTCTGTCGCCATCAGTCCAGCGTGGTGTCCTCCGCTCTATCCCTCTCTCGCCCCGTCCCGTGGGGAGAGGCGGTTCAAGCTGGTTTAAATCTAACCTGCCTTGCCCTGTCACGGCCCTTTCCTCCTCAGGGCGGACGGATAGATCTTCCCCTATTTGCATAACTTGTCTTGACAGCTCCTTTGTTTTGTGCTGAGCGTAGCACCTCAGTGGTTACATCCCATCATTTCCTGGAGCATCTTCTCAGCAAGCTGGTTATTGGCGCCATCGATTTTCCCGGAGGGGCTCGCGGCCCCCAGAGTCACCTGTCTCTCGCTGACCTGGCCACGCTCGCCATTCTGAGTCCGTAGAAACCATCGCCGCCGCCACCCGTTCCCCAGCCCATTGATCTTCCTGGCAGATCTCCATGACAACCCGTCGTCAGGCTGTTTCCGTGGCGACAACGGGGTCGGCTTGTAGAGTGATTAGTGTTTCCAGCATGGGGGCCACTGCTTATTTTATTTATTATTTTGATTTATTCCCGTGTCTGCATTCCCAGCGTACTGCAATATGCCGCGAGGACGAGTGAAGGCGTCGAGCCCAAGTCTTCACACACACACACACACACACACACACACACACACACACACACAGACGTGTCAACAACGGCTTTCCGTGACTTTATTTCATACCTTTTTTGCTCACTGAGGGAGTTTCTAACAGTTCTCTCTGTGTTGTGTGTATGAGGCGCGTGTGGGTACATCGCATGCATCTCTCATTTGAGATCGCTCTCTTTTCTCACCACTAGAGGGGGGATTGCAGTAGAAGGTAGATTATAAATGAGTGTGAAAGTGTTTGACAGTCTGCTTATTTGCCCCCCCCCCCTCCCTCCCCCACCCCACCCCCCCTCCCCTATACGTCCAACAAACTTCATTCTGCTTCTTCACTCATTCTCCACGAACACTCATCTCCCAGCACACACCCTCCTGTAGCTTTTCCACTGTGTTCATCTCCATTTGCAAACAGTCTCCCCCCCATGGCCCTCTGATGGTATGATCTTTGCTACTTAACTATGTTTTTCCAAACCGAGGTCTTGTTTTCCACCGGTGTCAGTTTTAGTGTCGTCACTCAACACTGCATCAAGGTTTCTAGCTGTTTCTTAGTTAACAGTGATAGTATATGTACTGCATTACTCTTAGCTGCAGGACAGATTTCTGATTAATCGCCGTAGCGGGATATGTGAAACTGGATTAGGAAGCTTGTGATTCTCGTGGGTTGTCCGTGTGTTTTAAGAGACTAGCTAGGTAGTAAGATTCTGCTGTAATTGTTCTGCATTAAATGTGTCTCCTTTTTCTTTTAGATGTCTTTTGCAGTTCTTTTTTTTAGCAAGGCACACACCTTGTACGAAAATGTCCTAGCTGTTGTTAGTTTTCATATGTGCTTTTCAATGTCTGCAAGTTTGATCTGTGTCTTGCTGTAGCTGTATTTAGCTCTCTTAATCCCCACCTTTGTCTTTTTTCTGTCTCTTTTTTCCTCATGCCTCTCCCTCTCTCTATATATGAGGGCTGTGCAGTTGTGGCACAAGTCTCCTAGCAACCACAGCTGGTGCCATCATGGAGGTCTACATAAATAAATAAAGTTAAAAGAGAGGCACATTTAAAAATCAATATCATTTGCATATATATATATATATATATATATATATATATATATATATATATATATATATATATATATATACACCTGTAAAAAAAAAGACACGGTTTAAGGTAAAAGATTATTGAATGGTACATGTGGGATCGTCATAGAATAACCAGTGTGTCGTGTGTTCATGGTAATACAGATTTTCGATAGTGGCACTCAATGCACAGAGAGAAATAACTTATATTAGGAATACAGTTGCAGACTTGTTAGTTTATTGAGTCGTTCCTTTTATGGGATGTGTTGACTATGAGAACATATCCCCAGATAGTTAACCGGATAGCATCATCGCGGACCAAATGATCATCAAGAGTGACACCTGTTCTCTTTTTTTGGAGAAAGTTGGATAGTTAAAAATGTTTTCAGCTGTTCATCTTTTTAAGAGCTCCTGAGGCTCCTTATGCCACCTGAAAGCCCACTGCGCGTTCCTTCTTCTTCTCCCTCTTTCTTTCTATCTCACTTCTCTCCTTGCTGCTCCCTTCTCCTGCTATAGGGTTGCTTGTCGTAGTGGATGCCAGTCTGTCTGTCTGTCCCTCCGTCCGTGTGTCTGTCTGTCCGTCTGTCTGTCTGTCTGTAGTGTTGTGGTTGCCAGGACAGATGCACTGATGCCTGTGATTCGATGCTTTATCTCCACTAGCTCCAGTGTAGGTTGGAGGGGCTTAAAGATGATCGCAGGAGGACCTTCAGCTCTCGAGTAACTATCCCGCCCCCTTACCCTCCTCCTTGCCTTTCCCTCACCCTCCTCCGAGGAGCGCGCAAAACAAACGCCCCCCTCTGTCCCCCCCCACCCCCTTTCCCCCTTCCCTCTCTCCCTCCTCGCTTGCCGAGCTATATCTCCAGCTCTCGCTCTCTCTCTCTCTCTCTCTCTCTCTCTCTCTCTCTCTCTCTCTATGTCTCTCTATCTGCCTGTTGCCGCTGGCCTCTTTCTCGTCCTCGACCTGTCTGTCGTTCACTCTGTCTCACTATTTCTTTGTCCGGTGTGTTAGGAGTCTTCCTGTCTCCGTCTCCCCTCGCACACTTTCTCTGTCTGTCTCTCTTTCTCTTCCTCCATCCGTCTGTCCGCCTCTGTTTCTGTCTTTCCGGTTAACATGCTCTGCTTTCAGTAACTATGTCTGGTGTGCTGGATGTCTGTTAAGTAGATGCCATCAGGCCGCAAGAGTGGTCTTTATTGTTTTGTTCTGTTCCTCCTGTTTTCCCTCCTTTCTGCTGTGTCTCGGCTCTGTAGTTTAGTGAAGTCTGTCCAGTCCGTGCTTCCTGTTTTTGTTTTTCTTTTCTTTCCGGGCTGTGGGACCACGTCACGCTGATCTTCATCCTTCCACTCGCTGTCTCTTTCTTTCTATCTAGCTGGGTTTTTTCTATCTCTCTGTCTCTCCATCCCTCCTCCTCCACCATCCCACCCACCTTGCCCCACCTCCCATCTCTCACCCTCTCGCCTCGGCTGTTTGGTGCCTAGTGGTGTCACAGTTATAGTCTCGTTATGGTGGCAGTGAGGGGGGGAGGAGGTAGAGAGGGGTGGGTGGGGTAGAGAGTCCTTCGCATTGGGCGTCTCCATACAACACACACTGCCCACACCCAATTTATGTGTGTTATTGAGATGCAGCAGATGCTACAAAGAAAAGTAGGACTGCCAGAAGCCTTAGGACAGACAGAACAACAGACAGACAGACAACAGGCCGTAATGCTTGTCAACACATCTGAATAAAGGTGGATGGACATTCAAATCGAGACCAACAATTGGATAAAAAAGACACTGAAGTTAAAAATAGCAGCCCTGATTTTCTACAGTTTGTACAATGTCGGGAATCAGATGGCATCAGATTAGATTTTTTTCTAAAGTTATGCCCTATTTATGTATGTTGGTGTACAGTATTTGTAAAAAGTAATGATTTAATTCTGTGCCAATCATGTAGCTTGCTAACGTAGAACATGTGGATCTCCTTCCCTTATGTAGTCCTCTCCTAAGGCTGAGCTTTCCAGAGCATGCTCACACGGTGACACAGAACGTTCTTTCGATGGAGTTGTTTATTGTCGTTGTGTAGCATCAATGCATCGGTGCTGTGTTAGTTTTCTATAAATACCGTTAACAAACAGCATGATCACCAGGAGGCTGGCGGCTCCTGATGGCAGTGGTGAGATGAAAAGGGGACCACTGCATGTCCGTGGCCCACTTCTATTTGACAGTCGCCACCTATTGTGTCGCCTCTTTTTGCTGTTGCTTTCATTTCCCACTAATTATATGCTTTGCACTTTGAAGTAAATGTGCAAACTTCTGATCAGATCTGCTGTACGTTGTTACACCAGAGGAGAATCCTAGCTGTGTCCCAATTCCACTCTACATACAAATCGTAAGCAGGTTTAGAGTATGTTGTGTCGTGTGTTCACGCTCAAAACATTTCACATCCAGTGAAATGAAGACAATTATTCCAGTTTAATCCTGTGTCAATTGTTCATTTACATCTTGTTATATTCCAAATATATCTAAATCTAATCCAATCCTTGTTATTTCTCTTCTACAAATTGGTTTCAGATGTGCTTGTTAAACATCTGCCAAACAAATGAGAATTTGGGCAACTCGCCCCACCAGACAATCAAATCTCCACCTCGTGTGGATCGTCGTAGCTAACGGAGAAATATGGAGAGATAACAAGGGAAACATGTTTAAATAGCATAAAAACATCCAAAACAACGCGGTTAAAGTCTCGTTCAATACATTACAGAGACGGCTCAGAAAGGTGACAACCTGCTGAGAGACAGTTTCCTGTATCGGGTCAAATATTGAACCCATCTTTCCAAACATCTTACCAACGTTCTGACACTACAGTAGCATTTCTTAGAAAGTCCTGCAGAAAATGTACTTTGCTTAAGAACTTGTTCTTTCTCAGCAACACACACCGGCGAGATCTGGCAACTAACGTGTGTGAACGCCTCAGCGAAAAATATATGTAATGTAAATGTGTCTGTTACTTAAATGTAAATAATTGCTTTCATCTAATGACACAGGATTTACAACACTTCAAAATGAGGTGGAAGGATGGAGGGGAGAGGTGACCAATATCCTCAAATATTCAGTTTATCCATGAAACATGTCGAAGAACCCTCTGATAAAGACTCTATGGTAGTTACTCAAGAAAAACTAGTTGGTGGAGCTTAAGTTGAATCTTTGAAGAAACTATTTTACTTTGGAACGCCGCCTCAAAAGAAAACGTTTCTGATCGTACAAAACAATAAACTTTATTGTTTATTGTAAAAAATAGTCTGACAAATACAATATAGTACTGCACTTTACAGTATGTTGTATGGAATTGGGACAGATCTTGATTTTGAAGACCAGGCTTTTTGGGGATATGCGGTCTTTATTCAACCTCTCGTGAGAGAGAGGCTACGTATTGTCTCCACCACGGTGCAATGTTGCAACTAATTTTGCAAAAAGAATACATTACTTGTAAACAATAGCGGCATCACTTTTAACGTTGTATGTTTTCCATCCCCTCGCCGTTAACAACCGTTAGCTGTCGTCTCAAGATGCTTCTGGAAAGCTCAGCCCGGTTGTAACCCCCTCTGCTCTCCTCCCCACCTCGCCATAGATTACAGGTAGTAAATCGCTAGTGCAGCTATCTATCATGCTGCATCAGCGCTCTCCAGAGAAAGCTTACCACGCTGCACCATATCTGAACAGCCACTATCTAAACTCGACACTACATTTTCACTACATTTGATGTTACACCGTCGCACAGTTACTATCTGTTATGACCTTGTGATGAATTATTGTCACTCTGTATGTTGTTGCCCTTGTCCATGTATTCCTTTTTAGATATGTCAGTACATTTATCAGTGTGAACATTACCTATGATGTACAGCAAGTGATGATAATGGTAATGCAGGAGATGCAGCCGTCTCCCAACAGCAGGACAAAGTGCACAGTGTAGTGTGTCATGTGTCTGACTGTTGTGTATAAACAGCTTCTCATCTCCAGCATGTCAAAAGAGCAGCCTGGTGTATCTCAAATTACCACTACCTCTGCTCTCTCTCTCTCTCTCTTTCCTTTTGTCCTACACGTCTTGCTCCTGATCGCCCTCTCCATCTTTAGGTGCAGTCGCGATGCAGCAGCAAAGAAAATATCCTAAGATCAAGTAAGTATTACGTTTCCATTTCAAAAGCACCCTCTCTTTCCCGTGTGTCACACAGTGTGCCCACAAACACGCATAATTACATATTGAATGCACATGTGATGTGAAAGGTCGGTTTGTGTGTTTACTGTGTGCGGCTGCTGTCGTGCACACCCCTGTGTGTGCCTGATGTTTTGCCAGAGGTTGTTAAGCCTCATGTTAAGCATCAGAATATGCTGTGGAAGCGTAAGTGTGTGTTTAAAGGAGAGAAATTGGGTCAAGGGAAATCAAAGCACAGCGTGTCTCCGCTGTGAGGCGTAGAGGCACAGGGAGAGCGAGGCTGAGAGAGAGAGCAGATTACATATTAGTTACACCTTGTTTTGTTCCTTTTACCTTTGGAATTATTAGAGAGGTATTATTAGAACAATATGGCTGCCATGGAGCACTTCTGGGTTCCACAGCTTCAGCAAACACACCGGACGGTTTCCTGCCAATCCCCATGGTGTTTAAATTGTGTTATTGCACATTTGCGCTGACAAAATTCATTAATCCCATTATCTTGGTGGCAGGGATGTAGAAAGACATTAAATTACATGTGTTTATTTACATAATTGTATGGTTTGCATGTGTTTTTTATCATGCTTTGAGTTTGGGAATTCAACTGCGACAGCAACAAAATAGTGAGCGAAAATCATTTTGAATTTCTCTGTATTTTTCTTTTATTCCTGTGGCTCTTGGCCCAAAAATAACTTCTTCAAAAACAGTTTTTTTGTCTCCAGAGATAGTTGAGTGGTTCAGTTCCCTAACTTTGAAGCTACATAGATGCCTCCACTGTCTCTGGTTTGTGCCCCAGGAGAATTTTTTTCCTCTCTCCCGACCCTCTATCTTCATCTAAACTTTCAAACTGTCTAAATAGAGAATTAAAATGCTAAAGAAAAAAGGTTGAATGGCTTTAATTTCAACACTTCATGTCTAGAGCTATGTCTGAAACGATCTCTGTTGTCGACTGATGGCACTATATGTACTTGATGTGTCAGTGTGTTCCTGAGAGAGCACTGCAAGGGAGCAACATATCTCGTGTCCGCTACAAGTTTGCTACATTTTGCAAAAAATCGGACACTTTGATTCTTTAACACAATAACAGATACAAGACGCTTCACATGCCAGTGTTTGCAAAGTGTCTAGCGCCTCAATTCACTGCTCACAATAAAGTCAATTATTTCATATGTTGGCTCGTTGCAGATATTTTTCGATGTTATATCTGATGACCAGTAATTAGGTAACAACAAAGTGCAGTCCAGAAAAAGCCAAACATATTTTTTAAATCATTTGGAAAGAGCAACCAAACCCTACACAGTCTTATTTTGTGATGTAGTTTTGAGAGCCATTTTGTTCCAGTGTTTGTAATGTCCCTCGTCTTCCCAGGTCACAGTGCAGTGGACATCACCAAAGTGGCCCGGAGGCACCGCATGTCCCCCTTCCCCCTCACCTCCATGGACAAGGCCTTCATCACTGTGCTGGAGATGACCGCCGTCCTGGGCACTGAGATCATCAACTACAGAGGTGAGGAGGACAGGAACCCTGCAGAGCTAGCGAACCACCTTCACTTCAATATCTTAAATGTGTTCATCTTGCCCCTTGACGTCTTCGGTTAACCTTCTCATGTTGTCGACCGACATCCGCCACTCGGCATGCTGGGATGTTGAGGTTTCATACCTTTCAGATTGCTGTAGAAAGTACACATGGCAGCATTGAAACCCTCTCTTTCTGAATCAGCAGTGTGTGTCTGCATAATAATAATAATAAATAATAATCATTTATTTTATATAGCGCTTTTCAAGTCACTCAAAGTCGCTTTACAGAGTCCAGTCATCCACACACACAGTCATTCCGGTGGTGGTAAGCTACATCAGTAGCCACAGCTGCCCTGGGGCAGACTGACGGAAGCGTGGCAGCCAATCAGCGCCTACGGCCCCTCCGACCACCACCAACATTCATTCACATCCATACGAACCGGGGTGAGGCTGCGTGCATGTCTTTATGATGGTGCATGCCACTGTGTCTCTCACACAATGCGCACACACACCTACACACACACACCAATGTGCTGGGCTACAAGGCCACATAACATACAAACCTTTCCTAACGATCTATGTGTCATTTACACTTAACGCTCCATAACATGACTATTTTGAAGTTATTGAACAGAGTGATAGTCACTTTGAAGCTGCTATAATCAATATTTATTAACATACACACATACAGTATACATGTGAAGGGTCACACCGAGTGACCACATGGAATTATCACCTGACTGGAGTTTCTCCACAGATTTAAGGAGCATTATAGCATCTTAAAGCTCATTGTTTTGGTTTAATGACCCGTCACTGTACTGGTTTGGTTCCCTGCCATCAGGTTTTAAGTGAAATTGAAAATAATGATGATACTTATGATTCATTTTAGTCTTCGTTGTCACATGATTATGTTGCTGGTTACTTTTTTAAGTTGAAGTAAAGTTTTTACAAAATTATAATAATTCACAATGTTGCAAGGTTTATTTATTTGTTATTTTAAAGCACAAGGTTGCCCAACGTGTTGTCTTCTTTGTAGCATTTGGGTGGATTTGCATGTCACAACAAACAGACACAATACAAACATACAGAGATGAGTTAGTTTAGCACCCGTGGGTCTTGTACGCCTTCTGGCGGAGTGGCCTTTGCGCCTGCGGAGGGTGACACAGAGCCAGGCTGAGGGCCAGAGGGGAAAACACACTCTCTTTAATTCATCTCTGAAAAAGGGGTAGAGAGCAATAACACCCTGCAGCTCGCACAACATCTCGATGAATGATGGTAGAAGGAACAACACTCTTTCTTTTCCAAAGTGTAAAGTGATGTTTTATGTTCTTGGAGAGGGGAGAGGAGGGAGGAGGGAATGTCAGGATTTGCAGGAGTGCAGCTGGGAGGAAGACAGTGGGGTAAGGAGGTGAGGAAGAAGGGATAGGAGAGATGAAATATTTAAAGAGACAACAGCTGGACCAGATCACCTGCTGTGTGTGAAGTGTGCACTGTGTCATAGTCTGTTGATGGGTGCATATAAGGATCTATCTCTTTTGTTGTCATCATAATGGTGTAATACATAAAATAATTTGCATTGCATGTCACACTTTTATTACTGTTGTATTTTTCAGAAAGTTTTGTTCGGTAATAAAGTTAAAGATGAGTAAGTTCTTGAATGTATAATGTCTCAAATCTGTACTCAAATTAGATCAAAACTTTTAAAGAAATAGTTTGATATTCTATGACATAAACTTGCACTTTCTTGCTAATAAGAAGATTGATATCACTCTGGTTTCTACGCTGCATGTGAAGCTCCCACCGTCAGCAGAGGAGCTTAGCTTAGCCCGAAGACTGGAACAAGCATTATTTCCAAAATGCCGACATATTCATTTAATTCCCATCAATCTATCTGCATGTTTTATCTTCTTGTTTTCTCTCTCTCTTTTAGAGTTGTATGTCTGTTATTTTTATATGGAACTTGGTGTCTGAAATAAAGAATACATACATATAGAAGTCTGCACATATGTGTACATTTCAACTGCACCTTAGTTTATTTCTTAATAAATACTACTTCTCATATTTATTTAGTATTATAACCAATACAAATGTGTAATATACAGAATTGCAATATCTTACTGTTTCACTGCAAATACATAGTTTCTATTCATAATATATATTTGTATTATTTTTTATTTGCATTACAGTTTGATATATGTCAAGATTGCACCCTAATTTGATTGTTAAAGGACTTATATTCTACTCCATATGGACTGTTTTTAGCATGAGTATGTCGGTACCCGTGCATGCATATGTTCACACATTTACTGTCTTCTGAAATTCCAGATTGTTCCTAAAGAGACGAGTGATGTCACAATGCCCCTTGATGTAATTATCATATTGTAACCCTTTTCAAACCTGTGCTTGCCGGCAGAGATGTTTTCTCAAAGCATCTATTCAAACACATATTTCTGCTTCGGCAACAAGACATCACCTTTGTTCTATTTGTATTCACAACTCCCCTTCAACACATGGTTTTAACAAGCTGTTTGAAAAGCAGCTTGGAAGCAGGAGCAAAATATCTCAGATGAAATGCTGTCGACTTAAAAACACAGATGCAAAGATCGGACGCGTCATATTGGCACGAGGGTCTTCTTCTTCTTCTTCTTCGACGACTGAGATGCATTATTTACAGCGGCTCGTTATGACTGCTGTAAGCTGATGTGTGTATGCATGTGTGTGGGTGTATTTGCATATGTTTTCCCCTTTCAACACATTGATATCAAAGCTTAGATCTTCATATTAACGCCCACATAATCATGGCATGAAAGCTCTAACAAATGCTATATATAGCCACACAGCAGCTTACGGTATTTTTAGTGCCAGGATTTGTTTCCTTCCACCCTCGCTGCCTCTGTCTGTTTCTGTTTTCCTTTCTTTCCTTCCTTCCCTCACTCTCTCCGAGCCAGTGTGTGTGTGTCATGCAGAGAGATTCTGATGCGCCATGTCACACTCTGTCTCTCTTTTTAAAAACACACGCACATATGTACACACCTCTGGCACATATGCCTCTCTGTATCTTCATCTGAATCAGATGCACTTTCTCCCTCACCCTCTCTGCCTCTGTCTCTCTTTCTCTCTCCAGCTGTCGCTCTCTCCCTCCGCCACCCTTCGCCCAGCTTCTCCTCCTCTCCTCATACCCATGTTCTTCCTCTTCTCCCACAGATGGGATGGGTCGAGTCCTGGCTCAGGACGTTTATGCCAAAGACAACCTGCCACCCTTCCCTGCCTCTGTCAAGGATGGTTATGCTGTGAGAGGTGAGCACCGTACATTATGGGAAATAACTGTTTCAACATTCAACGCTTCAAAAACATGACATTGTAAAAGGAATGAGCAGACAAGTCCTGGATGTCCAATTTCACTTTCAGAATTAACATCATAAACAAAATTACACTATTTATGTCCACACATATATGCAATAAGAGGTGGAGCCCAGTTGCTGCTCATTAGGCACAGTGACTGGTCCCTAAAACTAACAAAAGCACTTTTTATTGTATTTATTAGGAACATTTATGAAAACAGTTTTGCCAGCTGTTTGTTTGTGAAGCCGTAGCCTTATTATAAAGTAAAGGTTTACTCTGGGAAATTAAAATAGGTTCAAACAAACAAACTATATATGGAGAAGCGTTTCATGAACTTTGGGTCGTGACCGAAAGAACAAGGTTGCAGATACAAGCGGTAGGGCGGCCGGGCTCACCCTCAGAGAGAGGGAACGGAGCTCGGACATCAGGAGGGAGCTTGGAATCGAGCCGCTACTCCTTCATGTCGAAAGGAGTCAGCTGAGGTGGTTCTAGTCTGATCCGGACGCCTCCTGGTCGCCTCCCTTTAGAGGTTTTCCAGGCACGTCCAACTGGGAGGAGACACCGGGGAAGACCCAGCACACGCTGGAGGGATTACATCTCCCGGCTGGCCTGGGAACGCCTCGGGATTCCCCAGAATGAGCTGGAAAATGTTGCATGTAAACATGTCTAAAACCAAAGACGTAATAATAGATTTTTAGAAAACATGAGTTATATCCATTAAGGGTCCGACAAAAATCTTGGGAAAATGATTGACCGAAAACTAAAATTTGAATCAAACTGTGAAGCCGTGTGCAAAAAGGTTTGAGGAGACTGTCCTATTCCCACATTGACAAAACCACGATGACCTTATGTTACCGTGGTTTTATTGAATCAATGTGATCTTTTTCTTTGGCGTCATGGTTTGGAGGCCTGTCTTTAATGAACAGAAACTCTCTGCATCCGATTGTGAAACGGTCCAGCAGGCTGAGTGGTGAGTCCCAGCTGAGCCCAGAGTCCCTGAACGCCACACATTTACAACGAATAACCGGCTCCATCTTAATGGACGACTCCGCTCTTTGCACAAGGAGTTTCAGCTTCTCCCCTCTAGACGGATGTATTTAGAACCACGGTGTAAAACAAAGCGGTGCAAACAGCTGTGTTCTAGCTGCCATCTTTCAAGTAAACACATTATTATAATACCAGCACTGATTTGTGGCTGTGTGTACTTTATCACCACGTATGTCTTGTTGTCTGTGTTGATTTTAATGTGTGTCGAGATGAACGCCTCACTTTCCATTGAGGAACAAGTCTACCTACGGGTATGAATAAAGTAACCTGAACATAGAGATTAATTGTTAGTTGTTGACTGTCAGTTTGTCTGTTGCTCAATTAGCCAACTGACAGAATGAGTGTTGACGAAAAGACGTAATTTGGAATATGGTTCACACTTCTGACCTGACACTTGATCAAAATGATACAAACATTTTATAAAAATAATACAATACACCTTAAATTAGACTATTCTATGCCAATAATGTATCCTAAACATATACACATTTTCTACTACAGATACAGGAAGGACATTGCACACTAACTTTGTGATGGATTTATGAATCGCTGATTCCACTTCCGATCTAGTTCACCATCTCTTGTTTTTTCTTCAGAGTAAGTCGCAGAACATAAAGCTGAGTATCTCACCTGGTCAGTGTGTTTTTCCTCCTGTCCAAATGACCTCTTTGTAGTTTGAGATGAACAGGACATTGAGGCAGTGGAGAACTGACATGGAGGAGACTGCCCTGCATCAGACAAGAGATATAGAGTTCACCTCCACTCAGAGAGATGGGTATCATACACTAGCTGCACTATCTCCTTAGAGCAGTTTCGAGGTGAAATCCAGGCAAAGTTATGTTGACTTGTTTTGGTCAAGAAATCAATGGCAGGGCGTCCTGTAAAGCGCTGAGGACCCTGTTGACCCGGAGAGCAGCTTGCTGGCTTCAGGCAGCTCAGAACCTCTTGCATGTGACATCTGCTGCTGGCTCCTGCTGATGATGGAGGAGGAGGAGGAGGAGGAGGAGGAGGAGGAGGAGGAGGAGGAGGAGGAGGAGAACACCACAGGTCCCTCTGGTTGTCGTGTGTTGGTCCTGAGGGCCTGGCGGCTGCCGAGGCGTTCGTGTGCAGATTTGAGAGACGTTGGAGCCTCGGCCGTCGGTGTGGAGGCAGCCGATAGCCTCCTGCTTCCTCCACTGAGCCAGTGCGTAACGGCAGACGCTCGTCATCCTGCGTTGGGTTTTTATATCGAGAAGAAGATAAAAGTGGCAGATTTTATTCTAAAAAAATAAGCACTTAATCCTTTTTTAGGATATTTTAAACCATCAAATTAAAGTCACAGTCAAGTTGTGTACTCACCACGGACATTTTGCAATGTAGAAGCATTTTTAAAAGTTTTCATTGTTTTTTTTATTTGTCTTGTGATGAGCTTCCTTCTTGGTCCTGTGTGTTTGTAAAAGAGCAGAAAATAGAAAATAGAAGAGGTATTGTATTTTGTATAGCAATACTTAAATAGGCGGTCTCTTCACACCTCAGAGTGGAGGGCAGAGTTTGAAAATACTGTTTGCATTTTTTTAATGTTTAATTAAAGATCATCAAATGTCTTTCCTTCTCTACCCATTTGTTAAATCTGTAGCCCACTGAGATAGAGTGACTCAACTAAATGACACACTCCTACACACACACACACACACACACACACACACTTTCAGCTGCACACATGTGTAATGCTATTAAATCTTTCTTTTATTTTAGCGGCTGACGGCCCAGGCGACCGCTTCATCATTGGAGAGTCCCAAGCTGGAGAACAGGTCCGCGCCCACGTTGACACTTTAGACACATCTGCTTTTTGATCTCACAAAAAGACCCTCACACACACACACACACACACACACACAGTAACACGGTCGCTGTCATGCAAACACCCACACAACCTATGCATGAAAAGTACTTCACTTGTGTCCTTCACCTCACGCCTTGACCAGCTGTAATTGCTCGCCGCTCCCTTAACAGGTGATGAAAAGCCCTCCGCCTCCAAGCAGGGCGAGAGAATCAGGGGTCTGCCGACCTGTAAAACAGATTAGACCTCTGAGACAAGAGTAGGCTGCACAGGTTTATGAAATAACTCAACTTCTCATCTTGAATAAAAGAAGCACACATGCAAACACATTTTCTGTGCATGCCTCCATATCCCTTTATTGGGTTTTTACTTTAATGTGATCAAACCTGACATCAGTTTGCGTGATGCTTTTTGGAAAACTTGGGGGAAGACAGTCGTACGCAATCTATCTTTTCACTTTATTTTAATTTAGCGTTAGTCCCCAGGGTGAAAAGAGCATAAAAGGGCATTTTGTTTTACTTTGATAGGACAAAATATACGAGTACATTTAAAGGATAGACTCTGTCTGTGTCTCCGTGCAGCCCACCCACACAGTGATGCCTGGCCAGGTGATGAGGGTGACGACGGGTGCCCCTATTCCATGCGGGGCTGACGCTGTAGTCCAGGTGGAAGACACCGAGCTGCTCCGCGAGTCTGAAGACGTAAGCCAAACTTTTACCCGATGAAGAGGCAGGAAGATGTCGGAATCTTGGCTGTGCTCAACTCAACCCAGCCAGAATGTACTTTTGACTTGCATGTATCTTAAGATAAGATAAGATATTGATTTATTAGTCCCACAGTGGGGAAATTTCAGAATAAGATATTGATTTATTAGTCCCACAGTGGGGAAATTTCAGGATCACAGCAGTGGGTGTACATTAGAGCATCTTTATAAAGGGATTAGTCTATGACAACCACATAACGTAGACATTTTTTGAAAGATTAAGTTCAGCCCAGAGCAGAGCAGATTACACGATGCACTTTGGTCTTGTGTATTCCAAGGAAATCTGAATATGTTCCATTTGATGCGTCTAACAGCTGGTTTATCTTTTAGGGCACAGAGGAGCTGGAGGTACGAATCCTAGTTCAGGCTCGCCCGGGGCAGGACATCAGGTAACGTGTTATGTGTTGGTTGCTATTAAGAAGCCAAAACCAGAATCACACTTTTATTGATCAATAACGTGACAATGTAACCCACCAACCTTTTTATTTGTGAGGGCAGCTCTTTAAGCGGTAATAAACTAATAACATTTACAGTGAGAACAGTTTATTTTATATTAAAGATTGAAATAATTATTGAAAGCACAGTTGATTCATTTGGTTATACTGCTGGATCCATCATTTTGATCATTCCTGATATTTTATTTACCTCATCACTGGTTAGGGCAGTAATGGCATCGTGGCTCGACCAGAATGCTTATTTCTGCTACTATGTGATGTCATTGTTTGGTTCACAATAATACTTTGCACCTTAGACCGAAGGCTATATACTAATTTAAATTGCAAAGTACAATTTTCTGAATTCTTCCGTTTCTTTCTTGTCCTCTATCGTCTTTGCTGTCCTGCCCTAGGCCCATCGGTCATGACATTAAGCGTGGGGAGTGTGTGCTTTCAAAGGGCACCCACATGGGCCCGTCTGAGATTGGTCTTCTGGCCACTGTGGGAGTCACAGAGGTGGAAGTCCAGAAATTCCCCGTGGTGGCCGTCATGTCGACAGGAAATGAGGTAAGGGATTAGGAAAAACCTGCATGTCAACATTCTTCTTCTTTTTTCCATTTGGGAAGTTATACTCCTCGTGTGCACTCAACCCACACTGTATCTGTATTTGCCAAAAAGGTTCGGCCTGAGCTGCTAAAGGTAACAACAACGTGCCATCTTCTCTGACAGCATACCTCGTTCATAATTATGCACAATCAACATGGTTTGCTTTGACTGCGGACACCAGAACAACATTCAGAGCTGAATGCGCACTCAGCCGTTTCATGTGTGCTTTCAGTTGTGAAGACTGTTTATCTGTGACCAGGTGGTTTCTCTTCTACGCTGGGATCCTATTTGTGCATTTTCTGTGTGACCGATGTGCCGTTTAAATTTCACGGGGTGTGTAACCTTCATGGAGATTCTCAGCAGACTGTAGATACCCATAACACCTTGTTCTCGGTGCTATGCAGATATGTCCTCATCTCCCCTCTTTGAGCAAGACTAATGAAATAGAGGATTTGTCTTCTCATTTTTACACACTGTTAATTTGACCATCTCGATTTGAGTACATGCTATGTACTAATGCTGCAGATGAAGAAAAACAGGAATATCTGTGCAGAGCTGGCATTTACAACTGAAAGTATGCAGTTTGTCTGCCCATAAACCCACTCTGAACCTGCTGAATTAGATGCATGTTCATTTGTGGTGTTGCTTTCCTTTTATAATTATAGTAATTAACAATGCTTGTTGACGTTTCCTCAGAAACAAAACAAATCAGATTTGTAATTCTATTGTAAAATGAAGGGAGGTCAAAACATGTAAATACAAGACAAACAAAATGCTAATACACGTTGAACCAAATTGCAGTTAAAGAATTTATTTAGCAAGTTTTTTGTTTTGTCTGAAGGTATGGCTGCACTAAATGATTATTTTTCATTATTCATTCCATATTTATAATCTATTGATTATTATTTTTAATTAATCGATTAGTCATTTAATCTATAAAATCGTTAAAAAAATTAAACATGCACATCACAGGTTACCAGAACCAAGTTGATGTGCTCAAATTGCAGAACCTGAGAACGAATGGCATTTTTGCTTGAAAATGTATTTGAATAATGAATTGATTCTCAAAAGTATGGCAGTTAATCTTCTGTTAATCGACTAATCGATTAATCCTTTAAGCACTATCTAAAAGCACAAGCAACACCAACTTATCAAATGATCACTTCACACTTCAGACAGTGGTTTATTTGCCTCTCTCAGCCATTGTAAAATATTGTATATTTTAAAAGTCACAACCAAACCATTTGGTACCAAGAGAAGGCATAGTAATAATATGAGTATGAAATGTTTGCTTACAACCTCCCTTGCTAAATAATTAATGATATACCCACTAGATTTACTGCTACCCAAAGAAATGCAAAGAATGTGTTCAGATTTATTTATTCCTTACACCAGCTTAAAAAGTATAGTTATTGAATGATTAAAAAGTGTTTCTGATCATTTCTCCCTCTGTGTCGTGGTAGCTGCTGAACCCAGAAGACGACCTCCATCCTGGGAAGATCAGGGACAGCAATCGCTCCACCCTATTGGCCACTATCCAGGAGCATGGCTACCCCACCATCAATCTGGGCATCGTGGGAGACAAGTAAGCCTTCATGTTTATTATACATTTGTCACACCTCCAATGCCAGAAAACGGCACTTACTGAGATCTCCGCCAGGTGCGTCTGCAACGACCACTGCTGTAATGTTTCATTGAACAAACCACAATTAACCCCCCACTAGACCCCAAGCAATCAGAAGCATTTTTCATACGAAGATAAGCTTTCATTTTAATCTATCCAGCTGTGAGCATCGGCTACGTGCAGTTAGCCTGCAGTTCACTGTGTGATGCTTCATGTTGAGTTTGTTGACTGTTAACGCTTCTTCTGAACAGGTAATCTGGCCTGATGTGTTCAGTTGTGTTAACCGTTAGCTGTTAGCTTTTAGCTGTTAGCTGTTAGCTGTTAGCTCTCTTGGCCAAACACACAGCCACTCTGCTTCCCTCTAGCTGCTAACAGCTAGCCAGCTCTCCTCCTTCCGACAGAAAAGAAAATTAAACTCACTAAAAACGTCTTTCAGCCGTTGCAACAAGCATAAACTCTGGTTTGGTCAAAATAAACACTACATTCACTGAGTTAGATTGTTTTTTTTAAAAGTGCTGTACACACTGTTTTCCCCATGCTGTATCTCTCTCCCGCCTGAGCAGTCGCTGAGCGGCCAGTTCAGAGTAGAGAGAAGTGAGGAGTCAGCAGTCAAACACAGCATAAAAAAGTTGATTAAAAACATGTTATCAAAAATCAGGTCAAGGTCCTTGAGCATACAGTCATAAATAAGAGGAAAAAATATTTGGCTGATGAATCCAGTAACATGAGCAGTAGACAGACGGATAGACAGACACAGAGATGTAAACACATTCACAAAGATGCAAACAACCAAATAAATAAGCTCCTGACAGAGATAATAATAATGTTCATCCTCCAAAACTAGCTCTCTATTATCCTTTTCCCTCCAGTATTTCCTTGTCTGTGAGTTGGTGTTTAACGTGGGTATGTGTTTGTATGTGTGTGTGCGCGCGTGTGCATGTCTGTGTGTGTATGTGTGTGTGTGTGTGCATGTGTGTGTGTGAAATGTGTGTGTATGTGTGTGTGTGTGTGTGTGTGTGTGTGCGTGTGTGTGTGTGTGTGTGTGTCTCTCTCTCTGCCCCACAGCCCCGATGACCTTCTCAACGCTCTAAATGAAGGCATCAGCCGAGCTGATGTCATCATCACCTCAGGAGGAGTGTCCATGGGAGAGAAGGTACGATTGCAGAACAAAAAGTGCACGCTTCCAATTATGACATTGTCTTTTACTGACACCTTGTGGTGGACAGGGGTAAATTATGACAAAATATAAAAGACACTTATGACTTGTTTATTTTCTCTTATTTGATTGTTTGGTTTTTATTTTATTTTATATTCAGGGTGATTACTTTCATCCCCATTATCCACACAAATGCAAATGTATTTTCTAACTATACTATTTGGTGAAGGCTGGATGTATTGCTCTTTTGTGTTTGTTGAATGTTCTTTTTGAATGTTCCCTCAATGTCTTTTATTAGGACTACCTTAAGCAGGTGCTTGATATTGATCTTCATGCTCAGATCCATTTTGGTCGTGTTTTCATGAAACCAGGGTATGAAAATAACAACTTTCACAGTTTAGTTAGCAAGCACTTGGCAGAACTTTGAAATAGATTTACATATTACACCGCAGTGTTGCATAAAATATACTAAAATATTGTTCTTAATTTTTTAGTCTACCAACAACATTTGCCACCTTGGACATGGACGGTGCTCGCAAACTAATCTTTGCCCTCCCAGGTAGTGTGTGAAGTTGAGAGAAAGAGTGATTCACTCCACTGTTTCTGAAAACGTGTTACTCATTTATTTCTCACTCTTTTCTCTTGTCGCTGTCCTCTCTCTCTCTCCGTCCGTTCGTCCTAGGAAACCCCGTTTCCGCTGTTGTCACCTGTAATCTTTTTGTCATCCCTGCCTTGAGGAAGATGCAGGGCATTTTGGACCCTAGGCCCACCATCATCAAAGCGAGGGTAGGATGCACAGGGCAACCAGGAAAGCCGGACTCTCTGGCCAAGACACACAAAGTCAAAGTTCATCTTCTGTTGAGGCACTGGTGGTTACAAGAAGTGGGATTTTTTTTATGTTGAATGACCAGACTCAAGGTCTCTACAGATGTCAAAAAAGGTAGAAAGAGCAGTCTCCATATACAGAAAGATGCTTTCTCTTCCCATATGTGAACATGTGAGTGTAGATGCAACAAACTGCAACAGAGAAGACACATTACAATTTTACTTAAGTTCCAGGGTGTATCGTTGCAGTCCGTTGCATCTTAGCTCATGACTTAATACTATTTTCATCATCCGTTTGATCCATATTTCTGACTACCAAGTTTTTCTTTGACATGGCAGAGGAAGCAATCACGGCCAACGCTGACCTGAAGGCCTGTTCCCTGGTCATGAATATTCATAATTGTAGCGCAAATAAAAATCAGAATGGTCTCAACAGCCGCCGATTGTGTCCCCAACTAGCATCATCAAGTAAGAGGTCTGGTCACTTGCCATCATGGGTACTATCCAGGGAGCTATGTTACGCAATGTGCTGTTAAAGGGCAGGTGGGAATCCACTTGAATGCATTACTGGTGGGACCGATGGCCTGGAAGCGCAGATGTAGCCAGATAATAACCCTCAGTGAAACTGGAAAAAAAATTGACAATAAAGTTGGAAGAGTATGTTTTAAAAATGCAAAAAAGGTAGCCACGTTAATTATATTTCATTGACGGTCCAGATTTTGTTTTTTTGCCATTAGAAGATTTTTGAAGGTTTTTTTACGCCACAGTTACTATACTGCATTCAAGTGCTCTCCACAGTAAATCCACCTGGCGTTACAAGTGTGAAACAATCTTTTTAAGAATTGCAGATCAATTCCCACGGTGATGAAGATAACGTGTTGACATACGTCATTATAATTTACGTTGTCTGTTATTTCTCTAGTTGTCTTGTGATGTGAAGTTAGACCCTCGGCCTGAATACCACCGCTGCATTCTGACATGGCATCACCAGGAGCCTCTGCCGTGGGCACAGAGCACAGGTACCCCAATCAAAGCCAGAATCTGACTCTCAACTGTTCACTGGTTGACAGCATCATTAATTTTAATGTTCCCTGTCTAGCAAGGAATCCAAGGATTTAAAAAAACTGATTTAGTCAACAGTTTTTTAGTTTTTTAGTCCATAAAATGCTACAAAATAAACATACTGACTTGCAGTTACATCATATGAACATGTCCTTCACATTTTCTTCTATGCAAATATCTAGGTTGGATTTTGGATTTTATATATATATATATATATATATATATATATATATATATATATATATATATATATATATATATATATATATATATATGTTAAAGTTGATAGCCAGAAAAGAAAATGTTATTCAGACAGAGAAGTTGCGTTAAAAGCCTTATTTGCGCCCAGATGTACATGGGGAGGAGTCCTTTTGCTGCATCTCTCTTCTCCCTGGCAAAACGGGCCAAATAAATAATGTTGTGTACTCTGTGTATAACCTCAGGAGGCCATTATCAGGGTAGATTGATGATATCTGTTTGTCTATATAGACACACGGAAAGAGTATTGCATACCACAGCCACCTTCGGTTCTCTGCATTCACTGATTTACACTGATTAGAGCAGCTGACCACTATAGTATTTTAATGTTAGTCATTTTGATAATGAAAATGAAAAATTATAGCAAAACAGACAACTTAATTGAATGTGCTTCATTTCATTATGAAGGAGAAAAAAACTCCCAATTTCCTTCATGGGTTGGATTCTTATCTCGAATACGTGTTTCCTCTCTCTGCTGCAGGGAACCAGGTGAGCAGCAGGCTGATGAGCATGCGCAGTGCTAACGGGCTCCTGATGCTACCTCCAAAAACAGAGCAATACGTGGAGCTGCACAAGGGCGAGGTGGTTGACGTCATGGTCATCGGCCGGCTATGATGTCATCACAGGGGACGGAGCGTCGGCGTCATATAGCGAGGGTTGGAATGGGTGGTTCACGGTGCATGTCCACATATCATTGACTATTCTGTAATATGCAACGGCACAGCTAGTTTTTATTGATTTGGATAACGTTGAGGTATAGTCAACATCTTGATCACAACCTAGATACATATGAAAAAAAGAATTAAAAAAAGATTATAGTATTTCAAACAAAGAAAATATAACTTTTAATGAAAAAAATCTAATTATAAAAAGAGATTTATTCTGTAATATATTATTATGATTATTCTTATTATTATTATCATTATTCTTCTTATTATCATTATTATATTAAGGCAACTTCGTTCCTTTCATTGCAATTGCTTTGTGTGTTCAATGCTAGACCTTATCTATAGCAGTAGCATTTTAATAGACAGCTGTAGGTGCCTGCCAGGACAAAAAAAGAAAAATATTATTTTCTCATCTTTAGTGGAAAAAAATAATCAGTTTTTTGAAAATGAAGAAAACATTGAGGAATACTCCAGATTTCCCATGGTGCTCAGCTAAAAGGAAGAGGGGGCACATCAAGACCACTTCCTCTTTTGAGCGCCCATCAAGGTGACACTTCTGTTTTTCTCTCATTAGTATGCATCATAATGGCTTCACAAAGAGCTTTGCTTGTTGTTTATCTTGTGAGTCTTGTTTATGTGCGCAGTGCCAAATGCCTGGGCAGGGAAGAGGTAATGTTGGGATGGGGAGGTGGGGGGGCACAACCCAGTCTGCCCAGACCCTGAAGCTTCCTTATATTCACGGTGACCGGGTGTAAACTTTGCCCCAAACCCCCCCCAGGGGCGGGCTTAACCTGGGAAAAATAATATTTTATTTGATCAACTATTTAAGAATAAAAAAATAAATAAAAGAAGCAGCTTCTTTAAGTGCTGACAGCCTTTTTAACCAACTTCACAAAAAATGTACAGAAAAAATAAGAACCATATTGTACAGATATATGTGACCAGCACTCCTAAGGAAATTATTAAGCAATGAGGAGACATTGAACAACGCTGTACTATAACATTTTCTGTAATATGAAACTGATGAAAGAGACTAAGATAATAAAAATCCTTGATCATTATGTAAAAAAAGTTCTTGTTGGGTTTCCTTTTTTAATAAAATATATTGAACGAAAAAATAGTGATTTTCTTCTTTGATACATGTAAATGTTTGGTAGCCTATAGGTTAGAGAAGTGCATGAATTATGAATGAATGAGTAATGTTTTACCTTCCATACCAATCGTTGAGGTCCATGTGGATACAGTTTCCAAATGTGAATGTGATTAACTGCATTACTATAAAGGTTTTCTGAGATATACTGAGAACAAAAGAAGTTATGGACTCAAGTACTTTATTAAGTATTTTGTTTAGGTACTTAACTTGCATTTTTGTATTTCATCCACTTAAACCTTTAGTTGTCTATTGTGGCAACCCGGGGGATGTGGAGGTGAGATTCGGAATAAAATCAGGAGACTCAGAGACGCAGTGCAAAAATAAAGGGTCTTTTAATAAAGCGTGTAGGAAAAAGGGGGAATGGGCATCTACTGGAAACAAAGGATTCTTCCCGGTCGGGGTCTTTGGTCGTCAGTCTCACACCTTCTGTGAGACGGTTGGTATCTCCTGGATGGGCAGAGCAGAGGAGAGGTGAGAGGGTCCAGTTACCTCTGGTCTGTCGCGACTCCTCTCCTGAGGTTCCACGCTCCTTCTCCTGTCCTAGTCAGGCAGCTCTCCCCCGATGGCTTCCAGTGGAGGGAAGATATACTCTCCGTTCCCTCGTTAGCTGACGGGCTGCAGGTGTGACCACTCCCAGGTGCCAATTGGCTGTAGCACCTGTACTGGGAAGTACGTCCCGTCGATCACTTCCCCCAACCTGAGCTTTGGGATCCGCCTCCGATGCGCTGTTTGCTCGGGTCTGCCACACTATATAACATAAGTAAATATTGTTTCTTTAAAATATGAATACGGTGTTTTACATTCTTTTTTTACCTCTTCCAAAAAAAGCAGCGTTAGCCAGATTATTCTGTCCATCTGTTGTAAACAGCTCCACCTACCTCTCTAAACTCCTCACTTTGTTTCATTTAGGTGTTGAATCTCAAAGTTCTCTGTTTCGTTTTCTTTGACGGCACCTATAGCGATAAGCAGTAATTGCAGGTGTGTGTTTGGATCTCACTTCCCAGAGATCCAAACAATGTCTGCAATGTCAACCAGTTCCAAATACTGCAAATCAAGCTGTTGTGTTACCTCATCCAGTTATAGATAGTGACTTACAGAAAATTAGGAAAAGTACAAAATAATTGTCCGAAAGCAGAGAAATCATCCAATATTTCCCAAATAGGATGTGTGTGAATGTATATAAATGTATGTAGCAGACCATAGTTGTTCATTCTTTTCTATCGCATTAATCATGTGGACCCCTCAAATGCATCTTGTAACCATCGGGGACCCGATCCATCTGACTGACAGAGGACTCCGACTTCTAATATTTTTTTGATATTTTTAACAATAATTATTTTACATAAGCATCCCGAGTATTTCATTAGCTACTGCTTATTATATAGGGGGATTTGAACTGTCTTTCTTTCTAGGAAGAAAGTATTTAAGAAACGGGAACTGGCACGAGAGAGCCTAATGAGGAAAGGAGGTTAAGCACAGAGGTGTCAGAAAGGATTAACCTAATAGAAAATACAGCAGGAAAAAGGCAGCTTCAGGCTGTGGTATGTTTCTGAGGCTGTACGTGATTAGACAGTTTCTGTTCTGCTCTGCAGGTGGAAATGACAGTAGATCCCATTAGTTGGTGATGATTAATAGTGCTGTGAAGAGAACTTATTTAAATAAATCTGTGAATGTAAATAGATCAGTGTGGAGATGACTGGACAGAATAACGGCACATGTATATTTTATTTATTAGAGGATACAGAGACAGAGTAACAACAAGTTTGCCAAGCATTTCCTCTTTGATTTGCTCCTTGAGTCTCATATTTTCCAAGAGATAATTGAACTTTTTGAGGATATTACTAATTAAATAGATGACAGGATAGTTAGTGATAATGTTGGCTCTGCATCAAGGAGAAGGAAGGATTTGTCTCTTCCCATTTGGCCAAGTTCGAGGAAATAATGAGGGAAATAAGTTAAGGTTAATTTGGTAGTTTTTTGCAGCTTCAGTATACATTTCTGATGATGTTAACTCACTAACTGAAGGGTTTGACTGTAATTTGCATTTTGTGTATACTCACGGTTAGCCTGTGGTGAAAAGTGAATAAATACATGTGCTAATGCTATATTTTAAATGTAGTATTTATTTACAGTCACAATGAATGTCTTTTAAAGTTCTCTGATAATTACAATTAAACATTACAACTATATAAATGACATGAACAAAATATCTGAACAACTTCTAATGTAACACTACTATAAACTTAATTATATTTCTTTTGATCGGTTTAATTCCTTCATGAGGAAGACTATAAATACATAATTTTAAGAAGAAGAAGATGAAGAATACAATATATATATATATATATATATATATATATATATATATATATATATATATATATATATATATATATATATAAATCTTCTGAATGATTTTAGATTAAACTACCTGAATATAAAGTATATGAAGTAATGGTATAAAATGAATAAAACAACCACTACCTCCACCAGTTGCAACATTAAAGTAATTATTTCACATTAATGCACCAATAACTATACTCCAATAATACATTATATTCTGAAATGGGAATAATGTGTACTAGTTATGGTACTTTGTACTTTATATTGATGCCACTAGGTAGTTCTACTTAAGTGGGTACAGTTGTTATATTTTCGATATTGATTGTATTTATGTATTCATCATCTTTAAAGCCTCTTGATTGCAATGTGGGAGATGTGGTCACGACCAGAGGCTGGATATGGTTGTCACGTGTCTGACGGGAGGGGGGGGGGCTGTGTTGCCAAGGAGACGACTCAAAACCCTAGGCTCAGCAATGGCCACAAGTGTCCCGAGCGTGGGGTCCCGACTTTGCCTGGACGAAAGTCACTACAGCGGCTGAACGCGAGCCCGTGGAGACCGGGAGAGACCTGGTGCTTTTCCCGACCGTCCGCGTGTCAATAAAACTCACTTAACCAGAGGGTTGGAGGATGAAGAAATAACCGCTTCGTCCTGAAGTCCATTCGGCGTCGTATATTTAAAGTGGTGAGTAGACGCAGTCTGTTACGGGACAGCTAGCCCACCGGTTCCGTGAAGCTACCCAGTTAGCTAAGCTAAAATGGGTTTCTGTTCTTTAACAAGTTTAACAATTCACCCGGGAACGACCCGCAGTGTGTTTCCACATGTGTGTCGCTGCCGCTGTGGGTAAATGTGCTCCAGCACGGCTCTTCTGGAAAGTTGCGCGAGACGGATATATATTTCTACACAATAGGAAAAGACTGTGATTCCCCTGAGATTCCGCGGAACACGTCTCACGTTGCCTTAAGTTAAAGTGACCTCAAGCCGAGGCAGCTCTCACGCTACTTTAAAAAAAATAAGATGACTTGACGCACGAGACATGTTTCTATTTTCGCCCTCAACATGTAACGCTGTGAATCTAACTGATCACAGTAGAGATCTGGTGGCGGAGGATAAACCTATCGAAGATTACTTTACGTTAACTACCTATCATTTACGTTACTAGTGATAAACCCTTTATGATAATGAGTCTAGTCGCTGAGAAATAGACTACTGTAATACCTTATTAACGTCACTTCTATGGGGGATTGTTGACCTACCGATGTTGACTTTTGGTAAAAAATGAAGAGACGCCTCCGGTAATGCTGTTATGACACAAACAGGAGGAAATTACAACTCATTAGCATGAATGGTTTATTTGTTCTGTCTTTATCTGTAACTTGCTATGTATGTTTTGAGAGCTGTGAAAACAAAACTCCCACTGAGACAATATAATTAAATCTTACTTTGAAGGAAATTGCATTATAGGACATCAATTAAGAAATTAATAGAGTCACCGCATTGAGGTGTATCACAACATGTGTGTGTGATGTGTTTGTGAATAGTCTTGACAACAATGCTCATATTAATTATGCCATAAGAGATACCCCTGTCATAATCAACAGCATAATCCAGGTCCTTTAATCATGTCTCATTGAGCCCTAGCGAATACATACCGGAGTTGTTTTCAACATGCATTGTTCTGCATACAAGTCAAGTTGCAGCTCTGTTATCAGAGGAATATCAGCATTTGCCTCAGGGGGCTTTACAAGCTGTTCAACATACAACACCCTCAGTCCTTGGACCCTGTCTTTGAATTCAAAACGTATTCCCTCCAAATAACCGAGCGCATCTGAAGAGGGATCCCTCTCTTCAAAGGGGCAGGCATGCAATTGATGTCATGGGTTCAGAATAAACAGCATATGAGGATATTATAGCACCATTAATCACAAATTGTGTATTATTTTGTAAGTATTTTATCATTCTAGACAACCAGTGTCAACTCACCCTTTTCCGCTATTGACCTTGCAGATATGAGCGTGAATGTCACTGTCTAATGTTAACCACGTGACATGATTAGCTCTAATTAAATTTTGCAGAAATATGTCACCATCCCTGTCATATTTTGAACTTGCTCCACATACTGTAGCTTACGGACACCAGATTGTTCGTAGTGCGTTGTTTGTTTATGTCTAGGTGGGTGTGTGCACTTCCATTCGTTATAATTTGCCGACACCAGCCCCTTCTGTCTCTCCCTCCCCAGCATCCCTCCCAATGTTGTTGTGGCCACTGAGCTAGACTAGAGCATGAGATCCCAGGCTTAATTAAGCCCACAGGAACAGATGGCCCACTGGCAGTCTCTGCTGTTTGTCAGCCGTACACCGCCACTTTAAACGTAGCTAAATGCTTCCGCAGGGGAGGGGTTCGGGAGCTTGGACCGAGAGCTGGGGGATAGACCTGCCAAATGTAATTAGCTGTGGGAAGTAGGTAGAAGAGGGGGAGGCATGCGGTAGCAGGTGGCTTGTGTGGATGACTGACGATGTGACAAAAGTGGCTTTTAGTGACAAAGCCATGTTTATCCTTTTGGTACTTAGGTTTATTTTTTTGTCTTCCACACGGAACAATGTGTTGGATTGTTAAGCCTCAGTAATAATGGCAAACATGGAAGTTAAATTATCTTTTGGACAATAGTGGTTCCAGGGAATATGCAAACAGGTGTGTTGAGCCTGCAATGTCTGCAAGTCATGCAGGTTTTGAGAAAGAGAGCCTACCTAAGCCTCTGCATGGTATTTAAACTAAAGTTAATGTCCTTATGTGAAAAATGCATGGAGACGGGCTTTCTATATGTCCTTATTTCTGGCCTGCACAGAACACTTTCACTCCCCATGCATGGCTTTCTGTTCCAGAAGACAGATTATGTTTTTTTCTCACAATCTAAACTAACATCGACTCCAAGTGAATATCTCCCGTTCATACTACCACATTTTCGAATCCAGATTAATACACAAATAATCTTTAAATAGATTATAAGACGAAACCTTGAATAGATTATAATCCATCTTAATCACAACCAGCAGAGATCAGGTCGTAGCCGAGTTGTGTGTTAGGCATCACATTCAAATGCAGTATTTCTGTGTCGGCTACAGATGGATATTTTGATTAAGCTGCTCATGACGACGGGACAGTCGGGGACAAGTGTAAGCAAGCAACCGGCGGGGTGATGTTGAACTGAAGGGATTTTAGGTGACTGAGGCCAGAGAGCTTTCTATGTTAGGAGTTAGATTAGTGGTGTGATAGTTGAGAGGAGGTAGGAGTCAAGTTGGGCCCGATGCATTAGAGCTGAGCAATATGGCCAACGTCTTTAAACTATCTAGGTCATTTCATTTCATGTCTCAATAATCACATATACCACGGTATCGCATGTTTTCTTGTAATTCAATTAATCATTATGAAATAAATACATGGTTATGTGTATTTTGATGTGGAATGAATACATGACAAAGGAAAATAGCAAAATAATCATATTTTCTGATAAATTTCAGTTAGTATGTCCTAATTTAGTAAGTTACTGCTGATGTTATACTTTTTTTGCACTACCATAACGTCACTTTAAAGGAAACTTATGCTGCTGTAAATGTATCTGCTTGTTTATAACTATATGTATATCTATATGTCTTGTCTTATCTGTTGTTGTGCGTGTGCACTTATGTGTTTCACCGTGGGAGTGTGGGAAACGTTTTTTTTGATTACTTGTATGTCCTAACATGCGTAGAAATTGACAATAAAGCTACTTTGACTTTGACTTGACTTTTGATGTGCAGGTGGAACCGTAGCCCCTCCCATCAGTGTATGAATGGGTGTAAATAGGTGAATGATGTCATGTAGTGTTAAAGCACTCGGAAGACTAGAAACGTACATATTTAGAAAATTAAAACAAAATCAGATTTACCCTTCAATGCTTCTAAACTAAAGTATAAAATAAAATACAATGTGATGGCAACCAGAGCGCCAGAGTTCTCCATTTTATCTTGTAGACTAGCTAGTGGACTCCACAATCTACAAACAGAACAATAGATTAATATTGTTTTTTTACTAGTGAGTGACGCAAATCTGGCTGCCACTTCCATATTTGACCAGCATTTGTCTGGGGCTCATTTCAAACCTTTCAACTTCTGTTCATGGTTAAGAATGTGATAAAAGAGACTGCCAAGAAGTTATTTATTTGAACCTTCTCTCATAAAAAAAAGCACATCGTACAAAAAAGTATGTAAGTATTAAAAAAAGATCTTCCTTTGTTTACTATGTAAACACTTATATAAAGTAAAGTAAATAACAAATGCTTACGATAGCAAGGTAAATACATTTGAACTCTGTTTGTTTTTCAGAATGACCGACCACAGAAAGAACATAAAGGACATCCTCCCCCGGCATGCTATGGCCTCTGTTGTGAGCAGTGCCTCGTATTACTCAAGCAGAGCTCAGTAAACACCGGGGTGGTGAGAGCTGCATGCCGCTGCAGCAGGAATGATCATGTCCCATATGAACGGTTATGTGCAAGAGGCCTCTGGTCAGGCCCCTAGCCACAGGGAGAGGGCAGTGGACTGTCCAGGGGACGAAAGTTGCCTTGTCAAATCTCCACATTGCAGCGCCCACATGGAGAGGATCCAGCACTACCAGGAGGAGCTGAAGAAGAGGAGAGAGGAGGACACCAGGGGGAAGCATGACATCGACCCCAATGCTTCACTGAGACTCAAGAAGCTGTCACAAAACCCCAAGGTGGGCATCGACAATCCCACCTTTGAGGGGAAGGAAAAGGCCATCAAAGACACATTCCAGCAGGATCCTGTCGCGGGTGAGTCGAGAGGAGGAGGGCGGTACGGGTTAGAGAGTCGTTACTGTGTTCTAAGAGGGAGGAAGGAGGAAATGAGGCCACAAAGGAGGGGAGAGGACACCTCAGAGAACTATAGGGAGTAAAAGAAAACAAAAGGAGTAAAACAATGACTATTGAGTGCACAGAACAGAGGGCCGTAGTGGAGGAGGGTCGTGTGTTTTAGGGGCTGTCCACCATTTCCACTGTTTAGGGACTTGGTCTTGTTGCCATGGGGAAATGACATTTCTCAAATGTGTCTGTAAAATATATTTGTATTATTTTGTGTGCACAACTCATCAATGTGCGTACATAGATTGTTTGATTGTGTACTCAAATTAAATGAAAGAAGATGGTTGGTTAATTATTATATGAGTCATAAATAGTTGAATTCACTCACGTTTTCAGTTTAGTTTGATGAAGAAAAAAAACATTAAACCATTTTCATGAAATGGTGGAAGGGTGTAGTGTGAGCCGAGGAAGAACCCGTTACCTTTTTGAGCGTCATGGTCATGGTCATGGAAAACCTGGAAAAATCATGGAATTTCAAAATTGTCATTTCCAGGCCTGGAAAAGTCATGGAAAAATATCATAAATCACTTTTAAATAACTTTTAAATCATAAAAGTTTGGGAAAAGTCATGGAAATGTGTTATTTACGCCGAGTTTGAAATAATTTATATGTTTTTTAAAGAAAGACGCTCGAAATATAAGCCGGCGTACGCTCTCAATACGCAACATTTTCTAAAATGTTCATGTTTATACCGAGATTTTTAATTTGGTCACGGAAATTTGGTGAAAAGTCATGGAAAAGTCATGGAAAAGTCATGGAAATCCATTGGTCAAAATGTGTAAGAACCCTGATCTTGACTTGAATTAGAAGATGGAAGCCATGCCTTGTGTTTCTCTGTGTCGCCTCCATACTGTTCCCTCATTGTCTCTCTGCCTCTCGCTCAGAAGTGGCGGAGTTGTTGCAGGCTCTGAAGTGGACGCACCACTGCCTGCCTGACGCGCAGAGCCAGCAGGATGTGGAGCTGATAACGCAGCTCCTTACCAAGGAGGACTTCAAGAATGCCTACTCCATCTACATGGCTGTATCCCAGCAGATGAGCCGAGTCATCCCCACCTCAGCCCTCACAGCACAGGCAGAAGATCTCTGCCAAGAGGTACCCGTGACGGTCATTTTGAAACCACTGAAAACCAACATGTTGTGGGAGCACTTTGACTTTACCGCAGTATTAAAAGTGCTGGAAAGCTCAAGAGTAGCCTCGCTATCGGTTCATGTTCACGTCATTTATAATGATGTATCTTAAAGTGTGTGAATGTCGGTGGTTTTAGTGGCAACAGCTCCAGGGGAAACTGAATTGGGGAAAATGTACTAGCTTGCGCCCAGAGGAAAGAATAACTTTTTAAGCATGCCACAAAATGTATTCTGTAGCTCATGCAACCATCGGTAGTGGAGGAGTAAGAGGTGGCAGTTTGTGCATACAGGTATAAACGCCTTTCTGATTGCATTTTTAGAAGCAAGTACCTCTGTGGGTGACGTATCTGAACAAACTTAATGAAGCATGAGAATGAAGCGTTTGCTCGGGGTGATGATTAATTCAACAGAGCTGCCCAAAAGACAGCCATGGCAGTCTGAATAATTATGAAATGTAAATTGTCTTATGGTTAACAAGGTGAGTGAAAACAAAAATGAGACATTTGTTGGATCCCGGCCAAGCGTGAACATTGAGTGTGTGCTGGGAATTGGAGAGAGGCAGAAGGAAGAAAAATGTATATTAGGGCAAAAAGAGAGTGAGCTGACAGGAAGATGGACAGGGATGAAGGCTTGAACTAACATGTAAATGCACGGTTTGGTATTCCACTGGTTGGGAAAATAAACTGCATAAAACATCAAAGGCCTTTCACCGAGCGTCTTAATGTGCAGCGCAGACCGCGTCCCCAATGAAATACGGTTCACGGTATATTTTATTTAATTCCCCCGTTCACCAATCGCTGTTTGCTAAGACAGTGCTGACTCCTGAGCCCCCATGTAGAGAGTGACAGAAAGCAAGGAACCATCTCAGTGTTCAGGTTAAGATAAGATAAGATATTCATGTATTAGTCCCACAGTGGGGACATTTTGGACATTTCACAGCAGTGGGTGTACATTAGAGCATTAATAAGAATAAAAGATCAAAATAAAAACACAAAAACACAAAACTAAATACTAAAATACTAAATACTAATACTACTACTAAAATACTACTACGACTACTAAAATACAAAATACTAATACTAAGTTACTAAATACTAAAATACAAACTACTAATACTACTACTAAAATACAAAATACAAATACTAAGTTACTAAATACTAAAATACAAAATACTAATACTACTACTAAAATACAAACTACTAATACTACTACTAAAATACAAAATAGTAATACTACTACTAAAATACTAAATACTAATATTAAGTTACTAAATACTAAAATATAAAATACTAATACTACTACTAAAATACAAAATACTAATACTACTACTAAAATACAAAATACTAATACTAAGTTACTAAATACTAAAATAAAAATACTAAATACTAATACTAAAATACAAACTACTAATACTACTACTAAAATACAAAATAGTAATACTACTACTAAAATACAAAATAGTAATACTAAGTTACTAAATGCTAAAATATAAAATACTAATACTAAGTTACTAAATACTAAAATAAAAATACTAAATACTAATACTAAATTACTAAATACTAAAATACTAAAATACTAAATACTAAAATACTAAATACTAATACTAAAATACTAGGAGTAGTAGTTGGAGTAGGGGGGATGTGCCACACCTGCAACACAAGCCGGTTGTTCCCATGAAGCGAAGCTGCAGTGATTGACTCGTGGAGCCGCGGTGCGCCGACTGCTCAGATGCAGCCGGTCACGCGGCGCTCGGTCGCCGACAGACACAGTGAATTAGTTAGAAGCTCTGTTCAACAATGACAGGCTGCACTCACACAAACGGCACTCCGTTAGGATTAACGTCAACTTGTGATTGGTGTAACGTGTCAACTCAGACTGCCGCAGTGGGACTTTCACCTGAGTCCACCTTGTTTGGAGGAAACAGGCTGCCAGAGTTCATTTGAAGTACAGCGAGCAGTTGGGCTACATAATGAGTATTCCAGGCTTGACAGGAGTGGTTTGAGGAGAGAGGGGCTGGGTTACATGATCTGTTTTGCTTCTCACACACAGCACGTTGTCTTCCTGCCGCGTACAGTAAATCAGTGTGTGCACTCACCCACCAGGCACAGCTCCCGAAGTGCTTAACAACACGTAATAGTTTGAGCTGCAGTGTGTCTAAACTAAGTGGCTGTGCTGTGTGACACTCAGATTGGCTGTTGAGTAAACTAATCTCCCAGCAGCCCATGGTGCTGGCTGGGCGGTGCGGCGCATCGCAGGAAGGAGGGCAGGATCTGGGCGGCTCGAAAAAGAAACTCCAGCAGCTTACGGCAGCGTGGGTCGAGGCACGGCGCTGCCGGGGGGAGAGTGAGTCACCTTGTTAGTGAGGGTTCGTTTAGCGTAATGGATGAACTAAGCTCCAAACAGGCGATGAAGAGGAAGAGGACAATAGACGGAGTATCAGAACACCAACGTGCCTCCTCCTATGATGCAATACCCAGCAACGCCACAAACAATAGCAACATCCCACAACATGACAACACAAGAATCAAATGGTTAAAATAAAACTGTGAGAAAAGAACGAGAAACAAATTAGTAGAAAGTCTGAATAGCCATAGAGGAAAGTTATTCTTTCGTATTACGACAGTAGGTATTGGTGTTGGGCCGCCAACACCAATACTTATGCACTTATGAAATCTGATCTTCTCAATCTAATACAAAACAAGCAATAATGTGGATTGTAAGCAACAGCGAGATGCTAAACAGTCACAAGTCCACCACAATGTGGAGATACAGTTTCTGACAACTGTTGTGCGATTAGAAAACGATGCACAGAGGTTTCTGTGTGTTTTGTGTTTGGGATATCTTAATGGAACTGAGATATGATGTGTACAATGTTGACCGTCTCCCCTGAAGTGGGTGCTATTGAGTGAATGATTGAGTCATTAAACTCCAAAGAATGCATCCTCTCGCTGGCACTAATGTTTTTTTAGAAATGAGGACTTGAGGGCCAGGTAACGCGAGAGAATAATTAGTTTGTGACGTCTTGTCTCACCATGTCGGAAGTGAAAAGCGTTTGTATCTGTTCCAAATGGCCACGCTCATCGACGGCTGTAAGACGGCCATCGCAGGAAAAGATGACGTCATCGATAATTACGGGGATGCGCGTGGAAAAGGAGAGCTTGAGAGAGAAGTTCAGGGCCCTGGCTTTCTCTCTCACCTCCTCACAGCTGGACAGGCAGTGTGTGTGTGTGTGTGTGTGTGTGTGTGTGTGTGTGTGTGTGTGTGTGTGTGTGTGTGTGTGTGTGTGTGTGTGTGTTGAATTGGAATGTCCGGTTGTCGGTTCCGGAAAGTTACAGAAGGCGTCGTACACTAGAACTGGCAGCTTTAGACTCAAATCACACAGTTTAGTGAAAAGGGATTTAAACTTTAAATTAAAATAATAACAGCTGAGGGGTCTAAAATGGTACGCAACTCTTTTATTCTGTTCTTGTCGTTCCTTGTTCGCCCTGTTGATCTCTCTTAGTGTCTCTCTCCTCACTGAAGTTCTATGCCTGTGTTTCCGGTCAGGTCCAGAAGATTCTGCTGTCCAGCCAACATAAGGAGGGGCTGGAGCTCACGGCTCTGCTCACCAAGCCTCATCTCCAGGTCAGCTTCTCAGTCGTGACATATTCATAACCAATCATAGTGTTCGTACGTCACGGAAAAGTTATGGAAATCCATTGGTCAAAATATGTAAGAAGCCTGGATAGAATTAGACCAACTCATTTATTGAGTTAATAGCCAGATCATTTGAATACTGGAAATGTAATTATTGTAATACTGTACTGAGTCCAATAGGGTAATTGTTTCTCTTGCTACTTCAACCGTGATGTCAGAAAGGAAAGGAAAAGAATGGGATTTACTTGCTAACCGGTTAAAAGGCAAATGGAGGACAAACCTTGTGTCATTATACACACCGAGATAAAGAGCCGATCAGATGACAGATCGCCCCGTCACGGTACCGTGTTAGGGCGGATGTCGCTTTAGAGATGAAATCTTTTATGACAAATGATTTTGTGTCTTGTTATTTTTTTAAGGTCAACTAGTCTGTGTTTTCTCCCATACATTGATCATCGTGGGTGACTCAAGGAAAGCCGTTATGTAAATGAGTTTGTAATGTAGGCCGGCTCTCTGGTAATGAAAAAGCTTGATTGGTGCGTTCTCTGCAGCAGAAGGAATGCCAATTTCTTTTACATTTAGTGTTTGTGTGAGTGTGTGTGTGTGTGTGTGTGTGTGTGTGTGTGTGTGTGTGTGTGTGTGTGTGTGTGTGTGTGTGTGTGTGTGTGTGTGTGTGTGTGTGTTGTTCTGTAGCTTTGGGGCAATTTCTCTGCAATAAGTTTTTTCGTATTTATAAATTAACCCTTTAAACTTAACTTTTGTGGATACAAAGGTCTAAATCATGAAATGTTGGTTGAGGTTCAATTGTCATACAAATATCTAATTATCATTTGATTGTCTTTTCTGATAATTGTAAGCCTCACAGCTATGCTGTTGCATTTGGCTTTGCAACCTAAATCCATATTGTTCATTTCAATGGGATCGTTGGCAAAGGATGGCCGATTGATCTTTAGATAGTTTTCTATAATTCACCTCTCGCTCTACTTCACAGATCTGTTTGTGAATGATCTCGTTAGAAGAGCTGGATGCAAGCGGCAACTAGATCTCTAAATGTACTGGAAAAGAGTTGGTTTGATAATCTAGCATCCTCTTGCTAGTTTATCAAGATTACAAAAGCCTACATTGAATTCACTTTTCATGTGTTGCCATTTTTATAACAGTGGCTTTAAATTCCCTTGGTTGTGGAATCCAACAAGTTTGAAACATGATTGCAGTCGGCTCAAATAATGAATGATGCTTATGGAATAATTGGCACGGTGGATGCTTCTCTTACATACAGTAATGTTGCAAGACAGTTACAAGATGTAACTTTGTCAAATGAAGTTATTATATGATCATTATTAAAACATGAAGCTCAAAATAAATAAAAAAGTAACATGAATTTAAAAAGTTAACTATTAAAAGTTGGTCCAATAACTTCTAATCTTTAGTTGTAAGCAAGCTTATTACGATGTTGAGGGAGGCCCTCTGCTCATAGAGATGATGTCACTCCCTCCACTTGTTTAGACATCCAGCATAATGACAGTTTATCCAGATCCAATTTGCCTGTTTCCCGGTTCATGAGGATGGCGTTGCCTCGGCCGCTGCTGACTTCCTGCGACATTTTGAGGTCCCTCTTAGGTGTGCCACTTCTTCCATCTTTACAGACTCTATAAGCCCCGATAGGTACGAGCAGGCTACTGGAGGAAGTCACATTTTTAAAAGCCTCTCACACTTTGGTTTCCTGTGCGTTCTCCAGTCAAACTTAAAGACAAGAGAAGAATCAAACTGAAGTTCAAAATTGCATCGCTTTCAATTTGCTTGAACTGCCGATGCTCTACATTTATCAGTTTAAGCTTCTGTAGAAGAAATGTCCCCCCATTATCGGACATTATCATCCATTGGAGAGGCAGTGAGGGAGAAAGACCTCAGGTGGATGATGCTGCCGTGTTTTTATGTTTGTGGATTCTGACGGGGGAGCGCCAATGGTCCGATTTTTTGACCTGACTTTGAACTACCAATTTCTCTCATTGCCCTGTTAAGCCCTCCACTGAGCTGGATCCATGTGGCCAGCGGGGGCAATATGAGGTGATGTGATGTGAGTCGGCCTCGTGGCTGAGAAAGTGGAACAGGTTATGTTGTTCTGTGCAGGGAGCAGAGGCTCACACGAGTCACCCTGTGGTATGTACAGGTAAACAGCCTCATACCCAGAACTGATGAACATGTGTAAGAAGTATAGGCTCCATTTCATCGTTTTCATCCTTTAGAAATAAGGGTGCTTACTGAAAAGCTGATGTTCTACTGAGAAACATCCCTCTTTCAAGAACCCTTTCTGGAGTGAAGGGTTTTTCAAGGGGTGTCTTTTACACTAAAATGAGAGCAATGATGTTATAAAAAGACAGAGCATTAAAACTCCCGGCCTCAACAACCCAGAACTGTGATTGTGAATCCTGATTACTGTATCTGCGCTGCACCTCGTCACCTCGCCCCTTTAGGAGCCTTAGAACTCTCTAGGCGGGTTCTAGCTACACCCTTGAAAACCTCCAGAGAGGGTTCAGGGTGAAACCATTGCCCCACCGAAGGGTTCTCAGTAGAACCTCTCATCGGTGGTTTTGGTTGAACCTTATCAAGATGTCGAGTTGTAAATCTTTATGTTGGATTCCAGGTAGAACCAACTTAAAGGGAACCTGAAGAAAGTCTTCTATCAGGAGCCGAAAATGGTTCTTCTATTGGGATAAGCCAAAGAACCCTATATGGTTCTCGTTAGCACCTGTATTTCTAAGAGTGCAGAACACAGTCTCTTCGCCGGTGGGTACGCCAACGGTGTTTGATGATTGATGGTGTTGGATCCTGACTGTTAAATGGAGGTGGAGATTAAGACGGATTGTGTGTATGCCAAAGCTTAGCCCGGCCTCTGCTCTCCTCGGTCCCCTCTGCTGCAGGATAGAGAAACTAATTTGGACCGACGGTTATTAATTGTGAGGCTCAGAGCACTTGTCACTTTAAATGAAGCGAAGGCGCCATCTCTGTATGGTTTCTGGAGGGTTTTCTGGCTGGTCTTGTTAAAGAAAGGATGGTTATAGGTAGGCTTCTGGTAGCAGCTGCATGTTTAAGGAAAACGTTTAAGAAATATCCATGGAATCTTCTTTCCAACCACTCAATAAACGCTTGTCATGTTGTAAACCATGCTACATGATTGATGATCACTTTATTTCCATAGCAACCATAGTTGCTATAGAGGACGACATCTATACAGACACACGATCAGAAGCCATTCATGCATTTGTTCCCTCTAACTCACGCTGCCTCCTTCTTTATTTTTCCGTCTGTGTTTCTGTCTGTTGTGTCTGTAAAACTTGTGTCTGTCTGTACTGTTTGTCTATGTGTGTCTGTTTAATGTGGCAGGCGCTGATGCAGGCTCATGACAGTATGGCGGGGCAGGAAGTGGACGAAGACGACTCGACTCAGTACATTGGAGAGTCGGTCAAGCTGGTGCGGCTGGAGAAGGCCCGCGACACTCCACTGGTGAGACGCCGTCTAACACCACCCTCTGTTATTGTTGTGCACACACAGTATGTTGACTTTGTATATTTTGCACAGATGCAATAAGGATAGTTGTTACACAAAAACCTGACTGTGGTACTTTTGTAACTACAGTACAATTAGAATTTTAAAAATATCCAAGCGGAATTTCATTTGAGGGGTAATAGGGTGAAAGATGAACAAAGACATATATGGTTGGATGTAGCTGTGTTATTTATTGTTGAGTTGTTGTGTCCAATAAAAAAGCCTCTACTCTTCATCATGCTCCACACTCTTTTATCATCTGGGTTTGTCATTTTACCCACAAACCTACAGGGCAGCAACATGCTGTCAATATGAGCTCCAGAGGGAGTAATGCTGTTCGCTGTATGTTACATATTTATTTGTATTCAAACTCTTGCCCCTCCTTCTGCTTTCTCTGTTAACTGTTATTCTAGAGAATATGATATGAGTGTAATGAATGTGTGTGCCTGTGTGTGGTCCTCAGGGTGCCACCGTACGTAATGACATGGACAGTGTGCTGGTGAGTCGTGTGGTGAAAGGCGGAGCGGCGGAGAAGAGCGGCCTTCTCAGCGAGGGAGACGAGATCCTGGAGATCAACGGGATATCTATTCGTGGAAAACATGTCAATGAAGTCCACGACTTACTGGTGAGGACCAGAGTCACCCACGAGCGTCTCTAGATTAATGTTAGTTAGTTAGACAAACATGTATATTAGGTTGTTATTGTTGTTGTTGTTGTTGTTGATGGTGTTTGTGGGCTTCACTCTCGGTATATATTTTCTAATATATAATTTAGACACAAACACTTTATGCATTTATTTCTGAATAAAATGCAAAGCAGTAAAACTGTCCTTTGAGGCAATGCATCAAGAGTAAGATGTATGGTATGGTGGATGTGTGATCCATGTCATGTTTATTGCTCCTCATCTTTTCCATCAGCAACAAATGCAAGGCACTCTGACCTTCCTCCTCATTCCGAGCTCTCAGATTAAACCTGCCCCACACAGACAGACCGTGGTAAGTCTCTAATGGCGTGAGTGTGTGTGTGTGTGAGAATGTTTTGTTTGCATGCAACACCAACCGTGATGCTGTAAACCACTTCCTCAGATACACGTACGAGCTTACTTTGACTACGACCCCTCCGATGACCCTTTTGTGCCGTGCCGGGAGCTGGGCCTGTCCTTCCAGAGAGGAGACATCCTCCATGTCATCAGCCAGGATGACACCAACTGGTGGCAGGCCTACAGGGATGGAGACGAGGACAACCAGCCTCTGGCTGGACTCATTCCAGGTAAGGGTCAGTACAGGGCTGAATACCAATATTCAGCATGTTTAGATGTGTTCACATTTAGTTTATTGCTTTACAAGAGCAGATAACAACTGCAAGGACAAATTGCAAACAATACAAAAAGTAATCTGCTTGTATGGTTTGTTTAAATTCTAATATGTTTTCTTTAATCACTACACTACTACGACTATGGGGGACTATTAAGTATAAATAAATAGATGCATGAATAAATACAGGATTAAATACATAAATTCTGAAATAAATGTAAAAATACAAGAATAAATAAATGTTTAAATAATTGTATACATAAAGAAATAAAGAAATACAAGAATAAAGTAATGAATGCTTAAATAAATGTATAAATAAAGAATTATATACAGGGATGAATACATATAAGTTATACCTAAACAGACATCATTAAATAAAGATATTTCTATATACCTGTATTTCTTCATTTATGTATGTGTCTATGTATGTGTCCACACATATTTCTTCATTTATTAATGTATGACATGTATGTGTCCTATATGCAAATGAGCTGGGCTGTCTAATACTTACAATGCATACAGCTGTATATTCTACAACCTTTACTGTGAGAAATAACAAACCTGGAACTACTATCCTGGCACGTCAAGCAGATTAAAACAAACACCTAAGAATTATTTGCGATTACTCTCTGACCCATGTCTGTTGTGACTGCAAGGAAAGGAGGTTAAGTAGAGGAAATGGAAAGCGGGGCTTGTTTGTGCCTTTTCCTCAACACTTCTGGAAGCAGTAGGCGGATTATGAAAAACAGTTCGAAGCATAGAAAAGCTTGTTGGTATTTCTTTGCAATTTTCCATTCCTGTCCAGTGCATGGTGTCCATAACCAACCAAAATGAAATTGTAAATACACTGGATGAGTGTATCTATATTTACAGAGTGTGAGAGCTGAGCTGCTTGTCCTTGCGTTTCACTTTTGCAGGAAAAAGCTTCCAGCAGCAGAGAGAGACCTTGAAGAAAACGATAACCGACAGCAGTCAAGAGCACCAAGGTAAGCGTAAAATGTGTAAACACACAATATGTGGTGAGAAAATACAAGATATAATTTGCTAACATTTTGCTTCCCCCCTGACTCGCATGAGAATAGAGTTTGTGGTGTCTCGGAGGTGGTGACAAAGTGAACTGAAAAAAACATTTTAAAGCAAATATTTCATTTCTCCAGGGAGGCTTTGGTATGCAAAGAAAAGCAAGAGACCGAAGAAGAAGAGCACGTCTACCTTGTGCAGAAACATTGGTAGGAATCCACTTTCTTTTTTCTCACTCTGTTTCTTCAGAAGCCTTTTTGGAGGTGGGGTTGCCTGTTTGAGGAAGTGGTCCCTCTTCCTCAGCAACCGCTGTTGAGAAGCTGAACCCTAAACTCACAAAACTCCTCCTGTCACTTCTCATTTACCACAAGTGAAAGACTACCTCCTGTCCCGGGCCGCTCTCCAAGTGGCCACACGGCGTTGACCCTACACAGTAGCCGGAGTTGACATGTCTCGCCTGTCTCGCAGCAGCTTGTCCCGACTCGTGTGTCACAGCTCAGATTAGTCCTGTCCTCACAGACGGGATCAGAGGGGGCACCAGCAGGTGCCATATGGTTTGATGGGGTGATGTTGGTTAACACATGTAAGCACATACATACTAGAAGGTTGAACATGAAGCAGGACATTAATATAAAACCACATAACATATGATAATATAATAGTTTGGTGTTATGACTCTCACCTGCCTCCAAAGAGAGGTCAAATGTCCCAGTTGGTTACAGAACAGCATCCCCAGAGCTAAGGAGAACTAGGTGTGTTTGTCAATGGGGTTTCATCCTCCCTCCCAACTGTCTCTTCAGACTACGATGACATCCTGACCTATGAGGAGATGTCACTTTATCACCAGCCTGCCAATCGCAAACGCCCCATCGGTCTGATTGGTCCTACTAACGGCGGTCACGACGAGCTGCGTCGAAGGCTTCTGTCCCTCGAACCGGAAAAGTTTGCTGTTGCCGTTCCACGTGAGTTCACGCCTCGTCGAAGCACGCAGGATGTCTCGTGTTCATCAGCAATCCATGATTGCAGATGAAGAACAACACAAGTGTTGTTGATTATGATTACCTTTCATCACCTGTAACATTCTAATCAAATCCAAAATGATCTATTCAGACACAACCAGAAACTCAAGGATTCACGAGCGGAATGGGCGCGAGTACCACTTTGTGAGTCGGCTCGTCTTCGAAAGCGACTTAGCGGCAGGAAAATTCATCGAGTCGGGGGAGTATGAGAAGAACTTGTACGGCACCGGCTCGGACTCGGTCCGACACGTCATCAACTCTGGACGCATCTGTTTGCTCTGCCTCCACACCAAGGTACGGGACTCGGACTTTTCCCAATGTTGTTTCTGCCTTGAATGTTAATTACGACGCACATTGTTTCCCTCTGTCGAGATCTCAACCCTTGCGGCTCGGCCGAAACATAATTAACCTTTTCAAATTCTGACTATAAATGTCATTGTTTTTTGGTTGATGAAAACTCATTAATACTGACGTATAAAGAAGATGCCATAAGAGTGCATGGCTTTGTTCTTCCATCCATTTCATATATGCACACGTCCCTGTTCTTCCTCTTGTCAGTCACTGCAGGTACTCAGGTCCTCCAACCTCAAACCCTTTGTCATCTTCATCGCTCCTCCTTCTCAGGAACGACTACGCACCCTGCTGGCCTCAGACGGGAAAACACCAAAGGTACCCACACCTACAGTAAATAGTATTTCCCTCATTAAAAGTTATTACACACATTGTACGTTTTAATAGTTTGTATCATGCAGTTATTTGCATAACAGATATTTGACCAAAATGAAGCATTTAAGATTCATCACAGAAAAGAAAAACGTTCTTCAGCCACTCTTAAGCAAATAAAGAAGTTATATTAAAAACGTTATTGACAAGTTTTATCCTCACAGCATCTTTTTCAGGACATTAATAGTAAAGTTTGTTTACTCCTGGTACTCTAAATACACAAACAACATGCATCACATGAAACTGATACACAATATCAAAGTATTCAAATAATAACACTTAAATAAATAGCGACCGTATAAGCATTTCATATTTATGTCTCGTACATATAGTTCATTTTCAATATCGTGTTTTCTCTGCGCAGCCTGAAGACCTAAAGGAGGTTATTGAGAAGGCCCGCGAGATGGAGCAAAATTTCGGCCACTTCTTTGACGCAACCATCGTGAACGTGGATCCGGAGCAGGCTTTCCACGAGCTGCGCAGGCTGATCGACAAGCTGGACACGGAGCCCCAGTGGGTGCCCACCTCTTGGCTGTGCTAGAAGTCACAGGGTGCGACTGCAGCGGGCCTCAGGGTTGGAGGAGGGAAACAGAAAGGAATGTTCCTGTGGATGGACAGCGCTGACCGTCTTTGGATTTTCACCTACACATCCTCCTTGTTTATAGAAGAGGCGATCTTTACCACGTGTTGCAGGGACAGACTCCTTCTCACCTTTCATTATGTGTGTGTGTGTCTTTGTGATTTTCTTCTGTTTGTTTATTGTTCACCTCAGTTTTATGCAAAGTGATTGACCAAACACATAGAAATGTTTCTATCCTATTCGCGATAGTTATTTATAATTGTAAATATATACATATATATATTTTCTAGCCAAAAGGATAACATATTTTATTGATTGTGTGTGTGTGTGTGTGATATACAACGGGTCCACTCGACTTGGAGAGTGTTATTGTCACAATTTTGAAATGGCTTCCTGATAAAGCAGAAAACCAAAAGCTGTTGAGGTACGAAACAGAAGAGAAGCCCTGAACGTGACTGCAGCGTAACGTCTTCCAGTCAGTAACTCAGACTTCCTCTACACCGTGGTCAGTATTATGTGTTTGTAGTTTCATGTCTCATTTACGCTGTGATAACAGACCTCAAATCTAAGGTGTTGTCTCTAGCTGCTGGTCATTGATCAGTCAGTATGTCATGCTGCAAAGTGCTCCTGTAATAGTTTCCAGCAGTATTGTCTGAACCAAACAAGTTGTCGGTTAGTTTACCTTCAACAAATATGTTATTGCTTCTTATTACAGAGAACTTATTGAAGCAGCAGCACAATTCTGGAAAAGTGTGAATAAAAATCAGATACATGTGAACAAGTGATATACACACCGATGCATCGATTTCACTCGTCTTGTCATCTTAAATTAAAGAACATTTAATATTAGTTGGTAATATTAATGTTTCAACACAAATGTGAACCAAGTCCACCTTTGCAACATCCTACAGGAACTAAAAATAATGTGTTGAATGTAGCATTCTGATGCAAGATGGCTGCCATTCCTCATCTTGCTGGGTTACCTTGCACCAAACTTGCACCAAATGTGTGAGGAAAGAAATTTGATCTTGCAGTTTGATTTTACATACAGAAGTAAAAAGCTTCTTTATGAGTGCAAAAGAGATGGAAATCTTCACAAGAAATATAGGCAATGGTTGGTTAGTGATAATATATTTATTTGAATGAAGTTTGGGGCTTTGTCGACGTTCAAGTTTTACAGCAGCGCCACTTTTAGGGTTTTCTGATTCAATGGTAAACATCCTTGAATGAGGTAACACGCAACCTCCACAACAGACTCACACACTTTGAAATCTACAACAACCGTGAGCTTCACAGCATGCAACAACGTTGAATGTTGTGAGGAGCTTGAAGTTTCTACAAGTTAATCAAATACTCACATCGACTGCTTCTTTAATTCCACTCGCAAACCACGTGTCAACCTACAGATATGGATATTTTTTGGTGAAAAGTGAACCGAGTCTCCCGAGGGTGGAGAGCCCAGCGCGAGACGACACCTCGGTTCTGTACAGGGACGACATCTGGAAACACGCGGTACCTTCCAGCACTGAAGCAACAGAACAAATCATCACGGACGAGTACACAGAAAGCAACTTTCATCAGCTGCATGAGAAGACACAGACGTGGCCTTAGAGCCACCGAATAAATAGGATATCGCGTGAAGTCGGAGACGTGTCCGCCTTCAGAGCGCTTCACTCAAACAGCATGTCTTCATCCGTCTCCTCCATCAGCATGTTGGTGGGCTCGGCGATGGGACCCAGTTTAGCCAGGCGGGCGGCAATCTCTAATTCTGTCCTTTCCCTGAGTTGCTTCTTCTTCTCTTGGATTTTCTTCAACCTGCCAGAGGAGAAAATAGTTTCAGTGTTATAACTAAATTAGAAGGTTTTGAAAGAATAAGTAGCTTGGGTTAAAAAGATTAAGAAACAGGATTTCTTGGACTGCTAGACAAGGTGTTCACCTGTAGAACTCCTCCCGTTCTCTCTCATCCAGTTCTGTGATGATGTAGGTGAGGGTGCGATCGATCCGGGGAATAATCACTGCAAAGTGGGATGAAGATGAGCTTTAACTCAACTGTCTTTGTCCTTACATTCTTTGAGAAAAAGGCAACAATTGCATGTTAAGTGTGAAGTTACCGTGCTCGATAGCGTTCACACGGCGGTTGGTAATCTTTATGGCTTCATCCAGAGTGACAAAAGATGTCTACAGACAGAAAGTGGGAAACTTTTCTTATACTTATACAGAATGTTGCAGTAATTTTGATGAATATTTCTAACATTTAATTTCGAGTGATTAAACTAATGTTCAAATATACTAGTAGTTTTCTAATAAACTACTGTAAATCTGCTTTGATGATTTTTTTAAAAAGTACTCATTCAGATTGTTGCAAAATTATGCAGTATAATATTGTCGCACAAGGGCAACATCCTGAATATTGGATCATTAATATTGATCATTAACAAGTTAGAAACATTTGAATTTGTATTGGTTGAGGTGAAGGTCATTTTTATAACGTTACGCTGTTTGGTAGTTTATTCTTTATTCCACCATTGTCCATTTCACCAAAGAAGTGATAGAACTAAGCTGCATTGACCTCAGTATATTTGTAACAGCGCCCCCTACCTGTAAGGAGGCCAACTCCACCAGCAGCTCAACCGCTCTGGCATAGTTCCTCTTCAACCTGGAGAGCTGCTCTCCTCCTCTGGCCAGACCAGTCAGCTCATAACCTGGAAGACACTGGGAGGGTGAGCACGCTCTCATTTACTCTAAGCAAAAAATTATATTATTTCTACATGACTTACTGTCCCCGCCTTCTTGGTAGTGTTCAAATACTGGAAGGGTGACACCTAAGATAAAGAAAAAAGATATATAACTTGCATGTCAAATGAAGCATATAAAGACTTGTTTACCAACAGTACGTGCTGATGTGTTTAGACTAACCGGCCACATTGTCTTTCTTGGCACGGACTTTCACCTGGGCTTTGTTGACGTTCTGGATTATAGTTGCGCTGTGGACAGAATTACAGATGTGAGTTACAGATGCACCTTGACTTAATGCCACATCACAGGATCGTTCTGGAATTTTTTACCTGAAGTCTCCAGCGGTGAATTTGGCTTCAGCCAAAGAGAATGCTGCCTCCCTCATCACCTCTCCCATCTTAGTCTTCGTCTGGGGGAAAGAGAGAAGAAGTTCTGATTCAGAAGACTATTCAGAGTACTTAAAGAAACGTCTACAAGGAGGACAGGCGCTCGTTATTGACTGACTTCGATAATCTTGCGGAGGATCTGACGGAAGCGCATGGAGAGGGCGTCAGATTTCTTTTTGAGCAGGTTGCGGCCGGTCTGCGCCCCTTTGAGCCGAGCCTTCATGATGGTCTGAACCCTGCAAGACAAAAAAAAACACAACAATATGTTTAGTGCTGTTTGAATCTCTCCAATTACATTGCACATGTACAGGATTCAAATTTCTACAGGTTATGTAAAGAAAAGATCTGCCTGTTACTTTAGCTGTCCAGCTGTTTGTTGGTGTTTTAGTTTACAACCCCTTAACATTTCAGTGATCCTGACAACACAGGGAACGCCGCAGATCAGTAGGTTAGAAATCGTTGTTGTAAATACTTTACAGTGGGGAAGAGGGGAAGGGGGGGCAGGAGAGTCAGATGCCCTCTCAGACTGACAGCTCACACTGGGATGATGCTAGAAACATCACATGACCAAAAAAGAAGACTCTTCCTCTTTTAAACAGTAACCTGGTGAGAACATATGCAAGTCTACCGTGGAGACTGTGACGTAAAAAATGAACGAAACACAACAACATCTGGCTACGAGGCTACAGTAGTTAGCAACTAGCTAGCAAACAAGCCGCTTACATTCTGGAGGGGAAAACGTCGAGCCTGTCTTTTCCAGACATCTTCGCGTCCTTCGTCGATGATTGTGGATTTGTGTTGGTCGACCCTTTCCTAAAACAAACGCTGAAACGTGAAGCGTGTCTTCTATTTCAATAAGCTAGACACGTAACACACTAAACCCGTTTTTTTGTGCAGGATTTGAAGCCGTAGTCGAGTGCGATGGTCGTGATCTTCTCTCTCTCTCTCGTTCCGTGACAGTCAGCTGGCCTCTGATCATGTGACTAAACCGAACGCGTTCTGCACATGCGCGTGACGATGAGCTGTGACGATCTTTTCCGGGTCGAAAAATTAGCACACCCGTGAATGTGAGCTAGCGGGCCCGAGTCGTTCATTGAAAAAAGCCCCAAGGAAGTACAATCGGACGTTTAAACACGTACAGTACAGACTATTCACGTCCGTAGTTCTGTAACCATATGACACAGGTAAGTTTTATTTTAATAAAGACTCGTTTTACCGGGGAGGGGGGAGCACACGGAGATGCTAGCTGGCTAGCTTAATGCCAGCCTCGACAGCGGTACATGTGCCGCATGTGAGTTGTGGACCGGGTTGTTAGCCACGAAGCTAACGTGTGTTAAAGTAATTGTCTAACTTGGATTCTCGTCTTCTGGTATTTAACTCCATGATTTTTACGAATCATAGTCTGATAATTCGCTGGAATCTTTTCAAAACTCTTATTTGTGTTAGTGTTGGCGAACTGTGTTTCTCGTTGATCTGCGTTGCATCATCCATTCATAGACTAATAATGTGTAATATAATGGCCCGTTCTCACGACGCCCTCATGTAACTTCATCTTCAGAGAGTTGCTTTGGGATTATTTCCCAAATATTTATTTAGTTATTTGACTTTCCAACGGGAAAAGAAGAAAACCGCCCGGAAACATAATTAACTCTATACGAATAAATGGTTTTAAATATTCAGTCTTTCTCTCGTTACGTTTACGTTATAAAAGTTAAATCCTCCAGAAAGGAGCATAAGTATGAAATCAAGGCCTCTCAAACAGTTTCCACAAAAGATGTACATCATAACCTTCTTACAGCTGTTGGTGCATTAATGAACGTTATAAGCGACAATAAACGGGTCTGATTCATTGATGACGTTGCAGTGGATTATTGACCTTTGACGTTCAGTTAAAAAACAGGATTTTATTTTCATCACCGTTTTTCATCCATGTCAGTGTTGATGCATTGTTTGCTCGCTGTGGTTCCCAACCGTTATGTCCCATCGTGGCCACTTTTAGAAACAAGGTAACACTTGTAACCATCACTTAGACCCTAATCATCATATTCACACATTTAAAACTGAGCGATAACATTTTAAAGATGAAGGGGGGAAACTGTTTTATTTAATGTGTTTCGAGTTGTGTGTAATTAAAGCCAAGGCAGCAGAGAAGAGATCCTGACTTTTAGTTTCGAGTTACGGTCTGCAAAGCCTTTCATTCAACTAGATATATTTGTGTTTGTTCTTCCTGCTCAGTAAATACCCACATACTCAAACACAAACTTTCTGTAAACATTTGAAAAGAAGTAACCGTAACATCTCAAATATGATCACTATGCCGTCATCACAGCGATATTCTCAAACTTTAGATGAATCCCTCCATTAATCTAGTGTTTTTACAGGCTGGATATTTTGGTCCAGGTGGCACGTCCCGTTTAGGAGGAGTTGCGATCACAATGCCAGCTTAAACCTTGTCTCTCCTTTTTGTTTCTATTCTCTCAGCGATGCCGAGCCTCAGCTGTCGATTTTACCAGCACCGGTTCCCAGAGGTGGAGGATGTTGTGATGGTGAATGTGAGGTCCATCGCCGAGATGGGCGCGTACGTCAGCCTCTTGGAGTACAACAACATCGAGGGCATGATCCTCCTGAGCGAGTTGTCACGTAGGCGTATCCGCTCCATCAACAAGCTCATCCGCATCGGCCGCAACGAATGCGTGGTCGTCATTCGAGTAGACAAAGAGAAGGGTAAGTGCGGGAAGATTATTGACCACCAGAGGTAAATGTCAACGGTGTAGTGTGTAGTGTGTAGTGTTGGGTTTTGGCCCTTGTCTAGCTGCCGTCGCCACAAATGTCAGGTAAACTGACCCAACCGCAGCCACACCTTTAAACTTTATACCGACAAGTTAACGGGGAAAAGAGATGCCAACTGTTCCTCTGTTCTGGAAAACTACAGCCACTAGAGTAGTACTTGGTTGGTATATTATCTTCTAGGTCTCAAAGTAATGACATAATCAATCATTATCAGTCCTTAATCAAGCCTCCATCTTAACACTTAAACTAAGACTCATTTACCCTTACATGTCTGTAATAAGTGCCAATCTTTTAGTATTTCTTTCGTTGACACATGCTTCTATTTGTATAGATTTGTTTAATGGTAAAAGGGAGAGGGGCTGTACGCTTGCTCAGCTTCATATGTGTATCGGTTACTTTCCCAAATCCACATGAATTACGTCTAACATTGGCATACATTCGACTTCTAAAGCCTGTTGCTCCTGTTAATTCTGTCTTCAACAGTGGTGACGAGCACCAGGTGCGAATGCCAGTTTCATTCAGACAAAAGTACGAGTTAACTGCGTGTCAAATTAATCTCAGCAGATGAAGCCCAATCTCCTCCCAAGGAACCATATGGCCAGTTCTAGCGTTTTTAAAAGGCTCTCCTTTTCTTTTTAAGCGCCGCAGGGCTTCGTGACACTAACTGCCAGCAAACCTCACCGAGAGCATGAGGGCAAAACGACACGGCTGGTTTGTTTTTAATACATTAGAATATTCTCTTGTCTAGCTAAGCTAAAAACACCCAAAACACCGGTTTGTACCAAGACCCAAGCCACTTTGTAACCGGTACTGACATCGTACCCTGCTAACCTCTGTGTTTTAGTAGAGAGGAGAAGGAGATGCCCCTGTAATCGGCACAAGTGTATTTTAAATCCTTGGATACGAACCGCTTTGTCGTCTCTTCTCCATCGGATTCTACGCAACAAAACGTTGTTCTGCGCTCCATAGAAGTAGTTCACATTAATGTTGAGGCTGTATCAAATGTGTTTTTTTAATTTATATATATATATATATATATATATATATATATATATATATATATATATGTATTTTTATTTATTTTTAGGTTCAAATGAAGCTTAAATGTTTGTCTTATTTTATGATGTAATCATCCCTAAAAAATAAAAGATTTTATTTTATTGTGGTTATTTATTTAATGATGCTTTTAAATATCTGCTAGAACGCTTCGTAATAAGTGTGTTACCAACTATTTGTGTGCGTCGAGCGGGAGACAATTTAGAAAGTGTTTTTTCCTCTTGGCTAAAGTTCCGATGCTTCTCTTGTCTTCAGGATACATTGATTTATCAAAAAGAAGAGTTTCACCAGAGGAGGCCATCAAGTGTGAAGATAAATTCACCAAATCCAAAACTGTAAGTAAAGTTTGGCCTCAGGATTGTACCTTTTTTTTATTATCGATTACCAACATTTGTGTTCCGCATTCTTTTTTTTGTAAATTGTGTTTATTCTCAAAAGCAGAGTATACAGTTATACATTAAACACGTTATTTTTCTTTTTTCCCCCCATCCCAACACAGAACAAATCGAACAAATCGCACTGCTTCAATTTTCAAAAAACATATTACAGTATTAATAGTATTGCACAAAAGTAAAAATAGTGTAGGAGGTAATACAGTCTAACAGGAACCAGAAATTAGTGAATTATTGCTATTAGTTCAGCGTCTAGACAACTTAAATAGCTTCTTTTCCCTTCCTGTAAAACAAAAAAACAAAAACATCAAAGGTCACAGAAATAGTTCAATCTAAAGAGATGTGTTTCGCATTCTTAAAAAGTGAATTGTACATATGACAACGTTTCATATTACGACTATTATATTATTGTCGTTGACCTCTTGAGATGCATCGTGAGTGTGTGTTCCCACTGAGCTGATGCGGGGTTGTGTCTACAGGTGTACAGCATCCTGCGGCACGTTGCGGAGGTGCTGGAGTACAGTAAGGACGAGCAGCTAGAGAGCTTCTACCAGCGCACCGCCTGGGTGTTCGATGAGAAGTACAAGAGGCCCGGATACGGCGCGTACGACGTCTTCAAGCAGGCCGTGTCGTAAGTGGTCGTTTCGAGCACGTTGCTGTGGGGCAGCTCGTCGCTACGGGGCCAGCAGTGTTTCATTTTATGAGCTCAAATCAATTTGTGTTCGTCTCGCCGGCTCTAGAGATCCTGCCATTCTGGACGGGCTGGACTTAACGGAGGAGGAGAAGAATGTGCTCATTGACAACATCAACAGGCGACTCACTCCGCAGGCCGTCAAGATCCGAGCAGGTAGCGATGGCGTCACGGCCTGAGAGCTTCACAATCTGATACCGGTGTCATTATTATTAGCATCAATTACAATCACTTTTTAAAGGGACAGCATTATAATAATATACAGTATTATAAACAAATGAAGGAAGAGTATTGACAATTTACCGAAGGTGCATAAAACCCCCGATGGAGTCCTCCGTACTTTACCACGCACAAAGCCAATGTACACAGTATAACAGCCCGTTGTAGTCTAATGTTTTACTGATATACGCTACGGCCACACAAGTAACAATATGCTCTAATATGCTGATGTTCATTCACATGAATAATGAGAATTGGGTAACATGGTGAAGATGTGACCTAGAACGACACTTGTTGTTGATCTCAATGCCCCCCCCCCCCCCCCCCCGCAGACATTGAAGTGGCGTGTTACGGCTATGAGGGCATTGATGCTGTGAAGGAGGCGCTGAGGGCCGGGCTGGGCTGCTCCACGGAGGCCATGCCCATCAAGGTATTGGCCCGGCGTCAGACTCGTATTTGTACTCTGGTGCTGAACGGGGAAGCATGTTGTACTCGTGTTCTATGCCGGTTAGACTAAACTAACGCGGCAGGTGAGAGCAGGTAACGGTGTAAATGTGAACGAGACTAACACGGTCGACTTCTGGCAGATCAACCTGATCGCTCCCCCTCGCTACGTGATGACAACGACCACCCTGGAGCGCACCGAGGGCCTGTCTGTCCTCAACCAGGCCATGGCGGCCATCAAGGAGAAGATCGAGGAGAAGAGAGGTGTCTTTAACATCCAGATGGAGGTGAGTGACTCCTTTCTTTGTGTGATCGCCCTCCCACGAATACAGTTTGACTTTTCATCAAATGTTCGTAGGTAGGAGACGGGGAGCGATGGATGCCCTGTTATGTTAGTTTTATTTTTACTAGTTACTTTTCAGATAGTTTTTCATCCCGTTATCATAAAATACAAATTCTGAAGGATTTAAGGACATTTTGGTAATGTAATCACTCCCGTGTATTACCTTCTTAAATATAATAACTATATTCTTGTTATTTCCTTTTACTTGTAAAATTATCTATCAAAGAGTGAACAAAACACTTGCACAAAAGTTCTCCGTCGACACGTTACTACTCTTTCTGATTATCCTTCAGCCCAAGGTGGTGACGGACACGGATGAGACGGAGCTCGCCCGGCAGCTGGAGAGGCTAGAGAGGGAGAACGCCGAGGTGGACGGAGACGACGACGCGGAGGAGATGGAGGCCAAAGCGGAGGACTAGAGTCAGTCCTGGCAGAACGGCTGTAGACGTGGACCGGCCTGGCCACGGTCCCCCGGTCCGACAGATGTTAACTTTCACGTTGCAAACATTAACTGGCGTTAATAGATCATTGGCAAACGTCCCGGTTTGTTCTCTCGCAAGGTTTCAGAAGATGGTTACACAAAAAGCTGTCTTTCTGAGCAGATATTGAAGGACAGGTAAATTACAAATTCAACAACAATATAATTTCTTTTTAATTCCATCCATTTGAAAAAAAATAGCTCCAGAATATCAAACGCCGTTTACTTGCAGTGGCCTTCTTGCTCAAGAGCCCAGTGTCTTCAGGACGCTCTGCGCTTGGCGGGCCGCTGGACGCATTCGATTCGAAGGGGAAGCTCATCGGTGTGATGTGCTTTTTTTTTCTTCTTCCAATTAGAGACACGACCTGCTCTTGTTCAGCTCACACTGCATCAATAAAGTTCTGGAAGTTTTGATCTTACCGTGTCTTTTGTCAGCTGCTGTGAAAAGGTTGAATGAACTAGCACACGACCGTACCTCTTTAAGAATGGTTCCTTTGGAATTAATATGTATTTCAGCTCTAAACAAAAAGGTTCTCCCACTACAGACCTCGTGACTGGTTTGTTGGGTAAATCAAAGATCAAACACACGTTGTTGCATTTGATTTGTTCAAAGCTTTTTTTTTGCCACAATTGGGAAGGATGTAAGCTGCTAACACCTGCTGTGACAGATGTGGGCTCGACCAGAGGTGCTCCACTGCCCTGGAGCATTGGAGAACCTCTGGCCTAGACCAGTGGAGAACCACTGCCCTAGACCAGAGGAGAACCACTGCTCCAGACCAGAAGAGAACCACTGCTCCAGACCAGTGGAGAACCACTGCTCTAGATCAGTGGAGACCACACCTGTCACATGTGCTTAGAAGCTCACAACGATTTATTGAGTTTTGTTCCTTCTCAACTGTGACAAATAAGCGTTGAACAAATGTATTGTAATAACGTGCGTTTGGGTTATAATAACAATTAATGAATTATCTCATGATGGGTGAAAAAGGTGACCCCCCCCCCATGTCACTCTTTTCACTCCCCATGAGTTTGCAGGCAAGTTGCAACTCCCCCCTCCCCCTCCCCTAAATGCTCAGGAACCTCATGGCCACCTGGACCTTGAGGTTCCTGTGCCTTTAGGTTCCTGGGTCTCATGAGGGGTGAAAAGGGTGACCCCCCCCCCCCCCATGTCACCCTTTTCACTCCCCATGAGTTTGCAGGCAAGTTGCAACTCCCCCCTCCCTCTCCCCTAAATGCTCAGGAACCTCATGGCCACCTGGACCTTGAGGTTCCTGTGCCTTTAGGTTCCTGGGTCTCATGAGGGGTGAAAAGGGTGACCCCCCATGTCACCCTTTTCACTCCCCATGAGTTTGCAGGCAAGTTGCAACTCCCCCCTCCCTCTCCCCTAAATGCTCAGGAACCTCATGGCCACCTGGACCTTGAGGTTCCTGTGCCTTTAGGTTCCTGGGTCTCATGAGGGGTGAAAAGGGTGACCCCCCCCCCCCCCATGTCACCCTTACAGGTAGGTTGCAACTCTCCCCACCCCCCATCAAGGCCACCTGGGCCTTGAGGTTCCTTGTTTCCCCATCATGGATGGTACCTGGATCTCTTGATCCAGGTCTTATTTGTTTTTGCCTTCATGTCCATCTTTATTTCCTGAGGTTTTATCTGCCTCACCGGACAAGGATCCGGGAATTTGATCCTTGGAAATATTTTTTTGACTCTTGGAACGTCAACAAGAGAACTTTCAACCTTCTGCTCTGGGATTTCTTCAGAGATCATGTTTACCTCAGAAGTAATGTCAAAAGTTTTTCTCTTTTTTGTCACACGGCTGGACATCACCGAGATGTCTGCGGAAGTCATTTTTACCACAGTTCTGACGTTGAAGAAGTGTCTTTTCTTAATCACACGGGAGGACTTCTCCGGGTTTACTATGCTGTGCGGGAAAACTTCCTCCGAAGTCATTCTCACCACAGTCGTAACCTCCGGAGTCGTCTCCGTATTATTCATTCCAGCGGAGGACATCTCTGGGATTAATTTGCTGTCTTGCAAAGTCTCTCCTGAAGCCATCTTTACGAACGTGGTGACCATGAAGGATTTTCTCTTCTTGGTCGCAGGGGAGGACATCTCTGGGACTGTGTTGCTGTCTTGCTTGATGTTCTCCGGAAATCATATTTACCACAGTGGTAACTTCAGAGATTTTTCTCTTCTTTGTTGCTGAAGAGAAAATATCTAGAAGGTACGTATACGTTGGTGGTAAATTGGATGATTTCTCTTCTTGATCACAGGGGAAGACATTTCTGTGATTGTGCGAGTGTTCTTGTAAATGATATGCTTATTCAAGGGTAATGGTCCGTTGAATCCTGGAAATTGTTACACACCAGTGGTTACCAACTGTCCCTACTTATAGACCTTTGAGCGCGAGCTGTGATGTCACTGACCATATACCTTTGATCAGCGACGTCAAAAGTGCTCTGATCAGTGACGCCCAGAAGCGCAGCTTCTGTGGAGTTCAAAGTCACTGACGCACTGTACAATATTGACGTGTTCAAAATACCCGAAAGTGACTTGTTATCCCAGAATGCATTTCACCAGCAACCGAAAACAATGGCGGATGAGAAAATAAACAACTGACAGTTGACTTTAGACATACTACTGTTGTTGTCAGGGAATGTAATGTTCGGATATTTTCAGGCGAGAAGTTAGTAGTTTATAAATCAAATCTGTGGTCGGTTTGTTTTGATTCAGCCTCATAAAGATCTGCGCCGTAGATTTGAGGCTCTGATCGCTCACTGAGCTCCGGAGCACCGGGCGGTCAGCGCGCCGTGTGGCCGCTGACAGCAGCCTGATTTCGGCAGGACTTTTTAAAATGCTCCGCTGGCTCTGATGTCTCCGTAAAGGTTAAACATGAGATATAATTCTGTTTGGAGGATCTAACGAGCACAAATAGTTTATTATTTATTCACTGTAACGTTACATCAGTTTGACTGAGGGTTAAAATTAATAAATTAACGTTTTAATCAAACGTTAACGTTTAACTCATGGTGTCTTTTTACTTTTTTTACCGAATTGTTTGCAATTACATGTATAATATTAAAGCTGCTAGCAGCGTTGAACGGGTCCTCGCTCGCCCACGCCGGTCGGGGACGCCGGCGAGTCGCCGGCCCGCTCGGCCGAGGGCGCGCCGGTCGGACTCGACTCGGGCCGCGACTCGTGACGAGCGCGAGGAGTTTGGGGCGGATTGGACAAAGTCCAGTTCAGCCGCTAGCTTGTGCTTTAACCGCGTGAATATATTCACGCGTCGCGTGTCCCTATGTGAAGTGTAGACCACGGCGTGTAAATTCAATGTAAAAAAAAAAAAATGGATAAAAAGGGCTTCTTGTCTTGGAATCAAACCAGCAACTCCAGCATTAGAGTCAGTCACTTATCATGTTGAGCTAGAGGCTTTGCTGGTTGAAGTTATCCGGAGGCGCCTCAACTATTTGGGATTGGACAAATTAGAGTTTTTTTCTGGTGAATGTGTTCAGGCCTATCGTGAAAGTGAATCATTCATGGTTCTTTTACTTCATAAATAGTTGTTCCTACCAAATTTGGACGTTTGGGGCGTTTTTTGACTTTGTTATCGTTTTGGGCCAATTTGGCAATTTTCCACTTTTTTCCAACTGTCGAGTTCTACCAGAAAACACTAACGGAATTGGCTCAAAATTGGTGAATGTGTTCAGGCCTTGACTGGCATTACACTTGATTTTTGTAAAACATCTGAGTGTAAGCTATAGTTTTCAAGATGAATAAATTACAAATATTGGCGGTCAAAAAACGGGCATTTCCTACGGACGAAAAGTCTTTTTTTCCCCTCTCTATCGTATATTAAAGTCTTGCGATTCTAACAAACCTATTTTTAACGAATTCCGTTAGCGTTTTGTGGGTCTAATAGCCGTTTAAAAAAAGTAGAAAATGGCCGAATCAAGCGAAAAACGTGCGAAAAACGCAAAAAAATGACCAAAACGGCCCACTTTGGTGAATATTTGTGGCGCCAATTTCAGTTCAAATTGCACGAAATTTGCATCGAATGTTCCAGACGCAATTCTGCACATATCCCGATTTTGACCAATAGTGTTCTATCATCTTTTTCAAAAAAAGATGATAGAAACCAGATGGTATAGCTTCACTTATTATATCCAATGGGTTTGTTAATATTGGACCTATCGTTTAGGTTCGGTGGTCACTTTTGTGTTTTTCACAAAAGTCAAAATGGCTGAAAATCTAAGTAGGCGGAGCTTAGGGTCTTGAGAGGCTTTTTTGTAGAGCAGGTCCTAGAGGTCTAGAAAATCTGGGTTTTAAGTTAATCGGACATTCTGGGTGAGGGGCGTCACCGGTCAAACTTCTAGGTGGCGCTAGAGAGCAATTTTTGAAAGCCGCATTTCAAGGTCTATGTCATCTGGCTCTTTTCACCAATCCTGACACGCTTGCCAAATTTGGTGAGTTTTGGGATATGATACGTACCCCCAATATGCCCCCAATGTTAAAAAATAAAAAGCGGAATAATAATAAGAACTCTAACAATTTCAATAGGGTCCTCTCGGACAGCTTCGCTGTCGCTCGGACCCTAATAATAAGAACTCCGGCAATTTCAATAGGGTCCTCTCGGACAGCTTCGCTGTCGCTCGGACCCTAATAAAAGTTTGAAACCTCTGAGCGCCTTAAGCTGTGTTTACTACTGTGAGTTTTAGCGGCTTATCTCCATGGCTTTACCCGTGTATGACTTCAACTTTAAACACCTTAAAGTATTTTTCTTTGACACCGGTACTAAATTCTCAAAGGTCCCATCTGATCTTGTATTTGTATTTTTCCAAACGACTGAATGTAACGTTCTGTATACCACAACTTCTTCGAAGTGGTATCATTCTTCATTCCTGTGTTTGCAAAATCAATACAAAATCATAAAACAAAATAAAACAAAACAAAACAAAAAGAAATACAAGTTTGAATCCTCTCAGCGCCATAAGCTGCGTTCACTCCTGAGAGTTTTAGCAGCTTATCTCCATGGCTTTACCCGCGTATGACTTTAAAACCCGTAAAGTCTTTTCCTTGACATTGGTACTAAATTCTCAACGATCCCATCTCACATCAACTCTGAAGCCTCTCAGCGTCTTATGCTGCGTTTACCTGCCCGAGTTTACCCGCTTGAGCTTTTATGGCTTTCCGCGGTTTCTCGTTACACACTCACAACCTGCCATCGGCAGGGTGACGCCTCCTGGCCTTCACGACACCGTTAGCTTAGACACCTCGTACGTCTGAAGACACATACCTGTTGGTTTAAAGAGATCCTAAATCCTAACTTTTAAATATCCGATTTGGACTCAGAGATTCCAGTGAATCCTTTTGAAGAGACCTGGAAGCCTTTTGGTAACTATTTGAACGCTGCTGCAATCCAACAGGAACTAGTTAACTAAAAGACCCCCCCCCCCCACGCCCCCCCAAGGACACCACACTAACCTCTGAACATCAAACCCTCGTGTTCGGGTTCATCCCATCGCCTGTAGGCTCACGCAGCTCGGTGACTTTCATCCACTCCGTCAGAATGACCACTGTTTCCAGCGGTACTTTTTCATAACGCTGATCGGCTTTCCCGACTCGGCTTCTTCACCTGTAGCTGATTCTGTCGTCTCTGTCTCCCTCATTACTGAGAGAGAGACGCCTCGCGAGCGTCGAAAAGGAAATGTAACCATGCACACGACCTTCGAGCTGATCGATCTCTTCTCTCCTTCTTCGTTGCCTCTATCTCTGACGCCCAAAGCTCATTCTACAAAACACTAAATTCAATCTTCTTTCTCTAACCCACTAAACTTGTCTCTATCTTTTCCAACCCTCCTTGACCTCCCCTGCCCTCTCCTCCCACACTTCTACCGAGACACTTTGTCGTCTCCTTCTCAAACCAGACGGACGACATACGCTCCTCCTTCACTAATCCATCTTCTCTCACTACACTTCCATTAACTTTTTCATCCTCCTCTCTTTCCGCTACCCATCTCCTGATCTGGTTTTTACCTTAGTAACCTCCGGCCCCCCGACCACCTGACCCCATCCCATCTCACATTCTCCAAGCTGTTGCTTCTGACCTTCTAGCCGTTCTCATCCATCTTATCAACAGCTGCTTCTCAAGCGTCCGTCCCCCTGACCCTCTGAAGGAGGCGAGAGTGAACCGTCTCCTGAAGGGAACCACCCTCAACCCGTCTGAAGTCAACCACTACAGACCTTTCTCTCTTCTCCCCTTTCTCTCCAGAACTCCAGAGAGAGCTATCTTCACCCAAGAGTCCTCCTCTCTCCACAGAGAGACTCCTGCAGGATCCACAGGACCAGGAAAGGAGCGGCAAACCAGCGAGAGCTTCTTCAGTCCAGCTGGAAGAAGCTCCAGAGCCAGATCTCCATCAGGCCTCCAGGAGCAAGTGGTACCAACACTTGATCCCATGATGCAGAGGTAACAGAAACTAAAGACACGTCTTAGACAGAAAGGAAGGGAGCTCACGAGTGTGAGAGTGTGAGTGTGCGTGCGAGCGAGCGAGGAAGCTCACGAGTGAGCGAGGATGAGCGAGCGAGTGAGTGAGCAAAGAAGCTCTCGAGTGAGCGAGCGAGGATGAGCGAGTGAGCGAGTGAGGAAGCTCTCGAGTGAGCTCTCGAAGATGAGCGAGCGAGGATGAGCTCTCGAGTGAGCGAGCGAGGAAGCTCGCAAGTGAGCGCAAGCGAGGAAGCGTGTGAGCGAGGAAGCGTGTGAGCAGCGCCGCCGCTCCCATAACGCGCACTACGCGCTGCGTAGGGCACCACGTCCTGTGGGGGGGGCACCACAAAATAGGCAACAAAAAAATCCTCATAGTTATAATAATTATAATGGCGATATTATTTCAGTCTACGGCTCGCATCGCTTTGCCGTGTTGCGCCGACACATCCGCATTTAGCACAGGTGAGCACACATTCTCACCAGCACCCCCCCCCCCCCCCCCCCCGTCGACAACGTCGACTACGCTCGCCGCAGGTTCAACCTCAGAGGGGGCATCATGAAGGAGTTATGCGTAGGGCACCAACATGACTAGCAACGGTACTGCATGTCACGCCTGTTATTTTATATTATTTTACCGGTGTATGTGTGCGTCTGTGTGTGTGGGTTGGTGATAAAACAATCTGGCAGAATACAAGTGGAAGTGAGGGAGCTAAATAGTGAGAGACTAATGAGGGAATGGTCTGCAGGTGAGAAGGGGCGTGAGGACCAGGTGAAGGTAATGAGGGACTAACGAGGTGATCAGAGGCAGGTGAAGGGAGTTGGACTGACGAGATGGGAAGCAGGATCTGGAATGACATGATGAAAACAACAAATAAAAAAGGAGTATGGAGCTGAACTGTTACAACGAGTGAAGCTTGCCTAATGTGCGACCCATTAGCCCAGTGGTTCCCAAACTTTTTCTGTCAAGACCCCCTTTGATGATATAGGAACATTGGACGACCCCCCCCCCCCCCCCTGCCGCAACCCGCAACCCAACCCCAAATTTTTCTTGTTTTTTAATGAATTGCATAATGAACTGTATAAAATATTTTTATTTATTTCTAAAATAAGTACATATCACTTCACAGTTTATTCTTCAGTTTGTTTAACTGGGAAAAAAATAGCAATAATAAAATATATAAAATAAAAAATATATAAAATAATTTATAAATACAATTAACTTAATTTCAAACAAAGTGCAAACAACATATACTGTATTTCCTCACATTGAACAGCAGGTTTTCTCAAACAATAAAATAACACAATTATGAACAAGGTGTGCAGGTCTACATGGACCATATTATTTTGTGATCATATTCCTATGTATATTCCTATTCATATATATCAATCAGTGACTGGTGTGGGCTTGCTTTGCTTTACAGATTTTGTCAAAGCGTGTGTCGCTGTGTGTCTCTCTCTCGTTCGCGCTCCCTCACTCTCTCTCTCCCTCGTTCGTTCGCGCTCTCTCGCTCGGGCGCGCGCTCGCTCTCGCTCTCGCTGGTTTTGCCACAGTCGGTCTGTGACATGAGCCGCTCTGGTGGCGTGGTTGGAACACAGTGCATGTCACGTCGGTTATTTTATATTGTTTTACCGGTGTATGTCTGCGTCTGTGTGTGTGGGTTGGTGATGAAGCCGCGACCCCCCTGTAGTACCACCGCGCCCCCCCCTAGGGGTCGCGACCCCCACTTTGGGAACCACTGCATTAAAGCAAAATGGGAAAAGGAATCTGGGATAGATATTTCTGAGAAAAAATGGACATTAATATGGGGGTACCAATGGAAATGTACCAGTTCAATGAGCTGGCGAGAGTTTAACTGGGAAAATTACATAAGATATTTCATTACACCATCTCAGACATCTCACTATAGCGATACCACTCCTGAATGCTGGAAAAAATGTGGACACCAAAGCGCAAACCATTATCACATCTTCTGGGACTGTCCCATCATTAAACACTTCTGGAAGGCGGTACACAATACTTTACAGGACATCTTTCGCGAGGACATCCCTTTGGACTTTAAGATTCTGTACCTTGGAAATTTACCTCAGAGTTGGCCGAAAGGGGACAGACTCTTGATTAATGCATTGCTGGTGGCCAGCAAAAAGTCTGTTACTAGAAAATGGTTACTACCAGAGTGTCCTACAATTACATCTTGGAGAGACATCGTAACGGATATCTACAGAATGGAGCAGATCACAGCTCATGTCAATCAAAGAACAGAAACATTTCTTAAACACTGGCAAAAGTGGTGCAACTATGTCACAGATAAATGGCCTGACTGTATTTCTTTACTCTATGGAAAATGATTTCTCCCTGCTTTATTTATTATTAGTTTTATTACTATGGTATTGTTTCTTTATTTGCATATGTTTTTTTTCTTCTTTTTTTGGCCTGTACTTCTCCATGTACAAAGAATCTGAAAAATTGAAATATGTGTATGTGAGATTTTGAACACTAATGGAATACAAAAAAAAAAAAAAAAAAAAAAAAAATGCTCAGCCATTGGTCCACTGAAAGCTGCTCGGCCATTGGTCCTCTGAAAGCTGCTTAGCCATTGGTTCATTGAAAGCTGCTCAGCCACTGGTTCATTGAAAGCTGCTCAGCCATTGGTCCTCTGAAAGCTGCTCAGCCATTGGTCCACTGGAAGCTGCTCAGCCATTGGTCCACTAAAAGCTGCTCAGCCATTGGTTCATTGAAAGCTGCTCAGCCATTGGTCCACTGAAAGCTGCTCAGCCATTGGTCCACTAAAAGCTGCTCAGCCATTGGTCCACTGAAAGCTGCTCAGCCATTGGTCCACTAAAAGCTGCTCAGCCATTGGTTCATTGAAAGCTGCTCAGCCATTGGTTCATTGAAAGCTGCTCAGCCATTGGTCGACTAAAAGCTGCTCAGCCATTGGTCCACTGAAAGCTGCTCAGCCATTGGTCCATTGAAAGCTGCTCAGCCATTGGTTCATTGAAAGCTGCTCAGCCATTGGTCCACTGAAAGCTGCTCAGCCATTGGTCCACTGAAAGAAAGAAATAGCAATAATAAAAAATATATAAAATAAAAAATATATAAAATAATTTGTAAATACAATTAACTTAATTTCAAACAAAGTGCAAACAACATATACTGTATTTCCTCACATTGAACAGCAGGTTTTCTCAAACAATAAAATAACACAATTATGCACAAGGTGTGCAGGTCTACATGGACCATATTATTTTGTGATCATATTCCTATGTATATTCCTATTCATATATATCAATCAGTGACTGGTGTGGGCTTGCTTTGCTTTACAGATTTTGTCAAAGCGGGGTTGCTGGTTGGAGATAGCTACTCTCAGTTCATTTAGACCAGTCACAAATCTGTCCATCTTTGTACATACTTCCTTCTCTTATCTTTATCTTTCTCTGTCGCTCCGTATCTTTCTCGCTCTGTGTCGCTGTGTGTCTCGCTGTCGTTCGCGCTCCCTCACTCTCTCTCTCCCTCGCTCGTACGCGCTCTCTCGCTCGGGCGCGCGCGCGCTCTCGCTCTCGCTGGTTTTGCCACAGTCGGTCTGTGACATGAGCCGCTCTGGTAGCGTGGTTGGAACACAGTGCATGTCACCAGCGCCGCCGCTCCCATAACGCGCACTACGCGCTGCGCGTAGGGCACCACGTCCTCATAGTTATAATAATTATAACGGCGATATTATTTCAGTCTACGGCTCGCATCGCTCTGCTGTGTTGCGCGCGCCGACACATCCGCGTTTAGCACAGGTGAGCACACATTCTCACCAGCACCCCCCCACGTCGACAACGTCGACAACGCTCGCCGCGGGTTCAACCTCAGAGGGGGCATCATGAAGGAGTTATGCGTAGGGCACCAACATGACTAGCAACGGTACTGCGTGTGAGTGAGGAAGCGAGTGAAAGAGGGAGTGTGCGAGTGAGCGAGCGAGGAAGCGAGTGAACGAGCGAGGAAGCGTGTGAGTGAGCGAGTGAACGTGCAAGCGAGGGAGCGAGAAGGAAAGCTCGCTCCCTTCCTTTCTGTCTAGGAAGTCTCTTTAGGTTCTGTTACCTCTGCATCATGGATCAAGTGTTGGTACCACTTCGGGAGCGCGCAAGGGTTTTGATAAAGTTAGCGGAAGGATTCACGTGACCCAACATCCGGTTTTGCAAAGTTAGCGGAAAAACGTGAAAGATTATCCGGTTTTCAAAATAAGATGTCGACAAATCATACACTAACAAATAAAAGTAAACAATGAACTGATTTTGTATCTTTATAGATCGTTTCTGAGATTTAGCTTAAATTGTGCTAAAATTTTAATATTTTTACTGTACCAAGGAAGAAATTATACAAATAAAGGTCAGACTTTTATATGTTAAAAAAGCACATTTCTGATTATTTGAAGTCCTGTATATAGATTTCCCCAAGAGTTCCAGGAAATGACTGATGCAGATGTGTTCAATACATATCTGAAATCCCCTACAATGGCAATCAAACAATTTTAATGTACTACATTTTAATTTTAATTGTAAATACTTAAAATACAAAACAAATGTTGTTGAGAATAATTCATTTCATAAATAATGATACACAATAAATAGAAAGCTTCAATCGACATAGTGATCTGTGATCGGTATTAACGGATCGGAGCATCTTTAATATATATATATATATATATATATATATATATATATATATATATATATATTCTTAATTTATTTATTTAAAAAAAATGTTATTTAAAAAAAATGTATTCCAGAACCACAATTCCATAAATCAACAACAATATACACAATCCAATCCAATACAGGGACACAGGTACAATCACTGCAGTTAAAAAGTCAGAACATACAAACACTGTCCAAAGGAAGTAATAAAAAACATAAAAAATAAGTAACAAAAAACATTAAAAGTAAGTCATATATACTATTAAAGGAAGTAATAAAAACCTTTAAAACTAAGTAATAAAAAACATTAAAAGTAAGTTATACATACTATTAAAGTAAGTAATAAAACCCATTAAAAGTAAGTCACGTACTATTAAAGGAAGTAATAAAAAACATTAAAAATAATTCATACATATTAAAACGAGAATCAATTTGCTGTACAGCTTAAAGTAATAGAAGGTGAGAAATAATCGACCCCCTTGTCACCCTTTTGCCCCCTCATGAGTTTGCAGGTATGTGCTTTAATTCATGGCGACCTGTTGGAGGAAACGAGACGTGTGCACATTGCAAGCTCCACGAGTGACAGAACCAGGTGGAAATGCATCTTCATAACTACAACAAAATTAAATGTCTTTACAGTTCAGTCTTGAATCTACGCAGCTACAATGACTTGATTCACGTAGAGTTCAGTATACGGCGAGAACAACCATACATTTAAAAAAAGCTACAATATTTAAGACCTTGTAAAATGGCTTTTAGACTTTTAAAATGCTCTTTAAGAGCCACCATATGACTGGCAAACTCAAACTGTAGAGCTTTGTGAAATAAACTAATATGGGTAGCAAAAATAAATCAAGTGGTGCGTCACAAACGGTTATAAAAAATCAATTTTATTCAAATGTTCACAATACAAAAACAAATGGAGACCATCTTCACAAATTCTTGTTTTCCCGTTCTTAGCTCCTTGTCTAATCGTGGTTTTGTGTGTCCGTGTGTGTGTGTGTGTATGCTTGTGTGTGCTTTTACAGCTGCAGGGATGACCCCCTCCAACAATCATTCTGTGCGTCTTATCAGTCGACGCATGTCAAATGACACCGAGGTGCTTTTTGAAGAGATCTACTTGCAAACAAATGAATCAGTAATGTGAAAAGGAAAAGTAAAAAAGGGGATCAATCTGAATTAATGAACTCAAAGAAATCAATTGCAGTGAGTCTAAAACCAAAAATAAATAATCCTGTAAAAAAAGAAAAAAACATCCCATCCTTGTAGTTATGTTTACACTGAAGCCTAATTTATTAAAAAAAACATACCATTGAGAATTTGATTGCTTGTAACAATCCTACAGATGACTCATCCCAAAAAGTGTGTTGGCATCTATTCAAATAAAAGTATTGGACCAAGAGACGTCACCTGGCAAAGCCACGGTGGTCCTGGGTGCCAGTCGACGGTTTCTTGTGAGAATTATTTCATCAGTCAAATAATTACGTACTGTTTATACACAAAAACACACCGAGAGTCAGCTGCAAACAGAGGGGAGGGAAATAAACCTGAACCACCGGCGCGAATGTGAGCATGAGCAGAATCTACAGTTTCAGTCTGGACACGTCACTTTTTTTGGTGCCGACATAGTTGCGCAACAATATTATACACAATGTATGAAAAGAAAAAAATTGATCTTCATTCAGTGGTTTTGCTTATTTCGCCAATCCAATCTTCTTAGCTTCGGTTTCATAAATGAGTAACCTCCACATCTTCACGATGAAGACTTCCGCCTCTTCATCAAGAACCTTAAGCAGGAGACAAAAGGAAAATGTACACATGAAGACGAAAGGAGGGAACTTTGTCACATCTCTTTCATTATCCTACATACTATCGAGGCATTTGGTCAGAAATATCACGATATTGGATTTTAAGGCCTTGACAAATGTTCTTAGGGATCGTGGGAACGCTGCGTGTGAGGGGCTTACTCCTCCGCTACATTACTCACCATAGCAACATCATCCAGGATACTCTGTGGCATACTGTGAGCCAACACCTGGGGAAGACAACACCGGGGTCAGTTCATGTTCCACTTCTCCTCACAGGGTGAAGTCACAGGCACAGACTGTACACGATGAATACCTTGGTGCACACGAAGTCCACCAACGTCGCCTCTTCCTCTCCGATGTACTCGATGATCTTTTTATTGATCCAGGGTCGAACGCGTCGTTCCATCAACGTCTGAGCAGGACAAGAGATGAAAGCACAGGGTGGTTTTTAGAAGTGGTGTTAACATCTAGTTCCAGTTCCAGTGACTTACAGAACGTAACGGAGACAATCAGAAGGCAGAAGGGATCAAACCCTTCAGACTCCTCCTGCAACAGGTGTTGCAGAGAACAGACTCGGGGAGACAAAGGTCATACTGCCAAGTCTGTTAATACACGTGTCATGTCCTGTATTAAACTACATGTCCTTAATGAACTTGTCTGCTTAAAAATAAACGGGTTAAAAACACAAGTTGAATGGAATGCAGCGCACTGCTCTTCGCGGCTCACCGTGTCGACCATGGTCCAGTCCAGCGGGTACGTGAACAGCTCGGGCTTCGCCGTGGGAATCTTTTCTATCAGCGTCTTGATGTGTTCGCGCTTCTCCTCCGTGTTTTCCCCTTTGATGCTGGAGAGCCCGGCCCCGTCCACCCCGAGGCTCTTGTCGTCGTCGTAATCCAGGGGCACCAGCTTGCGCTTTCGCGGCTGTTCGTCAGCCTCTTCTTCGTCAAACTTGTCGAAGACGCTGTCTACGGGCAGCTTCTTCCTCTTGCCCACGTTGGGTTGACTGGGGCTTCCTGAGGCAGCTGGAGAGCAGGAGGAGCTTCATGAATACAGTTTTACAAATTATACTAATCAAGTTTTGTGACTAACAAAATGTACTTTTCGCAATTCAATTAATTCATACCAGTTATTTTCTGGATTATTCAATGAATCTTAATTTTGTCTATAAATAAGTAAAGAATGTCCGTTATTCTAACTCTTATAACGTTATTAAATAGACAAAAGCAGAATACACCCACATTTAAGAAGCTTCAATCTAAGCTTATCTACACATTTAAGCAGCTTCAATGTGTAGATAAGCTTTGGTGAATTAATTGAGTAACTTTAGCGCTCGGTGGGATCCTCCACGTTACAATGACAAAACATTATTTTAGACTCACCCAGTTTGAGACTGAGTCCGATCTTAGGCCGGTTCTCCTCCAGCGGCAGCGCCTCGGGCGGCGAGTTCTCGTGGGGGATGATGATGCCGCAGGGCGACTCCTCCCCGGGTGTGTTGGGGGACGCGCCGCCGCTGGCCGAGGACACCGAGGGCGCTGCCGTGATTGGCCGCATTGTAGGCTTCAAGCAAGGTTTTGTTTCAGGGTTATCTTCATCATTGTCACAAGCGCCTTCCTCGCCCTCCTCGACCTCGTCATCTGAGGGGGCGGGCCGGGACCGAGGTTCTGCTCGGTCCGGTTCCGGTTCCGGTTTCGGTTCCGGTTCCTGTCTCCGGTCCCGGTGGTCTCTTGAACCCCTGTGGCTGTGACGTTCACGTTCCCGATCCCTTTCCCGTTCACGTTCACGTTCCCGTTCACGTTCACGTTCCCGCTCCCGTTCACGTTCCCGTTCCCGTTCCCGCTCTCGTTCCTTCTTGATCTCCGGCTCTGGCACTGGCTCTGGCTCTGGTTCGGGTTCCGGCTCTGGCTCTGGGATGACAGGAGGCCGTCTCCGACGCTCCTCCTCTTCCTCTTCCATCTAGACCAATAAGAGGCCGAGATGAAGACGATTAACACCCGATTAGTGTTTTAGAGACCAGAAGGTCAACAGACAATGAAAACTGTAACGCCCAGATGTGCAGAGACTCTGATGATAAAGTGACCTTCACAAAGACAACAGACTGCATGCATACTCACTGACAATATGCAGGCAAACACACACACAGTATTATTAGGGAAGCCTACCCTGCGTAGCTCTGCGTCTGGGTCGGGATGTCCCTCGTCTAGCAGCCTCTGTCTGATCTCCTCCAGCTCCTCCTTCTCTCTCTTCCTGTCACGCTCGTCTGCCTCCATCTCCTTCTCTCGGTCTCGGAGACGCTTCTGCAGCGCACTGCCCCTAGGGGTCGCATCACAAATAACAGCTTCAGAACAGCCATCGCTGCAGTAATGCATCTGCAACTACAAGTCAGATCTTTTGGATATGTTCAGGAGCATTTTTGTGTCACTCACCGATAGTACTTGGGGTCGTCTCTCTCGTCATCATAGTCTTCAAGGAACTCTTTCAACCGTTTGCCCTCTTTCACCTGAACCAACACAGACAACACTATTTATCAAGGAAAATACATTTTCTTTTTTTAAATGCCAGCAACCAGACATCGACACTAATAACTCATAGAATCATGACATAAGGTAACTTAAGGTTTAAACTCAAATGTATTATGTAGTGGATTTTGCAGTGATTCATTAAAGACATGTACTAGGTTTACGGTAAAACCAGAACATTTTCTGGCTGAAACGAGGACAATATGTACAGCAAGCATTGAAAGTAAACAATGACGCCTCTATGAACATCACTGGTCATTCGATATGCTCTCACCATTTCGCGTCTGCGCTCAGCTTCCCTCTCAGCCTCCTTGGCGTAATCTCGAGCCTTTTTCCTCTCCCTCAGCTCCCAGTTTTTTAGACGCTGTCATCACAATAGTATCAGGTCACAATCATGTTCAACCACAGCAAGCAAAGAGTAATACACACCATGTTCTATTAATTTGCCCGTGATAAAAAAAACAACTACTTATGAATAGTTCAGGGTTGTCTTATTTGGACAGAATGCATTTAATATACAATACATTTGTTAATTTTCGGCGTCCCAACAATTGTATACATGGACATTTAGAAACATAGGATCTAGGAGCACTGATTTCTGACCTAGGCAACCCTTTCGACCTTCCCTACCTCCTGATAAGCCGCTTCCTTGTCTCTGAGTTTTCGTTCCAGCTTCCGCCGTTCATACGATTCCTCTTCATCTTCTTGGTCTCGTTTCTTGTCTCTGTCTCGGTCTCGACTGACCTCCCTTTAACAACAGAAAAGAGGTTAAGAATATATTATCCTCAAATCTTGTATTGGAAGCAATATACATACATTTAAAGTTTTAATTGGAGAAGCGACAGGAAGATGTCGATCAAGCACGGTCGATACGGCATGCCCACATGGTTCTAAGAAGAGGTTACATCACTGTGAGAACGCATGTGTGGCTGTGTAGGCTCCATTAGCAGCTATGGGAAGTTGTTACTGAAGCTTCAATGTAAGTCTCTATATAATGTACGACTTTGAATACATTTAGTTGTAAATTCAAACAGTGGCCCAAGAACAATTGCATTAAAATCATGTCAGCACGCGGCCAAAGCTTCCATTTTGTTGCATTTTTCAAAAGCAGTGCAAATGGCTCAGCTTGTATATTTTCTTGCCAGTTGCAGCGTAGTGCCAAGATTCTGGCTCGTCTCTAAATTGGTATTGTACAGTCGGCCCAAAGACTGCAGCCAAGACATTACTCAGACACTTTAGACATATACAACGGTAATGGCTGTGTTGTTTCCTGTTAGTCAGTTGACCGTACAACTCTGATGTACGTGATTTAACTCGTGATTGAGTTTTTGTTCCCCCTTCACCTGGATCGGATGTGTTCGGGGGTCCGTTCACGACTTCGCTCACGCTTCAGCTCCCAGTCTCTCTCTCGCTCTCTTTCTCTAGGCCTGCGGTCACGCTCTTTGTCTTTGTCCTTGTCTCTCTCCCGCTCTCTTTCCCTTTCTCGCTCCTTCTCCCTCTCGCGGTCCCGTCTCTCTCTTTCCCGCTCTCGTTCTTTCTCCCGGTCCCGCCGTTCCCGCTCAAACTCCAGCCGCTCCTTCTCCCTCTTGTCCTTCTCTTCTTCGAGTTTCTGCAGAGCAAAACAAATACAGGTTCATCCAATGCCACAAAAGATCCAGTGAGTCTTTGCCGTCAAGTTTCTACTGTGCACAAATCGAGTGGTTTCCAGATGTTGAAAGGTTTCATTCAGGAACATGCCCGATATACTAATCAGTGCAAAGCTTGGAAGAGAAGCTGGAATCCTAACTGGGAAAATCTGGAACGGATCAGAAGCTCCTCCTAACAGACGGACAGCTTCATCGCCCTAAAGCAATGCGGCCGACTTTGCCGCTTCAAACTTGCAGTGCAAATGTAACTGAAAACCACTTCAACGGTCAAAAAGATCTGTGAAACATGTTCAACTTGAGGCATTCATAACGAGAAACAGGCGCAGTAAAAGACAATACTTTTTCTCTCCTTAAGTCTTCCTCTCAGAACAAGGAAAACAAAAAGAGAAAACAGGTGTCAGCCGTTTGTTGAACTAGTTGTTTGTGACTTACAGGTGTTGAACTATGGATTCAGCCGTTCGCTGCCCATACAAGCCTTTTAAGTTAGGCCTGGGGGGAGAGCAGGTCACACGGTATACAAGGGAAAAGCATTATGGGATTCTGTCTTGCTTAAGCATCATCAACTAACAACCTTTCCTTCGAATGGGTAACATGGCATTTGGTAATCAAGAAATGAACATCAGTTATTCTGTACAGATAAATGAAATTGTAGAAGCAGTCTTACCCCTGCAGAAGTCTTCAGCAGCTCCTCAAAACTCACTTCACACCACACAGACATACATGCGTCCCAATTCTGCGTTTTTGTGCATTACACTCAAGGCTTTAGGTGTAATTTGTATATAAATGTTTAAAAAAAAGCTGATGCATAATTAGAGTATTCCATACAAAGAAAAAAAATACTAAGATTGCAGAACCATTACTTTTAAGGCATTAATTAAATAGTTCTACAAAGTAAAGTAAGGAAAGTGCAACAGTAGTAATTAAAATTTCTTAAATGCATCACATTGATATGCAGCCACACAGGCAGTCAGCTGAGACAGAGTTATCTAAAAGCCTTGGATGTAATGCAACTCAAGAGACGGAAATGTATGACACGAGAAAGAAGATGAGGCCTTAGCAATCATTTTAGGACTGTATTATCTCAGGTTAAGTATTATTACTTGTGTGCTTTAACTCAAGCACAGATTGTGTCGGATTTTCAATTATTCAACTGGTTTGAGTCTTTTACTTACCTCTGGAGAGTGTCTACTAGGGATTGCATAATAAATGCAGTCTATCAGACCGTGCAATCGTATTCTTTGGAGTCTGTCGTGTGTTTTTTTTTTACAGGAGATATTTTTGCAGAATGTATTGTCATTTTTAAAAGCTAAAGCAATTAATTGGAAAAGGAAAGACGACAAAAAATACTGTCAACTTCAAAAGAGTAAAATCCTCTATGTGAAGATCTGCTTCTTTATTTTATTCTTCTGACGTGGATGTAAGACTGTTTTTGGTAAAATGTCAGCTTTTAAGAAAAAAGGATGGACTGTTAACAGTACATCCTGTACAGTTTGGAAATATGATAGATCACTGATCTATCTGAAAGAAAAGAAAAATAAAGCAGAGTGTAAGACGAAGAGCAAGAGATGAGGGAGAGACGTCACGCACACATACAGAGAGCACATACCTCGTCAGTCTTCAGATCAGGGTGCTGCTGTGGAGAGGGCGCCCCCCACTAGCATAATACAAGCTACAGCCAAAGGCACTGCAGTGGTTATTGACAAGAGTCCTTGTGCTTCAACATGAACGCCATTAAGACAAACCAGAATTAACAGAGGACTCGCACAGGTTCACCAACTCAAGCACCACCAGTAATGTAACAGACGGTTTTTAAGGAACTTTTTCTTTGTTAAATGGTTGGCTGAATAAAGATCATCGGAAGCCCGGACCGAAACACACCAAAGTGCGGTTCAGTTGCCCCTATGCAAGTCCTCAAGAGGGGGACGCCCAATATAAGTATATAGTAAATAAAGGCTGATACTTACATCCTATCCTCGCAACTTTTTCCAAAGCTCTGAGATTCATCTTGCTTTAGTCACCATATGATCACTATCATAATGGTGGGGTTTAATGAATAGATTAGCTTTTAAGTAACTTTACATCGTCTCCATGCATTTTTGTGTGATGAATGAAGAATGGATTTAAAAGTCACACCTATAGTTTCATTACGCTGGTCACAGGTGTCAAATCTGCCTTCTTGTGGTGTTTGAACATTTAACATGGAAACATTTCATATAATATGGGGCAAATTAAGATGTTTGGTGGTATAAATTTTAAGGAATGCCAATTTCTAGCGTAGTATGCATGTTATTGAGATCAAGAAAAACTTTAGAAATGTGTCGACTAGATGTGCAATCTCTAGGAGTGATCTATGTGAGCAGCTGCTGTCCAAAACCTGTAATGCCAACTACAAGATCAAAGGAGCCACTTTACCTTGTGAGTATCTCTAAATTTACTAATTTCTCTGGAAATCAGGTCTCTCTTGTCGTCCTCCATATCAATAGTGTTGAGGTCATCCTAAAGAAAAGGGGAACAAAATCAAACAAATGAAGACTTTTATATTTTAAATTCCAAAAGAAGAAGAGTACATGTCAGGGAGGAGTAAACAGAAGTTGGTATACCTCTTCTTTTTTATCCCTTTTCCTCTTCCGTCGCTGGGAGTCTTCATCCTGTGAAGGCGCGTTGAGTTCTGCAGCATATTCCCTCATCAATCCATCGATAGCACCTTTAATAATCTGATCCTTCTTCTTTGACTCCTCGTCTAGAACGTCTTCCTCATCATCTCCATCTCCATCTCCATCTTCAGCCTTCTCATTCTCATTCTGCCAGGACGAGAAAACATCCCAGTTCAGTTTCACTTTGACAAATAACCGTTAATTAGAATTTGATAAAAAATTTGATATGCGGGTAGCGATATAGAGATCTGGAAAAAGCCTTAGGGAATTAATAAAGGTACACTAATAAACGTCATGCACAGAGAATACTCAATTATACCCCATTTGTTGTCTTTTTCTTGGCCTTCCACTCGTCCAGCTGAGCTTTAGTTTTGGCATCCACCTTTACCAACAGACTTTTTTCTCCAATTGGCAGATCATGAAGCAGCCGCAGTGATCGCAATGTGGACTCTGGCTCCTTGTACTCACAAAACCCAAAGGCTGTAAAAGATATTGAAATGGCAATAGATATGACAACAGGTTCATCTATGGTCATGAATGGTTTGATGGGATGATAAATATAAATTATTGGGTCATTTCTGGTTGATTTTACATGAAATAATTGTGAATTTAGAGCTGATCACCCAAATTAGCCCTAGATTAAATTAGATCCTGATGTAATGAAACTTGATGTATGTATTTTGATTTACCTTGAAGCTTGCCAGAAGCTCCTTGGACTCTCTTCCAGCTCAGAACAATTCCACATTTCTATATTGTAAGCACAAATGGAAGAAAAGAAGAGTTCAAAACTCAGGTAGAAGTGAATACAAATAAAACCGACAGCACATGATCCAGTTTCAGCAGGTTACCCACACACTTATATAATCAAATTCCATGATATTAATAGTTCCACGCTCAGAAGATGTCCTTTGTATTCCCCCTCCCCCCCCCAGTACATATTTCTAAATCCTTTCCTGTTACTTACCGCGAGCAGCTGTCTGATCAACATGTCTGAAGCTTTCTCTGATATGTTTCCCACAAACACGGTGGTAGTAGGGCCGCTGTTCTCATTGTCTCTGATTCGCAGGATTTCCTTTTTATGGATTGCTGGCTTACTGATCATTTGCATTGTAGGCATCATAACTGCATTAGTGGGGGTCATGATGCCGACATGAACTGGAATCATTGGCGTTCCTACAACAGACACAGTAAATGCACATCAACTTGTAAATTTAAATTGTAAATTGATTGTACACGAACAAAGCAGTCTGGAATTAAATACGTTGTGTTGAAGTAGCATCTTAATATCTGTAGTTTATATAAAACGACCAACACTGAAGACCTCTAGCCATACGATCCTTTGTGTCCCTTGTAAAACTGGTACGTTTTACAATTTGTTCAACTGCAATAGATAAAGTGAAAGAAGCTACACATGTATGGTTGCTTACCTGAGGGGAAGCCAGCATACTGAGGGGGCATCCCAGGAGGTGGCAACAGCGGCCGGTTTAAATGAGGGGGGAAGGACATTCTGGGTGTGATTCAGACCAACCTGGAGGAACAATAATTCACATTAGCAGTCTACATATACCAATACATTATTTGTTAAACTCCCACTTGAATGAAGTCATCAAAACTATGAAGCAGACATAAAAAAAAGAAAACACTGCCATATTGAGACGGAAACATTAGCTGGATAAGCAAACAAATCTAAAATCGATTTAGGACTTTTGCTATACAACTGTAGCGCTACTTGGGAGTCAGCTTTAACTTAAGGTTCGCTAGCTTAATATTGCGCCCCGATGTTTGTTCATTGTGACTTTGTTCAAGCGAGACATATTGTGTTTTACCTGAATAACTCAACCCGTATTTAAGTTACCAAAACAACTAACCTAGCTAACAATTTAGCTGAACCTAGCATTAAGCACGCTACCGTACCCGGCACAACTAAGCTAAGATAAGCTAATATTAGACAGTGGTGTTGCCCAACAAGCAAAACTCACTTTAGCGGACTCAATGTGGGCTCGGAATAAAAGTAAACATGCACATGTATACATACCCAAAAATAGGTGGCGTACGAAAGGGAAAAAAAGATTTTGCAAGGTTATTAATTAGGAAAATATCTGTAACGTCCCGAATGTTGGATTAGCACGCTAGCTAGTCGCGGGCCTTCAAAAACATTTACGCACGCGCTCTGCGTCGCAGAGTAGAAGAGCGCTTGTTTTGTTCATCGGGACTGGCAGCTGGCGGGGCTAGACAATATGAGTATTACTACCTATACAACTACTACCACTATATACAAAACACCACAATTAATGTGCATTATTATAACAGTACTTTTATTATTGTTGGTAATACTAATTATAGTGATGGGGATAACAATGATAATAATAATAATAATAATAATAATAATAACGTGTATGTTATTAATGTAATTATTATGCTATTAGTAAGTTACCTAATTAGTTATTATATCACCTCCAAAACATTTTTCAATATTCAATCTTTCCGTTTCACTTTTAAAACCCTTAACATATCCCTTTTTAGATCAGATGAGGCATCAGAAACAGCTGATAAACACCAAACACATCATGAATACCAAGTTTTCATCTGAGTTTAAGACTGCACATATTACTTATTGATTATTAGCCTTTGGTCTTCAATAACATATTTTACCTTTTAAATTAGAATGTCTTCGGTTTTATTGGCCTTACTGTGGGCTTTAATAATATATATGTGAGGCTTTTTACTGAATGTAGGAATTATCACATCATCGGACCACATAGAGCTGTAATGTATCTATTGTATATCATCTTTTTCAAAGAACGTTAAAGCGGTTGGTTACCATGGTGTTTTTGTTGTAGGTAGCTCTGTGACAGCAGCTGGCCTGCGATGGCTGCGTCTGACAAGCCGTGACGTCACTTTAGGCGGGTTTTTTTCATGGAAAGTGCTAGAAGAAACGAAGCACACCCCTCCTGGTTTATTATATCCCTCCATCAGTTTAAAAAGACCCTCACTCTTTGCAGTAAAATAACGATGTACTCGTGATTTTGATTGAATATATATATGTTAGGTTGGTGCAGCTATTTTTGCCTTGATAGTATGAGACGACAGCTATAAAGACGAGTCGTCAATAAAATGTTGGTATCTTCAGTATTTCGTTTTGGCATAATCTGCCACACGGTGGCAGCAATGCTGCGCAAAGCACAGGAACCAGCTTTCTTAGAAATATTGCAGTATTTTCAAAGATACCTTCCAACTCATTGAAGTTATTGCAATTATACAATTGCCTGATTGAATCAATAGTATTCCGTATTTACTACCTCTGTATACATTAATGTCAACAACTGCTTTGATTCATTACAATGTAATGGTCGGTTTCGTCTTCTACCCGTAGAATAGTTCTAGTGGTAGATGGTGCACCGCGGATGGATACGGTCGCACACAGACACGATTGGGTATAAAGATTCCGGTCTGTTAAAAGGAAGTTCCTTTCCATTTCCCTGCGTCAGAGAGCAGAAGGGACCGCATTTCGGTTGCATTTTATTCAAGAAAAGTCATCAGAATAAGCAAGGTATGAACAAGAGTTTGTTGCTTACAAATGGGACGCATTGTGCTTTTTTTTAATGCTTTATTTGCTTACTCATCACTGAACTGTGGCTGCTTGTAACCACGACGCGAGCTCGTGATTCACGACGCTAACCGAAGCTAGTTGTCTCGTGGTTTAAGGTTAAAGCGAGCAAACTATCATTGTCTTCGGTCTGTTCACCTTATTGTATAGTCTTTTATTTTCAACCGTGTATAAATGGCACGTACTGAAGGGACTGTTTGCAATGCTGCGCGGTGACTCGTTATCTAAATACGGCGTTTTGTCGCACTGTTGGGCCTGGCTTTGGTTACTCTGAGGCAGGTGTGGTGACTATGACATGGATTATTTAACTGAGGACCGTGTTAACAAAAAACCGGTACCATTGGACCTGGTTACGTATTTGGGTCGTTATTTCACAACCAAATAGCTTCGCCTCCACTGTTTAAGTACAGTATTACGGTATCGGGTTCTTTGGTTTATTATCAGTTTTATTGAATGTTAGTTGTTGGACGTTCAGTCAACTTAAGTGATTTATACAGAAGTGAGCTGGTTGTATGAGGTGCATCTCATCCATGCCGTAACCGTAAGATGTCTTGAGTCATTGATTTATTTCTCTACGGCTTGTGGGTTACGGCTACTTTATTTGTAACATCCCGTTGATCATCACCAAGTGGCTATTAACGGGTAACTTTAACGTGTTTAGTTGCAAGTTAACGTTTAGCGCCGTGTTTCTTAATGTTATACTGCTGTTCGTCTGTAGCCGTCCCTCAGCACGTGTTAGCGGAGTCCATTGTCTGTCACTCGACGCCATGTTGGTTAATGGCTGCTTCCTCCGATTTGCAGCAACACTATGGCAGCAGTCCAATTTGACCAAACCGCCATGTTGACATGGTTTAATTAGGCTGATGATCCGATTAATAAAGTCACCATAGTTGGCATAAGCAGACTGGTTCTCACAATAAAATGTCGCCATTTGAGCCCTTTTTTCTTTTCCTCAGTCTGTGGTTGGCTTCGAGTAGTTTTTCATCCTACTCACCTTGCCATTTGTACTTTTTTTTTTTTTTTTTTTTTTAAACTATTGACTCGTTTGCTAAAATATTTATTTCCTTTTGTGCAGATGCCTGAAGAAATGCACCAGGAGGAGGAGGCTGAGACCTTTGCCTTCCAGGCAGAGATTGCTCAGCTGATGTCCCTGATCATCAACACCTTCTATTCCAACAAGGAGATCTTCCTTCGGGAGTTGATCTCCAACGCCTCTGATGTAAGTCTACTCAAGCTAGCTATTGTTTCCCTATTGTTGCATAATGATTCAGCTTTTTTTTAATGCATGCATTTTGTGAGGTGATTAATTATTAATGTGGTGGTATTGATTTTCGTTGGGATGATGCCTAATATCTTGTGCTCTTTTTCAGGCTTTGGACAAAATCCGCTATGAAAGCCTTACTGATCCCACCAAGATGGACAGTGGCAAGGATCTGAAAATTGAAATCATCCCCAACAAAGCTGAGCGCACCCTGACCCTCACCGACACTGGAATTGGAATGACCAAAGCTGATCTGATTAACAACCTGGGTACCATTGCCAAGTCTGGCACCAAGGCCTTCATGGAGGCCCTGCAGGTACGGCATTGGAACATTATTTAATCAACATTTATGCAAATCTTCAATGGTGCTTTGAACAAATGGCAGTAGGCCTCTGCTATTGACAAACCTGACTCTTTTTTTTTTTTTGGACAAAATCATGAAGTTTCACATTTTATCCTTCTAGGCTGGAGCTGACATTTCCATGATTGGTCAGTTTGGTGTGGGTTTCTACTCTGCCTACCTTACTGCCGAGAGAGTGGTTGTCATCACCAAACACAATGATGATGAGCAGTACATCTGGGAGTCCTCTGCTGGAGGTTCCTTCACAGTCAAGGTCGACACCGGTACGTGTCCTGGTCATTGCACAATCAATGTAGTAGAGAAGGCAATATGTTAATGTAGCTTCTATTTGCACTGACTATTTCTGATTATGCTAGTTAAGACATGCATAATATTGTAGCCGGCACATTGTTTGCATCATTCAGCGAGTTGCTGTCACTTAACGTGGAACCCTACTTTAACTTAAGAAGTTAAAGATCTTGGAATAGTTTGACTATTTGCCTTTGCCTAGTTCCTTGTGTTAATGTAACATTAAGTAATGATGATAAAGGGTGCTACTACTGTGAATGCAAAGTACTACTTGAACATGCAGCTCTTGTGCTCAAAGCTGTTTTATCTTATTCACAGGTGCGCCTATTGGTCGTGGAACTAGGATCATTTTGCACCTGAAGGATGACCAGACGGAGTACATTGAGGAGAAGAGGATCAAGGAAATTGTGAAGAAGCACTCTCAGTTCATTGGCTACCCAATCACCCTGTTTGTAAGTATTGCTTTTTACACTTTAGTTTGGTCTAGTTTAAACTGTTGCCATATCGTTGACGTCAAACTCTTTTGATTTGCAGGTGGAGAAGGAGCGCGACAAGGAGATCAGTGATGACGAGGCAGAGGACGAGAAGGAAGAAAAGGCAGAGAAGGAGGAGAAGGAAGACACTGAGAAAGAGGAGGGTGAGGACAAACCAAAGATTGAAGATGTAGGCTCAGATGATGAGGAAGACTCCAAAGACAAGGACAAGAAGAAAAAGAAGATCAAGGAGAAGTACATCGATGAGGAGGAGCTGAACAAGACTAAGCCCATCTGGACCAGGAACCCCGATGACATCACCAACGAGGAGTATGGAGAGTTCTACAAGAGTCTGACCAACGACTGGGAGGATCACCTGGCTGTAAAGGTAAATATTGCAAGGGAAACCGGCAGTTGAATGTTAATTTGTGGCTGACATTTTAAAGTCAAACAATGATTTTGTTTCTTTACAGCACTTCTCAGTTGAAGGCCAGCTGGAATTCCGAGCTCTGCTCTTTGTTCCCCGCCGTGCACCTTTTGACCTCTTTGAGAACAAGAAAAAGAAGAATAACATCAAGCTGTACGTCAGGAGAGTCTTTATCATGGACAATTGTGAAGAACTCATCCCAGAGTACCTGAGTAAGTGGTTTTCTATTCTACATTGCTGTATGATTGAATGCATCCACATGAAGCTGTTGTGCTAAAATGATACAAATTAAAATGTCTTGCGTTCCTCTCCAGACTTTGTTCGTGGTGTGGTCGACTCCGAGGACCTCCCCTTAAACATCTCAAGAGAAATGCTGCAGCAGAGCAAGATCCTCAAGGTCATTCGCAAGAACATTGTCAAGAAGTGTCTGGAACTCTTTGCCGAACTGGCTGAAGACACCGAGAACTACAAGAAGTTATACGAAGGTTTCTCCAAGAACATCAAGGTATACAAAATGAGCATGCCATGAGCTGCATAGATTTCTTTTTTGGTAAACTACATTAAAGTTATTTTCATAATGCTCTCTGTCTTCAGTGCATCTCAATGGGATCAAAAGGTTTTATCTTTTTAATTTGTACATTTATCTTTACTGTCCCTTAAGCTTTCTGAGATTCTAGTCATAATAGTTGTAGTATATCACAACCAGTTGACTCAAGCTGTTGTGAATCAGTTGATCTAAGGTAGAAGGCTCTTGTGTGTAATATGCTTGGTACTGTGCTGTAGAAGAGTTGCTTTAGTAATGTTACATAATTGGTAACTTGTATCGTACTAGCAATGACGTTTGTATTTGAATACCTTGCAACACAAACTGAGTGAGTACAATCAAATGTAGCTGAATAATCAATTAATCTTTTTCTATTTTTGTTTCCATTTGAATGTTTATCTGTAGCTGGGCATCCACGAAGACTCTCAAAACCGCAAGAAGCTGTCTGAGCTGCTGCGTTACCACAGCTCTCAGTCTGGAGATGACACCACCTCCCTCACAGAGTACCTGACCCGCATGAAGGAGAACCAGAAGTCCATCTACTACATCACTGGTGCGTTTGGTCTTTTTAAAATCTTTTTCTAATGCCATTAATTTTACTAGCTTAGACAATTTACAAAAATTGCTGCAAACCTGAGTAACCATTTAGTATACTTGCAATGCTATTTAAACCGTCAAGATAATGCTAATGCTTGACTTCTTTAGGTGAGAGCAAGGATCAGGTGGCCAACTCTGCCTTTGTTGAGCGTGTCCGCAAGCGTGGCTTTGAGGTTCTGTACATGACCGAGCCCATCGACGAGTACTGCGTCCAGCAGTTGAAGGAGTTCGATGGCAAGAGCCTGGTTTCTGTCACCAAGGAGGGTCTGGAGCTGCCAGAGGATGAGGAGGAGAAGAAGAAGATGGAGGAGGATAAGGCTAAGTTTGAGAACCTCTGCAAGCTCATGAAGGAGATCCTTGACAAGAAAGTAGAGAAGGTCAGTAATCCTAACTAGTTCATATTAACTTTGACCTAAATGTCCCTTCATATGGTAGGATTTAGGTTACTATAAATTCACAACTACAGTTGCCACTATTTTGTTTGGAAACAGGTGTCCTAACTGGACCTAACTTATATTATGGTGAGTTTTGTACATCTGCAAGGAGGCGCCTTAAGTATTTTGTGTGTCCTGAATGAGTTTTTGATTGGCAAATGTGTTTTTGACTAGTGATGGATTCCAAATGATTGTGGAGATGAAGTCACTTATTTTGTGCAACTCGTGTGATCTAACATATGCCCGTTTAATTTTTTTGTCTTTTGGTTTAACGAATGTGAAACTAGAATTTGATAAGCGCTGAAGTTTAACCCCTATAAATATTATACTTGTCAAGTGTGGTGTATAAAGATGATCTGCATTCAAGATGGATTTGGCCCTGTTGGTGTGTTGCACATTCAGTTCTAACATGACTGTTCTGCATGCTTCATTAACTTTAATTTTGGCTTGGCTGAAGTTTGGATGTTATAAGTCCTAATGTCTGCCGTTTGTCTCCAGGTAACCGTGTCCAACAGACTGGTGTCTTCACCCTGCTGTATTGTGACAAGTACTTACGGTTGGACGGCCAACATGGAGAGAATCATGAAGGCCCAGGCGCTCAGAGATAACTCCACCATGGGCTACATGATGGCCAAGAAACACCTGGAGATCAACCCCGACCACCCCATCGTCGAGACTCTCCGGCAGAAGGCAGATGCTGACAAGAACGACAAGGCTGTGAAGGACCTCGTCATCCTGCTGTTCGAAACCGCCCTGCTGTCCTCCGGCTTCTCCCTGGACGACCCACAGACCCACTCCAACCGCATCTACAGAATGATCAAACTCGGCCTGGGTAAGGAGATGCAACCAGTCATTATCTGTGATTTTGACTCGCTTGTCACATGTATTGATCACTAACTAATAACTATTCTTGTGTCCGTAGGTATCGATGACGACGATGTCCCCGCAGAGGAGGCAACAGCTACAGCCGTCCCAGATGAGATCCCTCCCCTAGAAGGTGACGGTGAAGATGACGCTTCACGCATGGAAGAAGTTGATTAAACAACCCTCCCCCAGATTTCTAACACTTTAGCCTCACTTTTCAATTGTTCATCCTTAAAAACTGCAGTAACTGCAAAAAGTCATTCATGTTGTGTGGTGGACCAGTGTGTTGCTCTTGCGTCCAGATCATTACTCTGCAAGACCTTAAAAGCTGTTTTGGTTTTTGCTGTATAAGTTCATGGTGACAACACATGTTTTAAGTACCCTGTTGCACTGAGTTTTAAATGTTGGAGCGGTAACTGTGTGAACATGGGAATGGTACATTCCATTATCGGATCAGGTCTGGTGGCGGGGTTGGGGAGGTTCTGCTCATGTGCAACACTGCACGCTGCATGGAGAGACAACTGTATGATTCCTTTGCCCGAGTCCAGGCTTGTCTGTATTCCAAGTCTTGTTTTGCAAAAAATTAAAGATGTAATACCTTAATTTTGTTGTCTTGTATTCATGCCTTCTAGCTATGGTTGGGACTGTTCTTCCAGATGACCACTAGGTGGCAGTAACACTCCATAATTACAAGTTGCACAAAATTTACAGATTTGGGCTAGGGTTTAAATATTTCATATACTGCCATATCTGGATTATAAATGCTACATTTAAGTAATGTATTGGCACCTAAATATGTTTATACCAGGTAAAGCTAGTATAGGACCCAGAGTGTAGAACACCACAAACTCGATGTGGCCAGTTATGGTCAAGTTGTCAAACCATCTTCTGTGAAAAGTACAATCTCATGATGCCAAACCTGCCTCGGTGACATAGTCATCAGTTCAGCATGGTCCGACTCGCATGTGCTTCAAAGCCAACATCTTGGTTGTATGGGAAATGCTCCTTGAACTAAGTGGTTCAAAGGTTTCATAAGTTGACGGGTGAATATATTCGGTAACCCTGAACGATTACAAGAGCGGACATGTACCTGGCCATGCGTCAAGTTGCATTGTGTCCCCACTGGCTTGATAGGCAGGTTTAACAGAATATGATTTGCATTATATTTGACATCACAACTTGGGTGTTGTGTAAACCTGTTCTAGTAATGTCACACACAAAAGAAAATCATTTGATTCAGTTTATTTGATATAGCCCAATATTACAAATTGACCTCTGTGCTTTACATCTGTACACATAGACCTCCCTGTGCCAGGATCTCGCATCGGATCAGGAAAAAAAAACTTTCACGGGGGGAAAAAAGGAAAAACTTTCAGGAGAGCAACAGAGGAGGATCCCTCCAGATGACGGATGCATTAGATGTCGTGTACAGAAGGAAATGTTACAGAAGGAATATGAACAATTTAAAATGTATAAACTCATTTATCACGCCAGCAATGTGGGGTTGAATTGAGAAGATATTTGGTTATATATATGTTTATCTGTTAATAAATGCACTTTATTCGCAACATTTTTTTTTTTTAAACGTAACAGAAAAAGGAACATTTGATCATTAGTAATGTGGTTGGCTCTTAAAAGAGTCGTTTTGGATATGCGTGGGCAGTACACCGAGTCTTGCCATGGTACAGTTCCTTCAGCAGAGAAGAGGGATGTGAAGGCCTCCCTCACCCTGACGCCCTCTTTCTCTGAGCAGCAACTCTTCCAACACCTGGCAGTGGCTCCAGCTCCCGGTGTCCTGGTGCCGTCCCGGCCGGCTATGTTGTAAACGGTGGAGACACACACACACACACACGCACACACACACACACACACACTTACACACAGACACACACGTTCTATTGTGTAACTGTATTTGCTTTTTAACAGTAGCTGGAATTGTCATTTATTGATTTATGTTTTATTGATTTGTTTGTTCAAAAGGAACAGCATTTTAAAAAATATGTTCTTGCTTTTATAAGCATTTGTTCATGTGACCTAAATTCTTTTTAAAATATTGTATTAATAAATATAATTTAGAACAGCAATGACATTTTGTGTTATCTTTTCGCATTACACCATACTGTTCACTTTGAACAGACATCAGTGTGTTTACTTCCAATTAATTAATTTAGATTAATGTATATTTCCCCTTTTGATTTGTATTTCCATCGCAAGTTTTATTTCTTTAGACGTGGTATTAAAAAGTCTTGAATTTAAATTATTAATATTTCTGTAGACACCCTGTGTATGAATAGTTGGTAGTAGTCATGGAGCACGATCCAGACCTCCACAATCCATCAGGCAGATGGAGGTAGAGAGGAGGAGTGGGCGGGGCATCATCAGGGCCATGGCATGAGACCAAACCAGGTCCAATTGACCCTATGAGACGTGAAGTCACAAAGACTCAGGGGGAGGAAGCAGAGTTAGTAATGTGCAATGGAAAGATGAAAATGCATCCATAAGGAGAGAGAGGAGAGGAGAGAGGTGCTCAGTGTATCCTAAAATGTCCCCCAGCAGCATATGAGCCTATAGCAGGATACCAAGGGGCTGGACCAGGGCAAACCTGATTCAGCCCTGACTATAACCACTGTCATCATTGTCGGAGGAGAAAATGTGGTAAACAGGGCTCTCACCCAAAATGTTTATGAGGGGTAATCTAAACCTGTGTGGGGTCATGCGAGAGGTCACTCCCTTTGTCTTAAAGTAAATGACCTACCTGAAAGATCACTACCTTTGTCTTGAGGTAAATGACCAGCCGGAAAAGTCATTCAAATGGTCAACTTGGTTGTGGGGGTGCAGAATAAACAGAACCTTCAGGGGTCTCCCCCTCCCCTGATAGGAAAAAGACGGACTTTGGGAATGTGGATTGTCTCAGAGATCTATGAAGGTTGCAGTCTTCCACTGAGAAGGAGCAGTTATTTCTGACGGTCTTGAGAGAGGGCTCAGCGATTCTGCTCCATTCAGCTGAATGTTTTCATGACTTGTTTGTATTTAGCGCTTGGTTGATGGCTTGTAAACTTGTTGCTAGAATAAAGTGTTATGGGTCTACCATGCTTAAACTACGTTTGATTTCCCACAAAGGAAAGGAACACTCATTTCCACCACAATCATCTATAGCCAAACCTCTTAACTAGGAAATGTTTGTTCATTAAATGTGTTGTAACCACAACAAGGAACGTGGGTGTACCACATTGTAAAATACAGCCATAGTAGAGTTTCCAGAAAGTTTTCCTGGAATTAATATGTTTCATACAAGCTTGAAGGGGCAGCATCAGCTTTTCTTCTCATCTGTCAAACTGAAGCGTTGGTGTCTGTCCCCCCTGAACACAATAGCTCTCGTCAAAATCATTGTGGGAACTTCGGCCGTGGCATTCAGAATGATGCTGAAAAGTGAACTTGACCACCACCTTCATTTGCTGGATCTACACAATATTTGCATTAGGCAGAAGGTTTGACAAAATATGTCACCACACACTGGCCCTCAGAGTGCAGATCTCTGCCAGGTGTGTCTGCAACAACCATGTGACCACACTAGTCTAACCCCCCAGTAGAAGAGTCATGAAACGCCTTCAATTATACTAAAACACCAGCGGCGATTAAGTCATCGAGTGAGACATTTCATACAATCCTTCCAAAACTACATCTATCTGACCCGCATAGCGGTGATGTACTCCGCCGTGTGTGTACTGTTGTACCCAAATACACCGCCCATAACAAAGTGACGCAGCTGTACATCCTGGGTAGATACAGGATGCTGATGTTTGTTTTGAGCCTCTAGTAAGCTCTCGATCTGGTTCAGCTGGTGGACATCTCCTGGTTTAGTTCATCAAGAGTCAGTGTAGGGTTGAGGTTGAAAGGTGCATCTGACCTGCCTTTGTTTCAACAAAAGAACATTAAACTCATGTGTGTAAAGCTGTCCTCAACCCACTCACACTGAGTTGAGGAGGAGGTTGCTGTTGTTTCAGTGGGCTGCAGTGTATCTGTTCTCGTGACCTTCTGTCATCTCTTCTCGGTATTGTGTGCATCTTGTCTTGGAGAAATGATTCAAATGTGTCGGCTGCAACACTGCGTGTCCTACTTAGAACGAGTTGTCTCTGACTCTCGGTGTCTCTGTAGCTTTGTGCGGTGATAACTGAGGTTGTAGCGTTTACGTCACTCAAGATTAGATACAAATGAGACAAAAATATGGCGCGTGGTGTTGCAATGTTTATTGCAACCGCACCATGCTGCAGGCCCGGCTGCATAAGTGGTGTAAAAAGTTGCCATGACATTTATAATGCAAGGTGTCAGAAAGAAAAAAAACACGATTAGTAATCATGAGCTAATAACAAATGTGTTGCACACATCAGGCGTAGACATTTCTTTACACCCCACAGTGAGTAGGAAGGAGGCAAGATGAAGAGAAGGAAAACCTGCAGCAACCCACGGAAACGATGTAACCTTTAAGACCAGCGTTAACGCGGTTACACATGGCGTGCTCGTGGTCCACGTGCGTAAAGGAGTGAGTTGTATGAAGGAGTGAGTTGAATAAAGGAGTTAGTTGTATGAAGGAGTGAGTTGAATAAAGGAGTTAGTTGTATGAAGGAGTGAGTTGAATAAATGAGTGAGTTAGTTGTATGAAGGAGTGAGTTGAATAAATGAGTGAGTTAGTTGTATGAAGGAGTGAGTTGTGGTGGCCCTTAAGTTAGCGCTTAACCCACATTAAGCACGGATATCACTCCACTCCGCCGCATTAGTGCACGTGTCACTGATTTGATTCTACCATTAGCAGCCGGCTAATGACACGTGACCCTCAGAAACCCCGGGTGGGGTTAGTCAACTCTGGACCGTACAGGTCTCATTGTCCCCAGTGTTTGTGCTACGCTACGTTATCTGGCAGTCGGCTCAAATGTAATAGCCTCAGTGTATTCAATCTGCTCATCTGTCTTTCACAAAGAAAGCGAATAAGCGCGCGAACCAAGAAGCTCAAGTTTCCATTCTTTTGACAAAGCCGTGAACCCCCCACCGGCCCGCCTGCCGAGCACCTCCTTGTGGCACCAGCACCCAGTGGCAAGCGTGCGGCAGGCGTGCGGCAGGCGTCGGCCAGCCGCCGAACTTGCGACGTGTCTGCGGCGACTGCGGCGAGTCGCCGCTCAACAGAGGCAAGCGAACGGCGAGTCGCCGGGAAGCTGACAAGGTCCGTGTACGTTTTGATAGTTTGTTTTTTCGTTTCATTCCAAATACGGAATACGGAAATATCGTGTTTTTTTCGTTTTCCGTTTCAAACCAAAAACGGAAAAACGGAATACCACCTCCGTATTTCGTTTGTGCCGTCTGAAACCCAAAACGACAAAACGGAAGTGCTTAAAATGAGAGTCAAAATAAAAGCCAGTGATACATATTCGTATTAACGTTAGAAGAATATCAGTCAATATAAAGAATAAATAATTAAACCGGGATATTTTAACGATGCAAACACATAGCAAGGTAACGTTAGAAGAATATAATGTAGTCAATATAAATAATAAATAATTAAACCTGGATATGTTAGCGACAGTGGTGACGGGAAGTTTAATATTCATGTGCACAGCAAGAATCACCTTCTCACTTAACCGTTGCATTGTTTAATGCAACACAGCTCGTAATATAGATTAATCAAAGTAATTTGTCCGTGCAGAGTTGATTAATCTATATTAGGAGCTGTGTTGCATTAAACAATGCAAACTTAATGAAATGAACTGTTTTGAACAAAAACAGTGGGTGGAGCCACATTTTCAACAGGTCAGCAGACGGACGGACGGACGGACGGACGGACGGACGGACGGACAGACGGACAGACAGACAGACAGACAGAACTGTCGCACTCAAGATAGATGTGCATATTTAGGTTTACCTGGTGGAAAGATTATTCCAGTGTTTAGCTTAGACCAACAGTGCCGTCTCCTCAAAGTAGTCTCATATAACAGTATGACATGACATGGTAAAATATATATATATATCTTTTTATTAAAAAAGGCGGGTACATTATACATATTATCAGTGTTGGGAAGGATACTTTCAAAATGTATTCCGTTACAGAATACAGAATACATGCCCAAAAATGTAATCTGTAACGTATTCCGATACATGAACTATTCTGAGTACTGTATTCCGAATACTTGGATTACTTCCACATTGAATTGCATTTTATAAGTGTAGGAATGCGGCCATCAAATCCTGCTTACTAAAAAGGCCTATGCTGGGGTGTTCTTCTGTTCCAACTGGCTGAATGTGTTAGAGAAGTCTCCCTGAAAGTGTCATTTTATTGTATTATATTTTTTTGTAGAGGAACAAAGACTATAAGAGTATGTTAACGCAAAAGATGTTTTACTTGGTAACAAGAAAAAGAAAGAATTGACATTTTCCCTTATCAATTTCTTTATGTTCTCAGCTGTGAAAAATGACACACTAACAACTGTCCATCAAAACAAAACATAAGCTCAAACTGAATGTGATGATGGCAAAACAATTTTTTTAAACTATGCCAATAAATATCATTTTTCCCACATTAAACAATGTGTAACTTAAAAAACAACATTACTTTTTGGTAATGTAACAAAGGCTAGCAGCAAAAAACAATCCACAATGTCAAAGTTATAGAACATAGGTCAAAAAGGTGACAAAAGGTATGACAAAAGGTGACAAAAGGTGATATGACAAAAGGTGTTTATATGAATGTCAAATGAAAAAAAGATAACAAATGATTTTACACAGAAATGAGGCTGTCAATGTACATGCATTGCCTGTGAATGCCTGTGAACCTAAAGACCAGTATGTTTTGAGCCACCTATACTCTACAAGTCGACACACCCCAGTACAGTGCAGTTGTATCGCAGCAGGAGAGCCTGCTCAAAGTGCTTATCTGTCATTTTGTTGCAGTGTAGAGTGAAAATAAGTCCTCCCTGGCTAAAAAGCGTAGTAGTATTGTACTTTATGAAGAGGGCTCTGATCATTGCATACATCTTCAATGAAGCCAATGACTTGTCTGGATCTTGGAGGTGCCTCTGCACCTCTTCCTCTGGTGATGAACTTGTCATCTGTGCTGTCTCAAAAATAAAGAAGTCATCATCTTCTGGATCACCTCCAATTGCGGGGGCTGCGCGCAAGCCAGCGTCCGCGCTCTGCGGCGCGCGACACAGAGGACTGTTAACGCGACACAGAGGACTGTGAACGCGACACAGAGGACTGTGAACGCGACACAGAGGACTGTGAACGCGACACAGAGGACTGTGAACGCGACACAGAGGACTGTTAACGCGACACAGAGGACTGTGAACGCGACACAGAGGACTGTTAACGCGACACAGAGGACTGTGAACGCGACACGTAGAGACAGAAATGACATGCTGCTGCTGTAATCTGGCGCTATAGAGAAAGTTACACGGGGGGGCGGGCACATTTTTTTTTAATGTCATGCGATCTACCAATACTACGCCGCGATCGACGTATTGAGCACCCCTGATTTAGAGTGAATAAACTCGTGAAACAGAGAAGTACCGTCATGTAATCCATTGATTTTAACAATGTAACTGTATTCTAAATACCATCTATTTAAATTGTAACTGTAACGGAATACAGTTACTCATAAATTGTATTCTAAATACGTAACGGCGGTACATGTATTCCGTTACTCCCCAACACTGAATATTATGGTATATAAGTGTATTTTTTATGAAGTGAAATGTAGTAGCAAAACAATATTCAATATTGTACATCAGTATTGTACAGAAATATCTTAACTTATTGCATATTGTAAGTAAAAAAACACATTATCTATCTATCGATCTATCTATCTATCTATTTATTTATTTATTTGTACACTTAGGATTGACAAAATAAAAAAAAACCGCAATGATCATAAAACTGATTTACGGCAGATGACCTGTTGGAAATTGTGCTCCACCCACTCAGCTTGTCAGCTTCTCGACGAGTGTCGGCACTTGAGCGGCGCCTGCCACTGACTCGCCGATAACACGCCGCTGACTCGCCGATAACATGCCGCTGACTTGCCGCGGAGTCGCCGCTGTCCTGACGCCTGCCACACGCACGCCGCGGACTCGCCGCTGCCAGGGATTGCACTCGCCTTCTCTCCTCTGAGGTGCGAACAGAATACAAATATGCTTTTTGCTAGAACAGTCAAATACAATCACTGATGCCAGCTACAATAAAAACACGCATCCCTTCAGTCGGCTCAAGAGCCCGGAGTGAGTGTCTGTCGGTGTTTGACACCGCAGGTCTCTATCCTCTCATCCCCCTCTTCTCGTTCTCCATTTGCGTTATTGACTGGAGACGCTGACGCGACGTTGTGACGCACAACTCAACCCGGGAGGGGGAGGACGTTGAGAAATGAGAGGCGCCGGGAAATCTCCCTATCGAGTATCTGAGAGCTTGATACACTCAAGGGGAATTGTTTGTTGTTGATAAGACGGGAGAGTCTAAAACCTGATGCGCAACGCGATATCGATGTTTATCTCAGACGATATGCAAATAAATGTGTGCATGATTTTACTACCAGCAGGCTGGACCACTGCAATGCACTGAACTCCATGAAACTCAGTTCATCATTACAGGTCAAATTATGCAACAATGTGATTATTACTATTGTGCTGCCATGTTTAGCCACATTAGCATCGTCAGTCTTTCAGTCGGTCCCTCTTTGGTCCAATCAGAAGTAACTGTTGGATGGATCTGCCATAACATGTTGTACATACAATGAATAATAATAATAATAATAATAAATACTTCAATGATCCCAGTGGAGAAATTCTTCTCTGCATTTGACCCGTCCTTAGTTATTAATTATTGTTGTGTGTTATTTGTCTAGTTTCTGTATGGCTGTATTTTAAAGTTAAACTGTAAAAACATGTCTTACCTCTTCTTTCTTTTGACATTATTTATACGTAAACCTAAAACCCGTCGGGTTGCACTTTGTGTAAAAAGGTTGTTACATTACCTGCAAAGCAAACATCATCGACCATGAGACACATGAGTACAAACAAACTTACTCATAATGTTAAGTTAATTTAATATGTTTTATTATTAATCCAGTTACCAGAGGAAATAGAATAATAAAACCAAGGTACCAGTAAGATTGCGCTTCCCTTGTATGCATTCTGTTCGACAAACTCCCCCCTGGGCCAACCTGATCTTCACATCCTTATGACGGCAGTGATCATCATCTTCATCACTATCCATTCAGAGTTCTTCCAGACATTCACATGTGACGGTGAAAACCCATGAAGCAGTCCTTTTACAAAAGTACACAACAGACAAGTTGGAAATAAACAATGATTAAGAGATATATTTACATGGCTTTTTTTTTTAAGCCCAAAGTTAAAATATTAAGTAGAATCTGTGTTGACAGCGTCCGTTTTCCTTATAATAACGCCGTGCAAAAAGTACCCACAGCAGCATTTGGTTCACTGATGTTGAAGTAAAACTATACAATTTGTAACAAGTCGATATTTATTACGCAAACTCTTGTTTACCACCCTCTAGTACAGATGGTAGTCTCTGTAACATGTTTCAATACCTTAAATTAAACGTTAATGTGTGCACCATATTTTCAGGCCATGTTTACAGCTTTACAAGATAATAATCGCATATGAAGACCCCTGCTCTCCAACATGGTGGACTGAGATACTCATCTGGCTATTGTAGCTGAAAGATAACTCAACAAATAGAAAGTTTCGTCGTTATCGATGGTGAAAGTCTTGTTCAAATATTTGGGATGAAGTGGAAAAAAATGACCAGTGTGTAGGATTTAGTGAAGATCAAAATCAAGCTGCCACTTCTGACGTAACAAGAGTGCTTAGTTTAATCTGTTCTGGGCTCCTGAAGCAACATGGAGTGTGTTAAGAGTAGAAGTATTTCATCCACTCCCTATATTGATACGAATGGCTCATTCTCAGCAAAAAACATTGTAGTTTTTAGATGATTCTAAAACATAATATTGAATATCGGACCAGTTGATCTCCCTAAAACCCCCACACTAGTCCTTTTATTCACTAATGTTTGAAAAGTAAGGCCTACATACTAAATTTTTCATTTGGCTGCACAAGCCACGTACGTTGGTTTAGGAAAGAATATTCTACTGTTTGAGTGAGAAGTTGGTAAAGAGGCAGTTTGCAAAGTTTATGGTCTGGGACTCGTGTATAAGACAATCTTACAGGCACTCAAAACTTCTGTGACTGCTGACTTGACAAATCACATGGACCCCTTGGGGGCATCTTGGTGTAAGTGTCAAAACTTCAAAATCCCTTTCTGTACCATTGCCAAGAAAAATAACAACCAATGGAAAAGAAGAGTAAAAAACAAACAAACCCGATAGATAGACACAAATAGACAAAAAGCACCACAGAAAACGTGGTCTCAGTTCCCAGCCCGGCTCGACTCCAGAGTGTCACACCTTCTGTCCGATTGGTGCCGCGGGCCGCCGACCGGACTTCATGCGGTTCCGTGCATACACTCGTAAGAAAAGTGCCAAGAAAACCACCCCGACACCAAATCCACCGACTATGGTGACGGCGTGACCGTAGAGGAAACAAGAGAGGAGGATGGCGATGGCCTGTCGCAGGGTCATAATGATGGTGAAGACTGCGGCGCCAAACTGGCTAATGGTGTAGAAGATGAAGAGCTGGCCGCACGCCGAGCACACGGACAGCAGCACGGCGTGAAAGGCGAACTCGGAGTGGCGCGACATGAACGCCAGCGAGTCGAAGAACGCACCCTGCTCCAGCAGCGAGCCGACGGTGAACAGGCAGGAGAACAGATTCACCCCGAACATCATCTGCACCGACGACATCTTGTACTTGAACAGGTTGTCCTGCCAGTTGGAAGTGAAGCTGTCGAAGACGATGTAGCCGATGAGGATGACCACCCCGCTGAAGGTGGTGACGGTGGACGGGTGCTTGCTGGGCGTGCTGGACAGCAGGAACATGCTGACCCCCACCGAGATCAGCACGGCGGTGAAGTACTCCCAGTATTCGTAGCTCTTGTGGGACACGACCTTACCCATGAGCATGACGGGGATGACCTTGGAGGCCTTGGCCAGGACTTGAGTGGGGAAGCTGATGTACTTGAGGGCCTCGTACTGGCACCAGCTGCTCATGATGTTGGAGAGCGAGGCGAAGGAGTACTTGTACATGGGGGCTCCGTGGCGAGGCTGCTTGAAGAGGACGCACCACAGGCCCGACACGGTCAGAGCCAGGATACGGTTCATGAAGACCAAGAACTGAGAGTCCTTGAATTTCTCGCCCTCCTCTTCTGGAGTCGTGGCTCCGTAGGAACGCGTCATTACCCTCTCTTGCAGGACTCCCCATGTCAGGTACGATGCCTAACAATGAGAAAAGAAAGCGTTTCAAGAGCGTACTTCAAGTTCTATATTTGTCATCAGTAGCACTGAAGTGGACTCTTGACCTTTGAGCTGGGATTATTTTGTAAAATGGAATGCATTGGGTAGTTTACGGAGCAGTGAGTGAACCAGGGGGGCACGCCACTGTACATTAAAAATAGTTTTTTTAATGTTTTAATAATCTGAATGGAGAATAAAGACCCTTTAACAGGAGAACTTTACAGTTCATTTTTTCACATGTGGGTTTCGTCACTTTCCTAAAGATTAGTCACATTAGGTCGGGATCGCTTGATGACCAGTGTGAAGAGGACGGATGACGACAGCGACCCATCTTTCAGTCAACATACATGTGTCCATTGTTACTATACAAATACGGATAAGTACAACTTTAGGATAGGCCTAGCGCTCCATTTGATGGATGGTGAAGTTACAGGCCTGCATCAGTGTCCCCCTCCCTTTATACAAACTACACTTTAAAGCATCTTTTTAAATAGTGAGTCAGCTGAGCGCAGAGCAGACTGTAAAACAAACATGAAACAGCCGTCCCGCAGCTGCACAAACCGTAAAACAGCGCATTGGTATTAAAGGGATTAGAACACATTCAACTCTTGAAGGATTCCCACCTGCAGTCCGGCAGCACAAAAGACTAATTTGATGACCTGTCTGACTGACGAGCCTGAATCCCCCTCGTTCCTGGGTGCAATTGGCAAGTCATCCAACAGACCTGTTTTGGCCTCACTGCCAAACACGCAGGCCTTTATGACAGGGAAACAAATCCCACTACCTGAAAGACAACATGTATGGAAAAAAAAGATTGAATTTGATGGTAAAGGCGGTCAGGAAGGAACACATTTGGGTTCTTTATCTGGCATGCAACTCCAAATCTGTATCACAAGCCCAAACCTGTTTCTAAGTAATTGGTGCGCTTGAAGTAGCTAATGAGGAAGTATCCCGGGATGATGATGGTGGAGTATCCCAGGATGTTGACAAGGAATCGAAGAGGCCAAACATCGTGCCAGCCTTCCAGCAGTGACGACTCCTCGGCCGCCACAATGGACGGGATGAGAAGCATCAGCAAGGCACGGCAAAGCCTACAGGGTAAGACAAGGAGCACATCAGGCCACATTGTAAACAAACTCAGTTATTTAAACTCAGTAAAATATCATTAAGATGATCAATTAGTTAAATGTAAAAACAAATACATGGACAATTATTAAAATACCTCAGTTGTACTATACAACACAACATTAATAACTCTAAATAAAGATATCTGCAGTCCAAAACAGGGCATCTGATATGAAGAACTAACATCAAGCAACAAAAAAACAAAAGGAACTTATCACATTCAGTACCGTATCAAACTAAGGACTGTATTTTTCTGAACATGTGGTTATTATTCAATATTTACGTTTTGAACACTTTTTTTCCCCCTTTAAAAAAAACAACTGAACATGTTTTCCAGTTGTTCAATTTCTTTTTTTTAACCAAGCACATTCCTTTAAAGTCATACTAAGTTTGTCTCTTGATGTTGCTACAAAACAGATTTTGAGGCAGGCAAACCTGAAGGTGCAGCCCAGGAAAGACATTTTAAACAAACTATAGAGCGAAGTAGGTCTGTTCGTCCATCTGTCTATAATCACTTTCCAGCCCAACTCCATTCCAGGGGCTGCAACTCCCTGGAAGTATGCATGTATATTTGTATGTAGTACGCAAACAAAGTATGTAATACTACCATTACCATATTTTGTTATTGACAGTCTGGGAGATCACAAAACAACAACAACCTGTCAAACTAGCCGGGAAAAATGAGTTGGGCTGCATTACCAACTCCCACATGCAGCTTTAGTGAATCTGCCAACTTAAGCACATCTGTGATGAATCCCTCCTTTTCTATAAAAAAGGTGTGCTCCTTGCCGTCGTGGCACTGAATGTGCATCTGATTCAAAGTGAGGCCGGACCTCCTCCCAGGGGGGCCTGGGAGCCCGACTCAAACAGAGCCTCTTTGTGTGGGACTCTGCCGGGCCGGCCAGCCAGGAGTCCAGTGCAGAGACCTGGGCTCTGAACAAGCAACTTATTACATGAAGGAATGCAGCGGCCGGGCTGTCACACCACAGGCACACAGACAGCTGCCAACATGTACCTGAGGGGGGAACAGTGCACGCTTTATGGTTGTCAGATAAAAACTAAACACATTTCCTCTTTTACCAGTCCCCCATATCAAGTAGGCCATTTTCAGAGTAATACCCAACTAGCTGTCGGCGGGTGGTCTGGATGAATACATTCATAAACCGGTGCTGCACCAAATGATGCGACCCATCAGATCCTCCGGCTCGTCCAGTACTGTCAGCCTCATTGACACCGCAGTGTTTTAATTACATCATCATATCCAGTATTTTGATGAGATTTAACAAATAGGGAAACTCCATTTAAGTTATAAGTATGAAGTGCTCTACACTTTAGTTTCACAGCTATCAAGACATGCGACTCTCTGGGACACCATCTCTCTTGACGCTCATCAAGTGATAAAGTCGTCATATTAAACATGAAGCTAGCGACTACTCGCGTCACAGAATTCGTGTAACATCACACAAACCGCAAAAGTAATAATGGATAACTAAAACGACCGGTGAGCCCACGTCACTGCCACGCTGACAGTTCCACAAGTCAACAGTCAGCGGCCCGTATCCACACCTAGAAATCATCATACATTTTGTTTCCAGTTCGCTGACGTTACTATTGCTCTCCAACGTTACCTCCATGAAACAGATGTCATATTCCTCTGTGGCCGACACCTCACGACACACGCCAACGGACTCAGACGTCTCCGCTGAGACGGAGCATGAAGCAGCACGAACCCGGCCGGCAGCGATATGTTGACGATACGGGCTCGTCTTCTTTCCGATCAGCCGCCTTTAGCTCCGATGGCTTCAACTTCTCCTCCTCGATGGCCGATGTGTTGGTTCCGGCTGGCTCGCTCGCGCAGGAGGAGCCCCCTCCTTTTCGCTCACCACCCGAGGAAGCAGGAGATGGAGAGCGGCGCCCCTCCGACGGCACTGCCCCCTGTCGGTGCGGAGGTGTAACTGCAAGGCAAAGCGGTTTTAACTGTGTCGTAGGCAGAGGCCAGTCAAAATGCTGTGAATGATTCATAAAGAGTTTATGAAATAAATAACAAAAACACATGGAAAATCAGAGACCTATAATCTAGTTAGGTACAGGGTTCTTACACATTTTGACCAATGGATTTCCATGAGTTTTCCATGACTTTAAACCAAATTTCCATGAACAAACTGAAATCTCAGTATAAACATGAACATTTTTGAAAATTGTGCGTATTGAGAGCATATGCTGGCTTATATTTTGAGTGTCTTTCTTTAAAAAAACATATTATTTATTTCAAACTTGCCGTAAAGGAACATGTGATTATTACACATTTCCATGACCTTTCCAAAACTTTTGTGATTTAAGTTTTTTCCATGACTTTTCCAGGTTTTCCATGACCGTACGAACCATGCAGGTAGAGGGAAATAGGTAAGAGTGGGGAACATCATGTATGTTTTGGTTCAGTCTAAGCCAAAGGGAATGTTTTTAACCGGGCGATGCTGCCTCCCTGTGCTCATCGGTTAAGCAATAAAGTAAAAGGTCAAACTCCAGGAACACTTGCCTGAGGGACCAACATAACAGGTCCACACCACGCATTTCAAAGTAGCTTAAGTTGTGCCAGAAGCTATACCCAGCAATAAGTGAAGGTGTTAAAATGATCAGTACAATTAACTTATTAAGCCAAAGCGAAGAGAAGTGATATGAACACAGAATAAAAGTGTCTATTCTGCTGAATGAGTATCATTACTTTGGATACTTGGCAGAAAATATAATGCACTCAAGTAACAATAAGCCGTGAAAGTACAGGTGGAGCTGATTAATGATAGGTCTGTTCTATGAAAGTAAGCAACGTCATTGAGTGAGCATGAGCTACAATTGACACATCTAAAAGGAATGCATTGTTATTACTTACATCTGCACTTTCTTCTGGTATGACATGTCAAAATGTCTGCTGTGGAAAAGGTCAATGCAGGACTTTTACTTGTAGTGGTTGTTTCTGTATTTCCACTCTAATTCCTCAAATAAATGATCTTCTCCCACAACTGCTTTTATGCAATACATATTCTATAATTTGTCTTGCCCTTACATCCTTTGGGTCAGAATTACATAGCCTACCAAAAGTTGTTGGAAATGTGTGTGTTAAAGCAACAATATATATATATATATATATATATATATATATATATATATATATATATATATATATACACGTTACATTAAGCCATCACATGTTTAATGATGCATAAATAAAGCAAATACCTTTCTCATTTATAGAGCGAAAACATGCAGTATTTTCTAAATAAGTAAAACTGTAGGTCATGCTGGTGTTGCCGTTTGGCGGCAGACCCAACGGCAACACCAGCATGAGCTGCAGTGCATTGTGTTCATCATACGAGCAGCTTCAGGCTAGTGGGGAAGTAGGTATAGTTTCACAACTCTGTTGGAGCTGTTTACCACAGAGCTTTGTCTGTTTGGAAGCCGTTACCATAAGAAGTTGTTTCTGCACATGAATTTGCTTGTCAAATGCTCACATCACCGTTTACCTGACGAGAGGAAAAGGACATTGTAATGTGTGTAATGAGTTGTTTTTGTTGTGACCTTTTGCCAGCTTAGTATTCAACCTGCTCTGCTATCTTCATGTGATTTAAAAAGAGATAGAGTCGAGTGGAATTTTCAGACGCTCCACAGTCATTGTGTTATAGGAGTAATGAGGAAGGAGCACTTACAGGAAGACAAAAGATACACCTCACAAACACAGCTGACAGGAAACAAAGACCATCATTTTGTCATGAAGTGTGCTCTTTACTCTATCACTCTAGTGATTTACTGGATGTGCATGGGTCAAAGAAGAAAAGCAAAGATAAAAGTACAGATTGTTTTAACAAATGAGTTTAAAAGGGACTCCAAAAGCTTATTTAATGACCTAATGTCTCCCTTATCACCTGCAATATATTTTATCAAGATGTTTGATAAACCTGACGCTACTACTGCAGAGCATACATTGGATTATGAGTTTGGGTGTGTACACAGACCAAAGAAATACATTCAAACACAACTTAAACTTTTTCTACCCAGAAAAAAGTATATGTAGTGAATTCTTTTCAATTTTATTACAAAATAAACAAATGCATATATTAACTAAACATGGCAGTGTAATTAGACACCAAAGTAAATGAACAGTTACTGCAGATTAAGGACTAGATGAGATAAATAGAGAAAACCACTTCACAACATGAACCAGCGAACCGAAAACAATCAAAAGGATGAAGCTGCATATTGTGTCATATATTACATTTTAATTTGGGCTACCACTATTCTAATAAATAGCAGAATGTGATTAGTTTTTCTTCGTAGGATTGCAAGTCTCTTTGGAACACAGTTAGTTTTACATTTAGTAAATGGAACATTAATTTTGCGCCACAAAAAGTATTTATGTTGCAACAATGAAAAGCAGTGAAAAAAAAAATGCATGAATGAACTGATAAAGTTTGATAAACTATGAAACAAAGCAATTTGAATGTTCAATTTATAGCCATTGAAACTAGGTCAATGTGATTAAGAGGTAGAATTTTTGATGGACATTGAACATGTTGACAGTTTGGCTTTTGTTCCGACCCCTCCATGCGGAAACGATGCGAAACCAATGACTCAGGAACATCGATTTGTTCTGTTCAATTAATTAATTAGGCAGAATCACTCTCTTTGTCAGAGGAAAGTAAGATTTATAAGTGCACATAAAAGATAAATGCTAAATCAAATCAGAATGACTACAAAAAGAGGCTCTATTTAATGAAAACGTCCCACTCAAATGCAGCTTCTTTCTTCTTTAAGAAATCAAAATGTTTTAGCCGCTCCAGAAAAAAGTTAAGATTATTGTTAAGCCTACGATCGAGCTCAAAACTTCACACTGACCACCGACCTCCCAGAGATCTGGATGTCGTCAAAAGGAAATAGAGCCAGAATCTGAAAGACAAGGATACAAAAAGTTACATTTTACTGATGTTTTTTTCCAATTCCCTGACAGGATGAACTAAATATCTGACTACCAGCGTAGGAATTGCAGTTGAAGTCATGAAAGTAAAGTTGAGAATAAATGCCGCTCAAAGTTCATTATGAAGCGATGAACATTAAAAAGATAGGGATGGTGTTATTCTACACATTTTATTATTGATTTATTATTATTATTTATTATAAGGTTTCATTCCATCTTCCACACTTTCTGGCTCGTCTACTCCGTCAGCCTCAAAAAGTTTCCGTCTACACAATCCCTAAAAAACGAGTGATAATTATATTACCTTTTCTAAAAAGGCATTGTAATTTTCTAAAACCGATGGGCATTGTTTTCTTTTTAAGCAAATGTTACTGAAACAGGTGTAAATAGTGCTTTTGTCTGGGACTATTTTCACTTGCGTATTCATATATATGTATTAATGAAAGCAGAATTGTGTATGTAGAAATAATTACTAATATATCACAATGCCCATGTTCCTCATATGGAAGGGAAATGTGATCCAGTGTGGCTCATTGGTGTTCTAGCGGTGGTCTATGGCACTCTGGAGGGTGGTCCAGTTAACGCTGATGTTCATGTAACTGTCCATCACAATGACTTACATCATCGTTGCCGTCCGCCAGATCCAGCGCCGTTTCGTCCTCCATGTTTCGCAGCATCGTGTCAGCGCCAGACTGGCAAAGGAGGTTGGCGATGGCGGCGTCCTGTCTCCCCACTGCGAGATGCAGGGAAGTGCAGCCGTTAAACATGGCAGCATCCACATTGGCTCCCCTGCTGAGCAGCAGCTTCACTGATGTGATGTCATGCAGCTCCGTGGCGAGATGAAGTGCCGTTTTCCCACTTGTACCTTCCTGCAAGAGCGTCGATTAAAAAAACAGTAATGAGAGATTAATGAAGTCAATTAAGTCATCTAAGTTAATATGTTTCCGTTTGTATGGACATGTTTCTTCTAATGTTGCACCATGCAAACTTGGAAGGAAATGATATAGTAGGTGACAATAATATTGATTATTATAATTTTCTTTTAAAACCCGGATGTGAGGCACAGTGACATCTTTGGCGAGTCATTTAAACCGAGAGGAATGTCTGGGCTAGTTTTGGGACTGACTGCCATGTTCCCTTCCATCAGTAGAAAGTTAAGAGTGGCTGGCCAGCCTAATCATATCTAATTATGTCCCCATGAATCCTACAGGAAGCCCAGAGCTCAGCGCATATCACTATCAGCATAGCACGGGGGCAGCAGATTTAGACAAGAACACAACATGAGGTCAGGGCGCAGTAAACACAGTGAGATTATAAATACTGGTACTGGATTATATGAAAGACACTACTGGAAAACACTAACCAGTTGAACAAACTTTTAAAAGTTCTCTCATCATCTACACTTTCTTTCTTTAAAATAGATGCAGAGAGAGACAAATGTATGACACATGGCTTCAAGCGTAGAGGGGGCAGGTCCGGGTCAGCTGGCTGCAGATAGAAGCCTACGGGGTCGACTTGAAGGTGATTTCACACCGAGTTACATAGCAACAGAAAAGTTCTACTTTATATTCTGTAAGATAACAGATTTTGTGTGTTTTGACCATTTAAGTAGCGCTGTGCTTTTAAAAGACGATAATAAGCCATATGACGTAGTTCAGTAAGGAGTCATTTCACAGACTAACCTGGATATTCAAGTCTGCTCCCTTTTTCACCAGCAGCTTCATAATCGGATGTTGCCTGTTCAGTGCAGCCAAGTGAAGACAGGCCAGACCTGCAAGGGCACACTTTGGATCAAATATCTAACATGGGGTTCATTTTGAGGGCCGTAAGGGACTGAACAAATATTTTTTAAAGTATGTTTTTCCAAACAATAAAAACAAAATTCTGAAATCAAGAAAACGTGCTGCAGATCTTAAATCTACTACAAATTGATTTTGCAAACACGCCACATCTGTGCCACCCTTACAATTGTTGCTATTTCTAAACAAAGCTATAATGGGACCAGAAAAATACTGATCCCACTAAAGCTAGAGTTAACAAATATAATCTTTCCTTTCATGATATATTGGTTTAGCAATGGCAACAACATATTATTTATTTAAAATTTCTGACAACATAAAAGACACTTCTTAGCCTAAATGCACAAAAAAAGGTCATAATGTATTTAGACACACTCAACATCTGAGTTGAATAATCTGGGAGGTTCAAATTCAAATATTCCCACATAGAAGTGCTCCAACATAACAGAAATAGATTGTTGGCTGAATAAAGCCCTGCAAGAGATCCTATTTGTCCTCACCTCTCCAGTTCTGGGTCTCGAGGACCGGCGCCAGCTTGCTGGGGGAAACCTCTCCGGTCATCTCGGTGGCGCAGTCTGTCTGCCCACGCTGGCAGGCCACATGGAGCGCTGTGTTCCCCTCGTGGTCCTGCAGCTCCAAACTGGCCCCTTTCTCCACCAGGCCCTTCACCACGTCGGTCAGGTTCAGGTAGGTGGCCAGGTGCAAAGAGCTCTGAGGGGCACAAAAGACAAAAGGATGTGTCATGCTATCAAACTGAAGGTTAAATGAAATACAAACTATTTAACATAACCGATGCCAGAATGCTAGGTCAATCAAATAATTGCTTATTTAATTAAAGACAGATGGATTGATTTTGGATTGCTTAGTTGAACTAAAACAATTTGAAGACTCTTTTCACGATCAAAAAAACAAAAATTCCACAAAAAGTAAAATAACTATTCTACAATGTCAATAACAGATAGTTGCAGACCTGATCAGGTAGGTTTCTTTGTCAAAAAAAGAAATTAAAAAGTAATTTCTTAATCAGTATTCAAACGATTCAGGAGAGATTTATTCACGGACGGGTTAAGGATAATTTGTTTTGGTAATGCATCTAAATGTGAGGTTTTTAAATGACTATCGAGAGGAAATTAGGCCCCAGAAAGGCTGAGTCACTGCATTAAGTGCTGAGTCTTTTCCTTCTGACACTTCTGTCAGTTCGCTCAGTCTTTATTTTTGGTTTCCACATGAGTATGAAGGACCGGAACAATTTCTACACCCACATAACTCAGTAGGATAAACTCCACAGCTCCCTGTGGTGCCATTTCTACAGGAGGTAGAGGAGGGGAGTTTCCGTTCGAGTCCCTTATGAGTTAACACAGGAACCACCCACAGTGACGTCCATGAGAGAGGACGGACTGCAAATAAAGAGGAACATCGGCTCTCTGGAACTATCGAGATATAAATAATGCCACTGGTTCCACAATCAAGACACAAGAGTGGGAGGAAGTCACTCCGGATCCAAAAGTTCCAGTGGAGGCTGCTTGTGGAGTAGAAAGGGTCAGGATGCACTCACCTGGTACAAGTCGTTTTGTATGTCCAGGACTTCTTTTGGGAATAGCTGTATCAACTGTTGAGCAATGACTTTGTCTTCATGGATGATTGCTAAGTGAAGGATTCTACAGGAGTGGCAAAGAAAAGATAAACATTGTGATTGCAAAACCCAGCATTTTGAGGCATTTTGAGTTATGTTGCATTGAGCAATTATCACCCAACAGTGAAAAAGAACGGACAGAAAATGTTGCCTCTCAATTGTTTTTAAGCATTCATCTCAATAGACTCCCTCAAAATGTTGATTTAGTGGTTAATATTGAGCAATAAAATAACTTTTTTGTATAATTTTGTAAAATGGTATGGAGAGATGTTAAAGTAAAGGGGCATTAAAAGCACCTCAACCCCTTAGTGTGAGGCTGTAGCAAAAAAACATTTCATTTAGATTAAACTAGTACAATACAAAGATCCTCATCTGTAAAACGATTAATAACAGATTCAAATTAAAGTTTAGCATCAAGTTGCCTTCAGTGTCAGGCTGAGGATGCTATTCTATTCAAGCGAAAAGTGCAATGCAAAATGTATGTTTCTGCAGTTACTGTGCTCCCTTAAAGATCAGCAATGAGTTGAAATACTGTTTATCAATTCAGCAATCTCTCTTTATCTAGGTCTTATTTCTCTCTTATGCCAGTATCCAGAAAAAAGGGCCGTTCATCACATCCGTCCTGCACAGACATGTCATTCAGTTTAATACACACATCTCGGAGTAGTTTTAACTTGAATTAATTTCTTACGCCATTCAATTTAATAATATAAGTATATAAGTAATGTTTTGACTGATACACATAACTGTCAGAAATCACAGGAACAATAATGATATATTACGTATGCCTCTTAACCGGTTGATTAATTAAACTTGTATTATTTCGCTAAACAATGATGATTGTAATCCTCGTTTGACTTTTATAGAAGTCAACTATTAATCCTTCAAAATGTGTTCAAATACATTCATTGGGACACAAAACACTTTATCAGGGGTTGGAATCAAAGGGTTAGTCAGGACTTGACCCAATCGTAACGTGTTGCCAAAGCATCAGAATAAAGATTATTAATTAATGAATCAATTGATTATTTTCCAAATGTCTTGCAATAATTGTTAAACTGTGCTCTGACATGACAACTTTTTAGTAGGGAGCTGGTCACAAAACAGTGTTAGGAAATATTTGGAGCTGAACAATTTGTCAATTGACAGACATTGTATCAGCAACTATTTTGAATCAATGATCAAATGTGTCATATTTTTCAATTAGTTGGTATTCATTTCATTAGAATGTTCTGCTTTTCTAAATTGAACAACTTTAAGCCTTTGACTGTTTCCACTTGATTGAATTTGACTACGGCCTCTGGAAACACGTGGGGAGTGTTTTTCAGTCTCATCTGGTGTTTTATAGACTGAACAGTGAATCAATAATCAAGAACAAGGTTGATAATTATTACAGTAGTGTGTGCCGTACATATAATGTACACACACATACACAAAACAAATAAAAACATGTAGGCTACAAGCATTTCAGACCAATTTAAAACTAGAAACAGCTGAACTGAGAGAAAACTGAACAGTTTTCCGAAATTAATCAATCAATAAAGTATATCAATATTGGTTCTATGTGCACTCACACAAACGTATCATGACATGGAGCTAACACTGCCCGATTCGAATGTCTGCAGCATAAGAGCTGGCGAACAACTATTCCGGGCTGTGAGCAAACCTCTTTGTGTGAAAGGGACTTCCTGGTTTGAGTAAGTCTTGAATGAATAAGAACTAAAAAAAATCCCACGGGGGGGAAAAAGTTACGTTTCGAATTCTCTTAGTCAAGCAGCACAGGGTGGTGTTTCAGGTGCGTTCCCCCCTCCCAGGTATTTATAGTTATGGCCTGAGAATGAAACCATGTGGCCCCAACAACCAGCAAGTGGAAATGAAAAGAGGTCAGAGACGCAACAAGGCGTCTACAATGCTGGGGACGACGTCAACCATCACAACAGAGGCTGCGGGAGTCATTAGTAGGCCTGCTTTTACGTAAAAGGACTGATGACAAGATGAGCTGGTCACACAAGAAACACAAGCTGATAAGGCTTTGTGAAGGTTGGGGTGATTGTGTGCAAAACACAGCCAGATTAATTGACACAAACAGCCATGGAGACAGCTGACATTGAAGTCTGGCAGAAGAAAGAAACAGAAGAAAGACAAACAGCGGTGAATTGTGGGAACCACCAAAACAATCAGGCTCACACTGTCCTATCCTGATCAACAAGTTTCTTGGATCCACTTTGCTGCCTCATAGCATGCGTTTTGTCTGCATGGGGAAGTCCGGGCATTTCTGTTTCACTTCTGTTTACTCACTGAGACACGTCTCACAGGAGTCGGTCCACATTCATGACAAGGACAAAGTTCATTACAAAAAGTGCAGTATCACACCGCTATGAAATCCCCTACAGAACAATGATCGCAGGAAGAGCTGTGCCTCAAACTCAATGTCATTTACAGACTGTCAATTGACTTCCATGTATGGGAATATTACATCATCTCATCATCTCCCGTGGAATAAAAGATACTTTTTTAGCAGCCAGTAAAGCTGAAACAACAGAAAACCAGCATTTGGATTTTTTAAAGCAACAATGCCATATAATTCCCTCCAGCTCCTCACATGTGAGGATTTTATTTTTTGCTCTATGTTTCCGATAATTGTAAGAGGAATATTTAAGGAGTTATGGTTGTAAGTTGGATAAAACAAGAGCTTAAAAAAGGTGTCCTATTGAACTTTAAGAAAGTATGAGGGATTTTGATGATGTTGTATTTTCCTCTCATTTTATAGATACAACTGAAACATGTACTTTTTAAATCATTATTAATTGCAGTCCTAACCACCATATAGTGTTGAAATAAAGCAGGTGATGGGGCCGTTGAAGTACATTGGAAATACATTAACAAGAGAGGATGATACAACATTTAAATTGGGCCCCAAAACTGAGGGAAACATTGTTCATACGCAAGGCACCGAGTGTAAACTTCCCCCAGCAGTGTGCAGCAGTGGGGCGTTCAAAGACCCAGACATGCTCTGAAGAGTTGTGCTCGTGCATAAGGAATTGAGAAAATGAACAAGCACATACGTGTCTCCATCTTCAGTGATAGTGGTGAGCACGTTCTCCTCCTGCTCAGTGAGATAAGAGCTCTGCGCGTGCTCCTCCGGGCCGCCGGACAGCGTGCAGTCCGCTACTATCTCCGACAGGCTCTCGACCGTGATGGACGAGGAGCCGTAGGCTGAGTCCAGGCGCTCCTCCCCGCCGGAAAACTTGTCTCTCGGCCCGCTGAAGTCGGCGCTCGGCTCCCGGGGCTCCTCCGACTTCAGCATGGAGCGATACGAGTCAATGCCCGAGTCCGTGCGGTTATCCTCCAACAAGTCATCTTTCTTACAGTCGTCGCTCGCCATGGTCGCGGTGGCCTCGCTGGGTTCCCCCCTCCCTCCTTCCGCGAGGAGTTAACGCCGACTCTCGGGTGTCGTCGCCGCTCGGCTCTCGGGGATGTGACCGGAGTCCGAGGAAAGCCGACTCACACCTGAGGAAACCGCCGCTCCTTTGAAAACCCAGAGCAACGCGCCGCTTCGTTTCATGCCACTGGCCGCTACTACATTACCTCACAGCAGCAGGTCTTCACTTTTAATCGATTCAAAGTGAGTTTTAAAGTTTTAATCTACGGTACGGTCATTCCGAACTTCGTGAAAAGGGTTCAAATCTAGCTGGAAGTAGAGAAGCGGCCGCCCCTCGTCGAGATATCCGGTAACGGCGTGAGCTCCAAGCCGAGCAATGAAAGGCGAAGCTGTTTTTGTCAAGCGGGGGAATCCCCAGTGCGCGTGAGCAAACATACACACACGCACACACGCTCGCGCCACACATAACTCCAACTGAGTGTCAACATCCAACAAAGTAAAAGCGGAACAGATGGGACTTTCAAAATAAATGTGTATTTGAAAAATTACCACAAATTCAACGAGTTTAATATAGAGATAGATACATATTACATATCAATAAGGTTCAAACCCCAAATATCCCCAACAATACAATTAAAATTCCTCCACTGAATTCTAGTATTGGTAGTTTGAAGAAAGCTTTAAAAAAACATGTACAGTATTTATTTATGTAGGAGAATAAATGTTATACAACATATTGAGCACCCTTGTGATGAAGTGGAATATGAACAGGAAATGCCTTTTTTTGAATTACATTAGCATGCAACACTAATAAAAAAGATTGATGAAAATGATTGAACTCGTGGTCAAAATGGTTGCAAAAAATAAAGTATGAATATGATTTGTAGTTAAAGAACAAACAATTGCAAACCAGATCAACCACACATGATTTTCAATTCAACAATAAGTATTTTAAAATCCTGAATAAACTGGAAATGTCATATTAAAAATTCCTAGAAGTCCTCCTCTTGACTGGAGCAGGCTTGCCACTGGTTGCGGCATGAAAACACATGTAGGCACTTTATTATAGGGAATAACTTGAAAAAGCCAGTTTACATCAATCTCACATAAAAACCTCTAGAACTTATTTAATTGTTGTATATCTCAGTCATAGTCTCAGAGTCAAACAAAATAATATTTGATATTGCATAGGTAGATAGATAGATAGATAGATAGATAGATAGATAGATAGATAGATAGATAGATACTTTATTTATTTGTTCATTCATTTACTCCGCTGCTCCCCCAGCAGACTACGGAGAAGTACAGAGCACTTGCCATAACAGACAGAACATTTCTAACATCTTGCTGCACACATCAAATGATTGAAGTCGACTCCTAACCTTCTTGTACACAGTGTTGATGTTGGCCTTCAGTTCAGTCTGTTGTCGATGGAGTCACCCACAGGAACTTGTACTACTCCACCATGTCCACATCCTCTCCCAGAACAGCGGGTTTTGCAGCCATCATCTTCCTCCTCCTTACCCCATATTTACTGTCTTGAGTTGTGGCCTACAAGGAAAGATAAGCAGAGTTTAAAGTTGCACTTTTGACCTCCCAAAAGTTCAGGAATAACCCAACTATCATGTCTTGTTTCCTTTTCTTTCTTGAAAATGCTTGTTTGTTGTTTGGCCATTAGAGGGCTCACTATACTGCTGAGGACCAAATTCCTCTATAAAACAATACTGTCAGAGAGAAACCTTTACTGCTGCCAATAACCACCATCTGTTTTATGTTATGCCATGGCATCATTTATCTTGTTGAACATTAATACACACAATTACAGAAGCCCTATTGTATTACATTCATTATGTTTTTTTCTGTATGTGTTTGGTGCTCAATAGTGAGTTTACTGTGGGGGATGAATATTCTGTTTAAGTATAAAATACCAAGCATCAGCCTGTATTTAGCTGTGTATTGTTGCAATAAGAAACTTTCATTTTTTAAATTGATTACCTCATTGAAGCCTTCATTTTGAAAGGAGATACCAGTGTTCTTATCATAATTGGTCCATACTGAGAGGGTCTTGCAGCTAATGGGATGCAGGGGGCGGGACTCGCTCTGCAGCCCCGCCTCTGTGTGTGTTGTGATTTACTTGAACTGGGATGTGTGTGTTATTTACATTGTGGTGTCGGGCTGGCAGCTCACATGTGCCGCTGCGTTTCGTCTTTGTCTTGCAGCATCGCAGCTTCACCGGCTGCTCGGGGCACTGCCGACCAGGAGAGCAGCTGACTGTCGCCTTTGTCGTTTCCTAACATTGCATCCCTCGCAGCCTTCTTCGCAGAAGGAAACTCAGCCTCTTTTGCACGTCTTCAGAAGCACAATGAGAGGATTCCTGTAGCGGATACCCAGCGACGACTGCTCACCTGGAGGATGCTGGGATGCTGCATGTTTTGAGCGTTGCTGGGGCTACGGCCGTACGAGTTTATTATGGGTGATGCACAAGAGGGGTTCTCGATGACTTTATGTTTCATCCTGATTTGGAATCCCTCCATCCCACCAGGAGATCCATGACCAGGTTTCTGTTGTACCTTTGTCATTATGTGCTCAGCGTCGGCTGCAACGGCCAGTGAAAGCAGCACCACCGCCGTCCCTGAAGAGGAGCAGGACAGTCCCCGGGAGGAGGTGAGGACTCATTGTTTGCAATGTGAAGGCCAGTTAAAAAAAAAAATCAAAATAGGCTACACTCATCAGTTTTTGGAGATTCGAGTTTAAATAGGACGTGCACCGAACGCGTGGTGATTAGTTATATTGCATCGTAGTAATTGCCTAATATGCAAGAGATGAACCTGTGCGTCCAAGCGCGCACCCGAGAGCGTGAACGTGCATTGATGTATATTTTTCTCCCGCTTATACACGTTTCCAAAATGGGCTTTGGGGATCCCTTGTGCGTCCTGGAAATGGTCCAAATGGGGCTGCAGATAACTGAAACTGCCTAATATCAATGTCACAATAATGAGAGAATATAATAACTATAATTTTCTTTAAATGTTTTGACACACAATTCTTCAGGAACACAATCTATGTGGGTTTGTCACTTTAAAGACTTAAAAGTATTTCTCCAGACAGTGAGTTTAACTGAAGTGAAATATCTTAATAAGGATATTCTGTCGCCTATTGACTGTATTACAATAGAGGTATAAGCGCATTCAAATGTTTCCTGCATGAAGACATATTAATTAATTAGGGGTCTATTACCTCAGTAGAAACAATATATGTGTCCCTCTACTTACTGTGACTATTCTTCTCCTTCAAACACACATGTTGGATAAGTTACATATCCATTACACAAGATGTTTTTTATATAACCCCGCTGGTCTTACTATATCAAGAGAAAGTGTCCGAGAGAGATACTTAATTCAAGTTAAAGAAATGAGTCACTTCCTTCCTTTTCTGCCATATGATTCAATGATATCAAGCAGGGAGTTTTCCATTGAAATGTCATTTTAAAATTACTATTAGTCCATCATCCAACTCACTGTTCTTGAAGCCTCTATCATCTCTGGTATACTACTTTATGTTAAGGGTGAAACATGATGTGCAATTGAACTTTGTGAACTACATATTCATTTACATACCTGCACATTTATATGATTGCTGTTTTAAGATTATAATATTGCTACTTTCATTCAATGGCACATTTTTAATCAAATACTGCCACATACAGGTATATTTGGTTTCCATAAAAAAATTATCCTTCTACACAAACTGTTTGTCATTATTCCTGGTGCTTAAACAGAGGCTGTGACGTGTAACATGAGCCACAAAGTATGTCATGTTGTATTGATTATAGTTGTTAAGCGTGTACAGAATGCTCGTGAGTAAATTCTCCTTCTGCAATAGGGTAATCTCAAAGGGGAATTTCAATGTTAATCCCTTTCATCCCGTTGGGTGGAGCCGTGGGTTGGCAAGGGCCTTGGGGACTCTGTGGCCAAGGTGGAGGAGATAATTATGGAGGGAAAACATATATTATTTATGCTTGTCTGTAGCTCGAAGAGCCCAGAGCTGACATATTGAATTCAATACATCAATGCAGTGATGCTGTTGCTGTGGTCGCACGTATGTAGAGGCTGACCTATGCAAGAGATGGAGAAGATAACCATATTTTTAAAGCTGAATCAGTGTGTATAATAAAGTAGGCTCTGCCTATATGTCTGTAATGCAATTGCATTGCAATGTGCAATGTCTGTAATGCAAATTATTTGAATGAATTTTGTTATAATTCATCCTTCCTGGGGCTTTTTAATCTTTGCCAGGTTTCTGTGGGCAGGGTTCCCAAAAAGCGTGACTAGCTCTTGATGCAGGCACCGGGGCTTGCTCTGCCCCGCGGTGATACAGGGTGGCTCCGGCTTTTTGCTGCCACAGTCAAACGGCTGCTTTTCTTCTGGCTGGCGTGGCATTCAACGCTGTATCTACCTCTCAGAATATTTCTGCTCTTTTACTCTTTTCAATTCAATTCAATTCAATTCAGTTTATTTGTGTAGCCCAATTTCACAAATTACAAATTTGTCTCGGAGTGCTTTACAATCTGTACACATAGACATCCCTGCCCCAAAACCTCACATCGGACCAGGAAAAACTCCCAAATAACCCTTCGGGGGGGGGGGGGGAAGGAACCTTCAGGAGAGAACAGAGGAGGATCCCTCTCCAGGATGGACAGATGCAATAGATGTAATGTGTACAGAAGGACAGATTTAGAGTTAAAATACATTCAATGAATATGACAGAGTTTATGAACAGTTCATAGTAGGCATATTCCACGATGGAGACCTCCACCATCCATCAGGCAGATGGAGGTAGAGAGGAGGAGTGGGCGGAGTCTCAACAGGGCATTCTAAAATATATTATTTATACAAACACACACACACTATGGCCACATGCACACCGAACTTGCTACTGGCGTTAGCGTACATTCTTAACATGGTACTTTTTGCATTAATCAGCCATTTTTTCTTGCATTTGATTATAAGAGCGGGTGACTTTTTTTGATAATAACAAGCACAGACCAAGGCATAAGCAATCGACTCACGGCTCATGCATAAACTATGCCAAAGCACTTACAACGCAGAATCTTACCTTAAATATTTCATATGCACGAGCCACTACTTTTGAACTTTTTCTAACTTTATACCATACAGATATTTAGGTCACACTCAATTATATATTCAAGTGTGTAATTACAGGTAATAAAACCCTGCTTTGAGTGTTTTGGAGTTATATTCTGAGGAATTGTTGTGGCATTACTCACGACAAACACAATCTACCGACAGCATTGTTCCATTGACTTATCGCTGTCTTCTCATCTTCTTTGTAGCAGCAGCCGCAGAAGCAGTCCTTGACGAAATCCTTGTGTCAGGAAACTCACTGGAAATGCCTGCTGCTGTCCCTGCTGATGTACGGCTGCGTCGGGGTGATGGCCTGGTGCCAGGTGACCAAGGTCACGCGCCTCTCTTTCGACAACGCTTACAAGGGAAAGTCCATGATGTACCACGAAAGTCCCTGCTCCAACGGCTACATCTACATGCCGTTGGCCTTCCTGGTCATGCTCTACGTGGTCTACCTGGTGGAGTGTTGGCACTGCTACACCAGGAATGAGCTCCAGTACAAGGTGGATGTTGAGAGTGTGGTGGAGCGCATCCAGCGCATGCAGCAGGCCACGCCCTGCATCTGGTGGAAGGCCATTAGCTACCATTATATCAGGAGGACGCGGCAGGTGACGCGCTACCGTAATGGAGATGCCTACACCACCACGCAGGTCTACCATGAGCGAGTCAACAGCCACGTGGCTGAGGCAGAGTTTGATTATGGGAACTGTGGGGTTAAGGACATCGCAAAGAACCTGTTGGGTCTGGAGGACTTCCCCATCACCAGGCTGAGGTTCACCAAGTGCTTTAGCTTTGCCAATCTGGAGTCAGAAAACTCTTACCTGACCCAGCGGGCCAGGTTCTTCACAGAGAACGAGGGCCTGGATGACTACATGGAGGCCCGTGAGGGGATGCACCTGAAGAATGTAGACTTTAAGGAGCATATGGTTGCCTTTTCGGATCCTAATCACCTTCCCTGGTACGCAGCCAACTCCTCTTTCTGGGTGGCAGCTGCTTTCACGCTCTCCTGGCCTCTGCGGGTGCTGACCGAGTACCACACTGCCTGTGTGCACTACCATGTAGAGAAGCTGTTTGGGTTTGACTTTGTGCCAGGAAGCCCGTCTGAGGAGCGACCACAATGCAGACACATCCCACGAGTCAACACAATCGATAGCACAGAGTTGGAGTGGCACATCCGCTCCAACCAGCAGCTGGTGCCCAGTTACTCCGAGGCCGTTCTCATGGATCTGGCTCAGCTCTCAGGAAGCTGTAACAACTCCTCCGTGTGTGGAGACTACGGCGGCTACAGGCAGAACTGCGAAAGCTGCCATCGTGCCATCAGCAGCTCCTCCATCTTCTCTCGGAGCGCCCTCAGCATCTGCAACGCGGGGAGCCCCCACATCCCCTTCAGCGCCAGCCGCTTCTCGCTGAGCCGGTTGTACGGATCCAGGCGGAGCTGTCTGTGGAGGAGCAGCGGGAGCCTGAACGAGCGGCCCTGCCCCACAGAGAGCACGCACTGCCTGTCCGGTCAGCAGGCGAGTGAGGAGAACCCTCCGGCCTACCAGGACGCGCTGTACTTCCCGGTGCTCATTGTGCATCGCAACGAAGGCTGCCTCAACCACGACCACCGCTCCCTGCACAGAAACGGCTCCTGCGTGGAGACTTCTCTATGACCCTTAGCTGCCAGACGTATCTGCAGCACGGGATCTGATGATACAATTATAATATTGACTTCTGTTTCTACCTTTTACAATGGAGGGAAATTAGTCACCCGCAAGTTACCACAAACAAGGATTTGTTCAAGTTTTGGAAGATACTGTAGCCGAAACAGGAAACCTGGGAAAGCCCTTCCAGTACAGTTAATAATTCAGGAGAGAAGTTAATAAGGCTTCAAATTACCATATTGCCAAAAAGTCACGTACTGTCCACACGGACGAGAGTCAAATAACCCAGGAATACCAAGGAGAGTCGCATCCTACTGTAAATGCCGTACAAGGACACAAGTAACAGTATTTGGAGCCTAACATGTTTTTTCTTAAATGAAAGGAAAACAACATGGATGTCTGAATGAAAAATTAAGAAATCAATCATTGACTCTCTTGAATTGGGTGAATTATGAGAGGAGATGCAGGGGTATCAGCCAAAACATGTTTAGGTGAGACCAAATACATGCCTTATGGCTTTGATGAAGTGAAGTTAACTTCTTCCCAAATCTAAAATCTAAACATCTGCATGTGTAACTTTTTGATACATAGCTAATTTAAATCTGTTCATTCAAAGTCAATGCTAAATGGAAATATATTTAGAAAGGAATCCATTTCCATAGTATGAACATAATTGTCTGAAATATCAAGATAGCAGAAATCGGCTTGGCCGCGATGACATTATACTTACTGGCTTTCTAAATATAGCGACACAATCAATGAATAATTTAGCATGGGAGAGCTAAAGGACACAATAACTGAATCAACCACACTTCTTCAAACTGTTAATGAACTGTTATAAACTGCACATTTTCTATAATGGACAATTACATAGTAATAAAACTCACCACAATATTAATAGATCAGTGTCAACTCTGCTAGATTAAAATCTGAAAGATGCATTTTGTTTAATATTCAGTAATATTTCTATTCAGCCTACCTCCTTATTTAAGTGCCTGATCAACCGTTACTGACGAACATGAGCTATGATAATTAGCGTCAACTCATCATCCTCCCATTAAAACAAGTTGCATTTAACACTCATAATAACACATGGTACACAAGGCATCGGAGAAACCTTATATAATTATTGTTTAAAATACACAAGGTTTTAAGAATCAGCCCATACATATTTTCAGATGATTCTCCTCATGATGTAACACAGCTTCTGTTACTGCTGCATATCGGAGAGACAGCCAGAGAGCCGGCCGTCACAGACGCTCACTCCTGATAGTGTCAGATGTAATAATAAGACAGGATAACTTTAAAGATAAAAAAAGACTTCCTCTCAAGTGCATTATCTTAGTCATGCTTCATTTAATTTGACTGCCAGGCCATGCACAACAATACATGTTAAATAGAAACAGAGATGAGAACTTTTCAAAGAAATATTAGAAATAGTAACAGTTCAGCTTGTTTTAACCGTGAAAATAGAGTTGTTTTTTTGTACAAACGAGCCTTCGTCTGATGAGACCTGCACTGAAACTGGCAGATCAGTCTCCACCATTAAGATCATTTAACCCATTACAATGTCCAAGAATATGAATTATCAGAATCTTGTTTGAGGGCGGACATGTTGTGTTACTTCCTGTTACAACTCTTTTCTTCACAATAATGAGCCTTTACTGTAAAATTGAGTCCAATTAGCCACACTTATTACATTCCATGTTAATTTGGAGAACACAGACACAGAACATAGTCAAATCTGCGTGTTCATGATGAACACGCAGATTTGACAGTTTAGCATTAAAACATTTTGTAAACTGTTTTTCAGCTCACGGGCCGTCTATGCAAGCCCCTGGAACTCAGGATAGTAATCAAGGCAAATATTCTGCTTTGCAACAACTTCCCAAAATCTGGTCATCTGGTCATAACTTCAGGTTTGTTTTCAAAAGGCTTCAGCCAGAATAATACCGACATTGCATTACTTATGTTCCCATTCATTAAGCGGATGAAAATGGATGGATTGATGTTCCCATTCCAGATGAATCCATGTTTCAGACCTTCTTAAGATCTGAGTAAGTACTAGCTGGTATCGGGTTGCACCATTAGAACTTCAGAAACGTCTTAGCTACTAGAGATCTTTGTTGTGTGTAAATTGGTTAACGATAGTACTAACTCCCCAATGTCACACAACCTAACTGTTATTTAATAATGTAGTTATTGACATAACATTTTATAACTTGAAGTATATAGAAAGTTATTGAGGTATATTCTATTATTGTAAAGTAGAATAACAAATTATTCATACATCACTATCATAACAGCGAAAGTGTTCCTCTTCAAAATAAATAGGTCAAGTCCTGTGTTAGTTTAGAAACAACTTATCCCACCAGAAAAAGTAGTTTATGTGGTGCCACCCATTATAATGTAGTTATATGTAAATCTACACTCAGAGAATATTCATGACATTTTAAGCGAGTTGTATTGGCCTTAGCAGACAGATAACTGGGCTATTGGGCTTCTCATCCAACTTACATTTTGTTTTTTAATAAGCTTATTTCCCTGAGATGTCAAACTACCTTTATTGGTTATTGGATGGTGTACTACGCAACCTTTTTGAGCAACATGAATAGCATTTTAGCTAAAATTGAAATCAACCAATTAATGAATTTAGTTTCTCATAAAGGGCTGGATCATATCCCAGAATGCATTAGTCCGAAAGCTGTGCTGTCCATGTACTGTGAGGTAAAGTGTAAGCGTGAGGAAACCACAAGCAAGAAAGAGCATGCAAACTCCACGAGGAATGTAAACTCTATTTAGAGTATGATATGGGATTCAAGTCACTGTTTTATACTGAAGTCATCATCCATTTCTCATCAGCCAACAGGCCCCTCTGACAGCGTCACTGTGATCCATACCAAGTCATGAGAAGGATTGACCATGTGTTTACCGGTGCAATGTTTACATAACAACAGTGACATTCAAAACAGTTACAAATCTGTCTGGAGGGTTCATAACTAGACATTTATCCTCCATAGACGAGCATGACAGCTTTAGTCATGCGACGCTCTTTATCATGTGGATGAAGTAGATTAGGTTAGTTTTGATGTGTACTCTTTCACTCCACAATGCTCTGGGGTTTGTCTTTTTATATTGAACTGGTTTTGTGGATTTTCTAGACTGTAGGGCAGAAGGGATTTGTACTGTAAATAAAACGGAGACGAGAGGTTACAATGACTGTTAGTGCGCATCTTGTGCTGAGCTGAATGTGTCGTGAAGCGGGGATATTTAGGATGTGCAGATGTTACATGACGGGTTTGTTAAGCCACAAACGGCAACACAACCCTCTGAAAAGCTGTCAGGCAACACAGCCAACAGAATCTCTTTGTGCTTCTTATATATTATTTTGAATGACGTTGGCTTCCCTTAAAACCTTTGTAAAATCATATTTGGTACACCTTTAAATAACTGAAAATGTCTGAAGGGTGTGATTGATTTTACGACCGAGTACACACTATGAATGGTTAAGTGATAATGATTACTGATCTAAAGAGTATCAGTATTCTATCACAGATTGATCTATGTGCTAGTCCACCATCAACTTACAGAACAGCTTTGCCTCTCTTCATATGATTATATGAAAACAACTCGTGATTTTGCAAGTAAAGATGTGTTTTTGCTACCTGGCAAAGGTGTTACAAATATATTATTAGTCCGTAGATATAGGTTTTAAAAACAACAACACAAATCTGTATGTATTCCAACTCCACCACAATGTTGCCTTGATGTTACATAAGGACTTGAACCAAATATGTGTGGAAAAAAAGGCTCCTCAATAAACTGAAATGCTCACTGAAATACGTGTCAGATATTTCTGTCTTGTTCATTATGTGATTCTTCACACTGTGAATCGGAGAAGTCTCTGTTTTTGTACTTGTACTTTTTACACATGTTTCAAGTTAATACGTGTTTATTTTTGGGCTGCAACATGGGACAAGATGAGACATCCCTGTGTGAAATGTCATTTTTATTTTACGGATTATCTGTGGACATCAGAAATATACATCAGAACATTTTAATGTAAAAAGATCAGTTTTTCTTCTAACAGCAACGCTTATTGTAAACAACCAGCTCTGTTATTGTTAAAAGTCAGTAGTGGCCATACTGTGTGGCTAAAGGAACACGGCAAAGCAGGAATCAGTGACTAATAAAGATGAGCTTGTATTTCAAAGAGAAGTTGTTGGTGTGAACTTGGTTTTGCTCTTTCCAGTTTGTCTCTTTTGTTCTAAACTCTGGTTTCTCTCAACCAGCTGGTCGATGAAGGAAACGCTCTGCTCGTCTACCTCCGTCAGACGGATATCAAATTCTGTCACGCTGTTGTTGAGAGACATCGCCTCCCCCAGAGCTTTACCTCCATCCTGCAACACAAACACACACACACACACACACACACACACACACACACACACACACACACACACACACACACACACACACACACACACACACACACACACACACACACGTGTTTGGTAAGATCTGAAGACAGCCTCGATAACCTTGAACCCCGCTCCGGGCAACTCTATCCGTCTGAAAAAGCCCAGACTTTCTAAACTGCTTATTGTGTGTGTTAGCTCTGGTTTATTGTTACATCTGAAAAGGGCATTTCTATTTCTGTGAACAGTAGACCACGGTCACAGATATTGATGATATTGCACAACGCATTTCTGCTATGTGGGTGATTTTTGATCCTCCGCAGTGTATTTTAGTCAGACATATACTGTACAGTGAAATCCTGAATTGGAAGAAACATGAGGAGGGAATAATCTGATCTGCCTCTCACGGGGAAATAACACTTTCTTAGCTCTCCATTATTGCATGTTTTCCACACATGTCTATGAATAATTGAAAAGCCTCAACCTTTCAAGCTATTCTGTCTGTTACTTTAAGGCACTATATCCATGCAGCACTAGCGTGCTTTGGGAAGGAAGTCCAGGGTTTCAAAATAACCCACTGATTCAAAATAACTTCTTTCTATGCACATTCTTATGATCAAAGAAACACATTGTAAGGGACAACTATATTTAAATTACCTCATATGTCTTTAATCATGCTATGTCTTGACAACTATTGGACATAAGACTTTTTTCCACTGTTGAGTAATCTGACGGTTATTTTCTTAATTAATCTGCTCTATAAAATGCTCGATAACATTTTCTCTGGCACCATGATAAAGCGTTATACATATATATATATATATATATATATATATATATATATATATAAGCACTTTACTTTGTTTGCCCCCTGTATATTTAGTATTAGTATTTAGTTTTTTGTTTTATAATTATTTTGTATTCATGCTCTGATGTGCATCTCTGCTGTGATTTTTGCAATTTTTTTCAAATGTCCCCACTGTGGGACGAATAAAGGTATATAACATATCATATCATATCATGTAATGCCCCACTGTGAGTGAGTATCTAGAAATAGCAATGTACTTACCGCGCCCAGGTTGTTGCAGGAGAGGTTGAGGCTCTTCAGGGTGTTATTCTGAATGAGAACCGTAGACATTGCGATGGCAGTAGGCCCTGTTACTTGATTGGCTCCCAGGTGCAGGTGAAGCAGGGTGTTGTTCTTCAGCAAGGCCTTACTAAAAGCCTGCCCCCCCTCATCTCTCACACAGTTAAGACGCAGGTTGAGCGACAAGAGGGTGGAGTTCACGGACAAGGCGTGAGCTATAGCTTTGGCTCCCGGGCCTCTAATATCGTTGTCGCACATGTTCAGGGTCTGGAGTTTACTCCTGGTGAGCAGCTTTCCAAGGGCTCTGGCTCCTTTGTCTCCGATCATGTTGTGAGAGAAGTCGAGCTCCCTCAGGGACGGGTGGTCCAAAAGGTGTTTCACCAGCAGGCGGCACTTTTTGTCCTCAATGTGGCTTTGATGGAGCTTCAGAAGCTGAAGGAATAAAATGTCACAAAGAGTAGCAAGATTACGTCGCTAATAGCTAAATGACCTAGAGCACACATAAGTTGTCATGAGGCAATGAACATAACTGGCCTTTTCTTTGACAATAGGAACTTGAAGCCACTTACATGCCAGCATGACATATCATTTACAGTGCTTTATATAATGTTAAAATGAAGTATTTCAAAGAAATAGCAATAACATTTTTGATTGATCAATTACTCATTTGTCATAGAATTGACAATCATTTTACAAAAAATGTGTGACATGCAAGCAGTCCGACTAGTCACCTGGGACGTCATGGTGGGCATTTTTCTTTATTTTTTGAAATAAATTAAGTGAAAATAACCGATTACACCCTGAATAGATGCAGCCCTAATAACTCAATAATCTCTTGGATATTCCGATATCATGCACAGAAATCAGGAGCAGATATTCCGTGTTCTCGTGCAGGAGTAAACTAATGTGACAAAACGTTTGTGTCAAAGAGTGACTTATTTAGGTTGCAGCCAAACGCTGTCAAGCCTTTTCTTTGATGTAAATAGAGCATGAATCAAATGTTTGGGTAGTGCCAACAACAATGTTCCTGTTTCATGACATTAAGGACTGTAAAGTGTCAATGCTGCTTTTTAATGGGCAAGACGTCAGAAGTTCTGAATTACAACAAACACACACAGTCCAGGTAGTCAGGCTCTTCACTTTGTAGGAAGCTACAAACGGCTACAAGCAAACCAGTGAGGAGCAATTAATATTCACCTTCAAAGTCTTACAGGACATGAGAGCCTTGGCGAGGGACTCAGTATCTCTGTCAGTCATCTCAAACATCTTCCATTCAAAGTTCATACCGCATTGCTTGACCCTGTACACTAAATGGAGCTCTTCCAGATTGGTCAGCTTGTTGAGCAGGATGTTAAAGTCAAAGTGGTCCATAGACGGTCCGCTGTACTCATTGTCACTTGCAAACTCTGAACCATATTCCTCCTCATCCTCCTCCTCCTCCCTCGGGGGCTCCTTGATAGGTGGCAGGAGTTGGGAGATGTTCAGCCTCTTCACATAGTTCCTACAAAGAGGTACCATCTCGAGAACTGTCTTTGGCTCTGTTACATCTGGGATGAAAAGCTCAATAATGTTCTCCATGTGCCTCTCAAAGAACATTCGTTTCCAGCTGTGGCCATAATGACTGAGGTCACAAATGTCCCACCGCTGCTCACAGCAGCGCTTCCAATAGACACCGTCGCTGATCAAGTTGGCTGTCTTGTGCAGAGGCAGGGAAGTAGAGAGCCTCTCCTGCACAAAGTCTTTGTGGCTCGGACAAAGGTCTTGAAATATGGGCTTTTCTGTAAAAGGTAAGTTTGCATAACGTTTCATTTATATTATTCAGTAAGTGTATACACATCTGTGAGACAATGGTAGTAAAGACAAGCATACCCTCAAAGTTTCTCACAATGCTTTGCAGACAGAGTTTTGATAAATAAGGCACTAGAGTCAGGGACCAGTCTTGATCTTCAGCAATGACCCTCCTCAATCTCCTGCCGTCTTCAGCTGTGGCTCCAGGATACCCGGGCATTGTTGCAGGGTTTTGTATTCTGGTTAAAAATAAGTAACATTAAATTAAACATAAAAAGTGTCAAAAGTGGCACATCGTAACAATTACATTACATTACATTCATGTCATTTTGGGCCTGCTGCAATTGTAGATAGAGTCTTGCTTTTTTTCTTTTGTTTTTCTGTGATGACATTTAATGCCTGAATGAACTGTAACTAGACTCTGACTATACGTTGCATGCTGCCACATTCTGCTGCGAGCTAACTTAGTTAAAACCAGCTCAGCTAGCTAACTTTATAACTAAAGTAAGATGGCGGTCACACTAAAGTTAACGTTAATTAAACTGTAACAGCTTTAAGACAAGTCCTGTTGGGAATCCTTGACGAACCTGTTTTATAACATGTAGAATAGATAGTTACATAAGCACAACTCAACGTAAACTTTATCGTCTACTAACCTGCAGTGCGCTGGCGTGGGGCTTCAGTTGTCTCCTTGGTAACAGAACGCGCTGTCTATTTTTTGGACCTCGGAAATATTGAACACGCAGCCTTGAAGTTATCTTACGGGGAAGTCGGTGCACCTTTCTAAACATGCTGTAACTAGCGAAAGGCTGTGGTGTTTTTCGTAATGTTAACAGGAAAATCAATTTATGGAACTTTTGATAACACAACGTTAGGAAATAGTGAGTTCCTTTGTCTACATTTGAGTCAACGCTATATCTGTATATATTTTTTCCGTCACGAATCAGGAATTTCCCACTTTCATGGAATCCAACTCCGGGTTTGACCCAGAGACACAACATACGATAGTGAATGTGCTATCTATGTAAAAGTAATAGTCATATCATTACATCATAATTAGATATTGTTGTAAAAAACGTATGTGACAAAAGTTGCAGGTTGTATGGCACAGACACATACGTTGCATAACTTCCCCACAGGCACTATAGACACAATGAGAAATACATGTTCCAATATTTCCCTAATACCAACATATATTATTCATCAGAAATCCCAAACATAAAAGCATGGGTATCTGTTAATTATTAAATGCAGGAATGAAACAGAACTGAGTGGAGAAGACCACAAAATGATGATTAGACAGCCGATAAGTATTCACTTACAGTATACTGTTCTATGTGGCATCATCATTGCTGCAGGAGGCTGAAGATGCTGCAGTATTTGGTCGTATCTTGCTGTGAGGAACATTTGGATTAAACACAAAGCTGGCAGATGGACCTCGGATATGGACCATGGGCTTTTTGGATAAGAGTATATTGGAGTGAATCCATCTTTCTTACCAACAACAACAACACATAGCAGGGGAACAGCTACAATGTAGGAGAGTAAACATCAGTAAATAGCCCCAAAAGAGAATTCCAACTGTTATTAAATAACACAGAAATGAATATAAATGTACCGTAAATATGGTTTTCCTATTCCAAACAAAAGATGTTGTTATTTTATGGACGTAAATACTAAGATAAATTGAAAATTGAAAATAGAGAGTGAGAGAAAGCGAGAGAGAATGAGAGAGAGAGAGAGAGAGAGAGAGAGAGAAATGGATGGATGGTAAGGACATTAAAAGGTTGCTCCAAGAGTCGGATGGAGGGATGGACGGAGAGACTCCAACTGTATCCCCGAGGCGCTCCATCACTGTCGTCCTCATGTAACACAGCCTGACAGACACACGCTCCCTCGTACTCCGGCTTTAATGGACTGGCATGACATCAGCCGTCCACAGTGCAGGAGGCAAACTCGCTCTGCGAGTGGCTGCTCCAGTGTTTACTGGGTCGTCAGTGTGAATAAAGAATACATCAATAGTTAGAACTCCAAAGTTTATGACAGGAATTAACTGCAGTGTATTAGCAACAGTTAATTCCAGTAGTAAAGGACACAGATGTGTTTAAGGAGAGCAGCTATTTCAATTCAATAATCCTTTTTGCCAGCAGACATTTGACTCGTCACAGCAGGAAAAACACTAAAAACATCATAATCGACTGTTATATTCCAAGTGAGCCGTGCCAGTGTGCCAGTTTGTCCTTTTCCTACTGTGACATTGTGTAAAATCTCCTGATAGAAAGACAGAAACACAACTAACGTAAATCTTGCTTTGTCAGAACTTTAACTCACTTTTTCTTCAATAGCACCAAATGACATCATTCTTTGATGCCATAATCAGCAAATGAAAAGGTTTGGATGTTTACACGGTCACGCATGACAGTACTGCATGACTACTTCTTAATAGAGGGCCATAAAATAACCAGACCATGCAGCAGGATATTGTCTCATACGTCTAATAGTGCAGGATATTTCACATGGTCTATTGAATATAGTGATTATTGGCGGCTCGTAGTCCTCTGACTGTTATGCATCCACTGAGGGAGGACTGAGTGCTTCACCTTGCCAGTCAGGCCGGTGCCGTTACACTTACATTTGCTTTCTGAGCCCAAGGAGCTGTTGCATTAGTTGCTTGGCAACACAGCGTGTGTGTAGTTACCAAAAGACAGAAGGATTTAACAAAATGAAGTTTCTTTCCAAGATGTCAAATCTGTTTTTAATCGCCACACACACTCCAGTAGTGACACAGAGATCTACATGGGGAATGTGTAAAGTTATTGACGATCATATCCTATATTTTACAAACATTGACTTGGCAGGAGTTACATAAAGTATCACAGCAGTGGCACGAATGAGTGAAGTGATGCCTGTTACTGTATTTGACATGAATCTTGATTGACTGAAGGATAATGCCTCACTTTTAAAAAAGATAACCACAAAGTGAATTTACTGAACATTTATCACATTGTCTTACGAGATTCAGTTGTTTATGCGTCAGGAGGACCAGCGTTACACAAGATGAACTCTGGAGTGTTGCCAAAGGGAGTGATTAACGTTCGGCAAAGCACTACAGCTCGTTTGCCGGGCAAGGCAACCCCAGATGGGCAACAGAAAGCATCGCTGAATGAAACATTGAATAGAACAACAACAAACTAATTGTAAACGTCTTTGCTGGTTCCGTGAGTTTGGTCATGTTTATGGAGTTACAGTATTGTCACATTACTAATAGTAGTTCTTACAGTTGGTCTAATATAAAAAATAAGATTTGGCAAGCTGTTCCTACATTAAGAGACTAAGGGAAATCCACCTTTTGAACAACAAAAATAATGGATTACAGGATGTTAATTTACTGTAAAACAAATACTCTGTAAGTGGTAGTTTTCAGAGTACACTGTGAAATGTTCACCATAAAAACAAAACAAAAACAAAAGCAAAGTTGCTAATTTCCGACAAACTATTTGTGTCTGACTTCCCCATGTATGCTTTAACCACTTCCTGCTGAGTGCTCACAGAAGTTATTTTTTCATGCTATTTTCAAGTTGAATGACTTATTTCCTAAGAAACCTATGAGCACATCTCTGGTAAACACCGATTTAACGTGGTGCTTTTGTGTGATTCTTCAAGGGGAAAGTCCATTTTACAGTTCTAATTGATTAGTCGACAAAATCGGAGGAGTGTTAGTCAACTTAGAATTTCTTTGGCTCGCCTTCTTAGGATATTCAGTCCGGACCAAAGTGGTGGACCAACCCTCAGACTGGAATAGTTGTCTCTAAAGTCACACCTCTTAAAACAAAAACACTGGTTTGATCCTTTCACTGCCAGCAAAGGTTTGTCGTCTAGCTGCCAATCCCCATCTCAAATTTTAACTTATGAAGTCAGGCTTCACCAAAGAATCGTACTGTGTAGTAGGTGTGATTTCTGATTACATCAGGTTTACTAATTCCTATTAAGTGTAAACACAACGAATCAATGTGTGGACAAAGTCAACATGTGGCTGTAAAAGTGCGTAGGAAAAAAACTTTAATCCTTTTGTTGAGAAGAAAGACAAAAAGACATCGGATGACGTTACAAAAAAAGGAATTCTGGTTAATGGACTGATGAGAGCAAACTTAGCGTAAACCTCCGTAGAAAAAGGCGCTAATCCTCAAACTCATCAACACTTTCGTCAGAGTAACTGTAGAGCACACTGGAGTCCGGGTTCATGCTGCTGTCCGTTTCCAGGGAGACCACGGAGCTCAGGCTGCTGTTGATGGACACCAGGCTGCTGTCGCTGTCGCTGCTCCTGCTGCTGCTGTCGTCGTCGTGGATCACCATCACCTGAGCGGAGTCAGCTGCTGGAGGGAGAGGACACGGTGAGAGATTCCTCTTTGGAAGCATCCGAGAGCTTTCGAGTCCCTTTACATGACGACTGTAAAGAAACATTCACCTAGATCTTTGTCACCGTCGACAAAATCCACGGAGAGATGAAAAACGACAATGCGTCAGTTTGTCTCTCGATACTTTTGGACTTCCGTCTTTCTGCCCAAACCACATTTGAAATGTAGTTTCGTTTCTCAAAAAGGATGCACACTTTTCAGCAAACATTACTCTAACAGGGGTAAATAGCGTGTTTGTTAGGGACACATTAAACATATAGAATATCACTGTTATTATGGACTGCCAGAATCTAGGGGCAGTACATAGTGTACGTGATGCCAATAACACTCAAAGGCTTTGTGATTTATCAAATCAAACATAACATCTAATCGTCAAATGACAAAATGTTTGAAGAGTCAGGAACGACAAGCATGTGCACCATGACTGAGCGACATCCAACCACATTCCTTTCTGCTTTTGATAAAGTGCCACATTCTAGGCTGGGCTCTGCTCTTATTGTTTCAGTTCAAACAACAAAAGAAATATTCCCCTCAGTATCTTGTCTGCTGAATCACTGCCACATTTTAAATACCTCCCCATAGGGATCAGCATTGGGTTTGTGGTTTATACTTTACGTTATTGAATTGATGCATTATTTGTGAATCAGGTTGCATCTGTGGGTTTGAAGTGGAATGGAAATGAAACATTATTTACCTAATTACCTTCAATTCATCTGCTTTGTTTCTGTATTTGCTTCAATCACCTTGATCAAATTCGCAAAGTGCACATAGCTTTTATTTTTCCACCTTTGTTTATCGAGGGAAAGCAAGCTCAATTCGAGAACCACCTCAACTAATATGCATATCAGTAGTATTTCAATGCTAAATACTGATTTGCTATTCTTGTATCTGAAGGAAGAATATCAAGTGAAACTGAACAAAATCTGTACCAGGTTACATTACATTATATTTTAACTGTCCTTTCAGATGTTTCTTAAATTATATCATACCACCGAAAAAAAAAGCCTGCATGAGCCTCATCGTACTGCCACCTTGTGTCGGAAGCCCTCACTGTGCTGCCCACTCATTCCAACGAGCAGTTTGTTTAAAAGCATCTATTTAGCCGAGACAGGCTGAAGCAGTGCGTGTAATTACTCTTAAACCACCTTGAAAACCACATTTATATTAGAGCCTGTGATGAGCTGAGAGCCGCCACAGTGTTTACGGCTGAAGGCGAGAGGAACATTAGCCACTGCTCACCCAGACATGTCGACATGCTATGTGGGTCATCCGTGAGTGTGGTCCTGATGTTCAGTACCCAACACCACCGTCACATACTGTAGTTTGATGCGTGTTCTGTAACTGACATCTGACAGAGATAACCATGAAGTCACATCACGGTGGAAAAACAGCCTCGAACCATAATGTCTGGATAAGTTCTGCAGGATAAGGACGGCAAGGTGAGAAGACCATGTTTAAATATCTAAGCACAGCTTTATCTTTATATCAGGATGTTAACATATTTAATTTAAAATGTATTTCATATGGTTGTCTAGTTAAGTACATTTTCCAGTGTTTTAGTAAATCAAAACTTTACATTTCATTTAAAATATAAGCAGAAGTTATGTCAAGTGTGTAATTCTTCCACCTGGTACAGATTTTGTTCAGTTTCACTTGATATTCTTCCTTCAGATACAAGAATAGCAAATCAAGGAAGACTATTTTTGACTTGGGGAACTAATACTCGACTACATCAGAGCGGTCTTCACTCTCAGGAAGATGATTTGCGTTTCATAATACACCACCCCAAAACGATGATATATTATTGAACTTCGCCCTGTTTGATGAATTGTGTTTTCACGGGACAACAGCCCCAACCCATTTCAAGGCTGTCCCCCGACCTCAGCTGATGATGTCACAAGCTCGCTTTTCTGAAACAAGGACAAGCCAAAAGAGTCTAAAAGCGACAGAGCAGCAGTTAGGAATACAGCGAGCCGTTAGATACTAATGCCACTGCGGATAACGCACCTCTCACCTTTCCTCTCAGCGATGAGGGTCTGTCGCCTCGACTTCATGTCCAGGCTCAAGTTTTCCACCATGCTGTCGATGCAGTTGTCCAGGGCCAGACAGCGAGTCTGGGATTGGATGGCCCGTCGGCAGATGGGACACTCGTCTTTCTTTTTGCGCCACTGCTTGATACAGTGACTGCAGAAGCTGTGAGCGCAGCTCAGGATGACCGCCTGTAGACACAATCAGTGCAGATCAAAACATTTATATTATTATCGAGGCGTTCATGTTTTTGTGTTTGTCTTCAAGTACTTTTTTTTTGTCATTGCTGTGTAATAATTGCTGTATTAAGTTTTTGTGTCCGTTTTACTAATTTTCAACAGCATGCTTCATTAACTCTTATTCCTACCTCAATGAAGAGCTCGGAGCAGATGATGCACTGAAGCTCGTTCTCCAAAACTTCCGTCACTTGTGTAACTACTTCATCCTTTTGGGCCTTGGCCTTTTCATTTTCCTCCTGCAATTAAAAAAAAAAATACATTAATGAAGCTTTGCTGATGCCAAGCTAAACAATACAAAAAGGATGCTTAGATAATAAAGAAAGTTGTCATACCTTTGTCAATTGCAGCTCTTTGTTTTTGGCCAAAAGAATCTCTTCAAAGCCTTCACGAGAAAGGGCGAGTTCGCCTATCACTTTCTTTTGCTTTGAACATTGAAAACAGATTGACAAATTAATAAACTTTAAAAAAAGAAGAATGTATGTGTGAAGTCACACAACAGCACTCTAAAAGTTAACAATTTAATATGTGTATAGCGACATAATGTTTTGACAAATACATTGTTGAATGTTGCTTGAACTCGAAGTGTTATGCCACGTACCTCGTGCAAGGCCTCTTCCAACTGCTTTTTCAAAAGCTCCTCTTGTTGCTGTGTTTTCTGTGCCTGAATACATGAAGGTTACACTTTGATTAAAAAGAGAAAAATACAAAATAAATATACAAAAAGGGGAGAGTTAGCGTAGATATATTACTAATAGACAAATATGATGCATACCAAACAACGGTTTGAAAACAAAACAACTTTATTGTTTGGTGTAATATTTTATTTTCCAATGCAAGAGAACGTGCAGAGCATACAGAGCGCACTATAAACATTACAGACAATTACACAAGTTAAAAAAATAAGAAAATAAAAATACACAAGTAGATGAAATACAAATAAATAAATAAAGTAAATAGATAATTTCCCTCTCCCAAAGAGAACAAAGTTGGTGCATAGGATGATGACACAGCGCATAATTTAATTCAGAGCTGCAAATAGTTACAGTCCTATGGTACCGTCAGGGTTGTACCCATGTAATCTAAAAAGGCTGGCAGATATTCAAAAATAACATATATATTATACATCCTGGTGTGAGAGTTGTGTGGGCAGGTTTAAAAGGAATAGTCTCTAGTTTGAGGATGCATCTGTCTCCACACATCAGTCAGGTTGAGATCTTTCATAAATGAGAAGGTAGTCTTGGCTGCCTTTGTTTTGGATGTTGTTGTAGCTGACTCATCTAATGTAGGATCTAAGCCAAGATTAAAGTCACCTCCGACAAGTATGTTGTGTTGTCCCTCTGAAACTTTCATATAAATATCTTGAATAAAGGATTCATCATCACAGATGGGTGTGTATAAGTTGAACAATGTCCAGGGTTCCGAGTAGATGTGGAAATTAAGTAGGACAAAGCGGCCTGCTGGATCAATTATAGTTTCTTCAATTTCTTCAAACCCCCTGGCTTTAGAGTTAAATGAGGATGATAACATGTGTCCTACTCATTCTTTTCTCAGTTATACGACCAGATTGGGACCGAGTTTGGGTGTTTAAAAATAATTTTAAAGGGACTTGTTTGAACAGCCTGTGGGCCTGCGTCTACCTAGCTTCGCTGCATCACGTGACCCCCAAAACAAATGTATTGTTGAACAGAAAGACACTACTTTCAACTGTTGGTGATGCATATTCCATGTATGAAAGGAGTTCCATAAAAGCTCTTACCTCTAGCTGCCTCTTGCTGAAGGACTTCTCCAGCGTCTCCATCCGGTGCATCTTGGCTCTGAGCGTCTCCAGCTGACCATGCAGCTCCCTGACATGCTCCACTCTGAGAGGGTCAGCCTGCCGCGGCTCTCCCCCCAGAGAGGCTACCTGCCTCTGGGTGTCGTCTACCTGCTCCCTCAACTTCAGAATGTTCTGGCTGTACCTGCAAAGGGAGCAACATGTTTCTAACATTGCCCAAAAAATGCGAAAGTAATGATAATACAAGAGAGGCATACACTTACATCTGCAAGTTGTCTAGGTCACAGGGCGTGTTGGAGACTTCTGAGGGCCAGTCTACTTCCTGGACTTGTCTGCTGGGTCCAGTTTCCTCTAATTGAGCGTTACTGAGCCTCTGCTGTCGCATCACTGGTGACAGAGGGCAGGGCTTTGCAAAGGACTTGTCTGCAGAAGAGCAGCGGTAGAGCTTGGGCTTCGAGGTAGACGGCTCCACTTCTTCCACAGTCAACTTCCTCTTAGTCGTCTTGGAAACGAGGGCTGCTTTAGCGCCTTCTTTATGTCCCTTTGCCAAGTGGTGTTTAATGTCTTTAAGGGGCCGCTGGACAAAGATGTAGTCAAACTCCACTTCTGTGGATGAAGTGGAAGGAACGCCGAATTGTACAGAGTCTCCGAGCCTCAGCTGATGGGATTCTTCCGAGGGAACGCGGTTTCCATTCACCCACACGCCGTTCAGACTCTGAGGGGGGAAAAACAATACTTTCTTTACGAGCTTGAAATTAATATAATTGACTTAAGGAAATAATATCAAGAACAGGTTCACCTTCAAGTGTTGAGATATTGAACAAACTGATTTAACTATATGTTTATTGTTGAAGTTGTAGTTTGCAGTCTTGTTGAACTGGACTGTGCTTTTATTAAATCCCCTGTGTGGTTGTCAGGTGATACATATCACTTAAATCCTGCACTAGTGTGTGAGTGAAGTTTGGTCTGTTTACAGCACAGTGGACTTTTTCTTTTTTTACACATTTTATAATTAGCATGACAGAAAACATTTGGAAGATTAATCGTTTAATCTACCAAACCTAGAGAATGCAACATTACCTTTTTGTCTGTCACTGCCCACTGTCCATCGTCCCTCTGTTTGACCGCGCAGTGTAGTCTGGAGATCATCAGAGGACAGCTTGGAGACAGCAGCTGGTGGGTCACTTCCATCCCACGTCCTATGGTGACCTGGGCGGTCAGACACAGACGAGTTCACTTCACGTTAGTCTGCCAGGTAGCTGCCATGTACTGTGCAGCCTTTATCTTATTAAAGCAGAACACGTTAGATTACGACATGCTAAGAAAAACACCAACAAATACAAATGAATACGGAATATATTGTATTTGATGAAACGCAAACGCGAGGAAGTTTCGGGGTAAATGTTGAGTACATGTAGCTCGTTGGCTAGCATTAGCAAACTGCACCTCAGTGTTTTCGAACAAGCGAAGCCAGTCTGAATTTCTTCCGACTCTCATCAAACATGAAACCTCTGAGTCTGAACAGTCGTCCTCCTCGGCCGCAGCCGAGTCCGTCGTCAAAGTTTCCATCTTATCTCATTCTGTCAGCGGCTAATACGACTAGAATTCATCGCTAACAGTTTGATGCTACATCGCTCAACTGACGGTGGACGACTGCTTCAAGACGGAGAGTGACAGGCCAAACCGGAAACCGATGGGTTTCTTTTCAAAATAAAGGCGTTAGAACAGGTTCTAGTCGGACTGATCATTACATTTTAAAACAATGTTTTATACCTAACATTAAGTGATTGATCTTCACTTGTTCATGCCTGAAAAAAGCTAAATTTCACTGTCCAACAGGCCTAATGCAATAAGGACATATTCAAAATAATACTTCATAAACATGTTTAATAGACTGTCACCTATAACGTTGACAAACAAATGAACCATATGTCACATATTAATCATGTATTGTTTAAACATACTCATCAATAAAAAGCTAAATATATTTCAACATTTATAGAGGAATCAATGATACAATAACAGTTATGTATATATATAATTATAATTATATATATAAATATAATTATATATATATATAAATATATATATATATATATATATATATATATATATATATATATATATATATATATATATATATATATATATATATATATATACACACACACACATTTTCATGCTGTGTGTATTACATCTTTTTTTCAACCAACAATATGTACCACTGGTCAGAGGGTATTTCACAGAAAACTGATTGAGAACCACATGATGGATCCACTTCTTCCATCACTGCTCCTCTGTCAACTAATCTAGCTAATTCACACGGTGATTTTTTTTTTTGCAGTAGTGTCTCTCTCCTTGTATCAGTCTTTGCTCACTATTACCGTCCGCTCCAGCGACCCCGCGTCTCAAAACGTGCGCACCCGAGCTCCGGGCGGGACTTCCTTTCTCCGGCGGATGCGCTATGAGAGTGAACGTGCAGAAAGGGCTTGGTCCGGGCATCGCTGGTGTGTCTGGGTGCCTCTGGACCGCAGATAACCGGGCTGACGACGCCGCCGACGCCTCGTAGATGAACCTCCTCCCCGGCTATGCTGCCCTGAGAGCGCCGCGAGGCTGCGCCCTGCCAACATGTCTGAAGTCAACAAGACTATTCAGAAATGGCACGCCAGTTTTGAGAAAGGCACGGACTTTGACTCGTGGGGACAATTAGTGGAGGCTATAGATGAGTACCAAATGTAAGTCGCGTTCAACATGTGTGTCCTGCCTCCGCACCGCTGCTTCTCTCTGGGCATGCGCGTCTCCTGGTCTCCCGCTAAGCCTTCCCTGTGCAGGGAGAGAGCAGCCTGGAGCGGCTGCATGGCGCTCCACAAGAAGTTCTCGCCTCTGAGCGGCCAGTCCGCTCCTCACGGCAGTAAACAAACCCGACCCATCCATGACGTGATGTGGCAGCAGAGTCGCCTTATGTGTGTGTGTGTGTGTGTGTGTGTGTGTGTGTGTGTGTGTGTGTGTGTGTTTGTGTGTGTGTGCGTGTTGCATCCCAGATTCATTCACCACCGCTTCGAGTCCTTTCACAAAGCCTGTCATGGAAAAATAACCCAGAACCGCGTGCTGTGTTTTCGATTATGTTTCATGCAGTGCAGAAATTAGGCCAATATCCCCTCAGTATTGAGAAATAGTCCGTCACACAGACATGTTTCACACTAACTATGTTGTCTTTGCACACTTTTAAAGATGTGATCTGCTTTGTCTACATAATGTTATTATTAATACATTGCATTAATAATATAACATGAATACCCTGACAGATTGTTTTATTTACCAGAAGGGGGCGCAAACATCCACAATGTATCCACCTTTTCTGTTGCAAGAATCTAGAAGTTTGACTGCAAAGCATTCACTGTCTCTGTTGTCCTTTTAGTTTAGCGAGACAACTGCAAAAAGAGGTGCAGTCAACAAATGCATCCGACTTCACAGAGGAGCAAAAGGTAATCGATACACCTCTCTTTTATCTCAGGACAGAAAAGACAAGTGTTCTGCATAAACTAAAATTATTTTCTTTTTTTTTAGAAAACATTAGGAAAGATTGCAACATGCCTTGAGATGAGAAGCGCCAGTCTTCAGGTTTGTGTTGTTTTCTTTTATTGTGAAATATTTGGAATATATGGAATTGTAGAAAAAGGCAACTCAATTTATTTATAGAGCACATCTTAAAAACTAAAGTTGCTGAAGTGCTTTACACAGAGGTGCACATTACATTCAAATAAACACTGGATCAATAAGTAAAACAATAAATGAGTCTAAACCCTCTCAGTGCTTCCACATGTTTGAATAGTCACCAAGAAAGTGTACAACTTTTAAACTATTTAAAATGCTTTGCACAACTATTTGTCAAAACAAACTTCATTGAAGTGTTTTGCTATTCAACTGTCATCAAAAACCCTGATACAGGCAATATTTTTATTATTAAGATATTTTTTATTATAATATTTTTTTCTAAGTTTATCACTTAGTTATTACTGTGTATGTTCTCAACGTTTTATTCGTTAAGTAATAATTACCTTCGCATTGAAAATGCAGAAGGTAATGTTTTGGCCGGCGTGTATTTATTTGTGAATATGTCTGTCCGTCCGTCCGTTTGTTATTCGTCTACATGAGACAAAACTGAGCCGATTCTTATGAAACTTGGTGGGACGATTGGTCATGGCCCAAGGAACAATCGATTAGTTTTTGGGAGTGATTGGGTCAAAGGTCAAAAAAAAACGTAAATTTGCGATATCTCGGTTAATTGGCATCCGATTTGCGTGAAACTAGTGCCAAATTGTTCATAATTCAATCTTGTGATATGCGAAGGTATGCGCTCTACCGAGTGCCCATTCTAGTTATAACTTTTTTTGCTACAAACCGACAGACTTAAAACCCATAAATCCCCCTCCCCCCAATTTTTTTTATCAGAAACAGACTTCCCAGGGTTATTAAAACCAAAGGTCAAATCAAAAGCATATTTTCTTATAAATTCACTTTTCCAAAATGTGTCTTCCTCTCTGCAGTGCACACAGTCGAAGGAGGACTTCAAGTTAGAAGAGCTGAAGAAACTGGAAACCAGTAAGTAAAGTGACTGGGAGTCGACCTACTCGTTGAGCCTCCTGTGGTGACTTTCTATTCTGATCTTCATCCTTTTGTCGACAGTCATTCAAAACATCTTGACGTACAAAAAAGAATTTCCCTTTGATGTGCAGCCAGTGCCCTCGAGGTAAATATCTATCTCTAAACGCCCCGTGTTGTTTCCGTGTGGAGTTTGAATTTCACAGAGTGTCCTGCGTGATTTATGGAAGTTGTACGATGTGATTAGACCTGCCGCTCCTCTCCGTCAGGAAAATCCTGGCTCCGGGTGAAGAAGAGAACCTGGAGCTGGAGGAGGAGGAGGAGGATGCTGCAGCCGGAGCCGGTTCTACAGAAGCGTTCCTCCCCAGAGCCCCCGGTACTGACGAGTCAATGAAACGAGGGGCGTTTGATTCGTGGCGCCACGTTGTCCCGTTGTCCTGACTGCGTGTCTCTGTGTTCCTCTCTGTCGGTGCTGTGCATGGCTTCATCGCTCATTCCTGCCCGCTACATTTGCAGCTCCGCAAGGTACGGCTCTTATCCACCCCCATCTGAGCTGGGTCCCTCCTGCGCGACGGGCCTGAAATACAACATCGTGTTGCTGAATTGACTAAAGTGTGAATTCAGAAGCGAATCATACAGAGTTCATCTTCGAGTTTGTTGCTTTCTTTTGACTGTGTCGAGGTATGTTCATGTTCATGTAGAATAGATGTTTTCTCCTCCATCAGCCGGGAACTTAAGTGCCTTCCGCTTACAAAGTCAGTCTCTGTTCCACTAGCTTTGGCCAAACAATCTACTTTATCTATCTGGAATTTCTTTTGTCGATCTTCGTGACGAGCAGAAACATGAAAGTCATCCTCGAAGACTTCTTTACAGCGAAGAAGATACCGCTTCAGTTCACAGCTGCGCTCATCAGTTTTCTAGATGATGCCTATATGCGTTATTTATATAAGGACAAACCCACAGAGAGCCAGCACTGGACTCCGCAGTTCTCCAACAATTCCACTGTTCCGGTTCTCCGCCCTCGACCTCGGTTCAAGTCGCAGCAGTTAGAAGTGAGAGGAGAGCGTCTTTGTGCCACGTGTAGTGATCTGAACATTGAGCAGCTGAGGAGACGGATGTCCCCTAAGGAGTTGGTGGAGACCAAAGGGGAGCTCAAAGGAGAGCGTGTATTGGACGTGTTCTCCAGCTGGCCAGAAGCAATTGTGTGACTAGGCAATATTACTTATTGAGGTGATCATATGTCAATTTTGTGTTGTGGCTAAAAGAATCAATGTTTGCAGCTTTAAAATATGGTCAGAAACAAAAAAATCAATTATGTTTTAGTTTTCTAGAAAAAACAATAATATATGTTTTAATATCTAAAAGGTTACTTCACATGACAGTCTCTATTCTGATGGTGGAAAAAAATGCTACACTTTGGACTTGAGGGGTGTCACCACCTGTTGTTATGGCAACTGTTAATGTGTGCAATCTTCGTCCTTCACAGGTACCTTGTTGCCACGGTTACCATCTGAGCCTGGGATGACACTACTTACACTAAAGATAGAAAAGATTGGGTTGAAGGATGCCGGTCAGTGCATCGATCCCTACATGACCATCAGTGTTAAAGGTAATGATCCCATCACCTGCTCCAGAGCGCTGGATCGTCACCTTGAGACTCCGAGGATGAAACCAAGAGCACATTCGGTCTTTCTCCGCCTGCAGATTTGAACGGCGTGGATGTGAACCCGGTGCAGGACACACCTGTGGCCTCCAGGAAGGAAGACACCTACATCCACTTCAGTGTGGACGTAGAGATCCAGAGACACGTGGAGAAACTACCCAAAGGTAACACCTGGCCGCTTATCCAAAGGGAAGTAAATAAATGGAACATTTCACTCCTACATTACTAACGTCACAAAAATGTACAACTCAAAGGATAATTCTGGATATATTCCATATGAAAAGAGCTTAAAAAATCATCTGGTTAAAATGTATATTCGTTGTCGGTCTGAATAACGAAAGGACCACAAGCAACTTTCTTCATTTGTCAAAAGAATAGTCTTTTCTGGATCTGTTATTTCCCTCTGTATCTTTTATTATGGATATAATTACAGTCAGAGAGAGCTGGAGGGAGGAGACACGTTCTACATAATGTATCGCCATTTCCATTCAGTGAGGCTGATCATTCCACAGTGTCGGGCTTGATGAGTTATACTATTTAAGTTTAACCTGGAACATTGAGCCTAACAAATTAATTCCAGTGTTCAAGAAAAACCATAATCATATTGTGTGTTATTTTATAATGATGTCACAATCAGAATTTTAAAACATACAGACGCAAATAATTAATAGATAAGACAATTCCATTGGTAGAAAGTGTGTGTGTGTGTGTGTGTGTGTGTGTGTGTGTGTGTGTGTGTGTGTGTGTGTGTGTGTGTGTGTGTGTGTGTGTGTGTGTGTGTGTGTGTGTGTGTGTGTGTGCTATGCTGTTTGTTTAACAGACTACAGAGGAAACAACTCCACTCTGATAGTGATGATAACTGTGTCTTCTTCTTCTGCGTTGTAGAGCGAGTCCTCAAGTGGACGACACCCAAAGACATTCTGGCCGTTCATAGTTCTCTAACCATGTATTGTGTACGTTTTCCCAGGAGCTGCTATCTTCTTTGAATTCAAGCACTATAAACCAAAAAAGAGGTTCACCAGCACTAAATGTTTCGCCTTCATGGAAATGGACGAGATCAAACCCGGCCCCATCGTCATCGAGCTGTGAGTCGACTGCGGCGTCAAACGATTAGAGGGGTGTTGCTTTGCGTCTCGAAACCCGACGTTTATACAGTACCTTCTTGTGTTCCAGGTACAAGAAGCCCACGGACTTCAAGAGGAAGAAACTGCAGCTTGTGACAAAGAAACAACTCTATCTCCATCTTCATCAGACGTTACACAAGGACAGCTAAGGAGTTGGCCCCACCTCTTTCTAACCTCTCCTACATCCCTGTGGTGCTCCGCCTCATCAACTCCAGCAATACGAGAACACGGTTGAGCTCATTGGTTTTCTCTGACTTTAGGGAGAGAGTAAACGATCAGTAGCAGCAGCTCAGACTTTTGTATTCTTGAAAAGTGCATTTAACCTCCGTTGTTGCAAGAAACTCTTCTCCAAAAACTCAAGAACCCGTAGAAGTGTTTTTTGGACCGGTCAGAAGACGCCCGTCTGTTAACATGACAGAGGGTTCTGTTAACCACCTCATCTCCAGTCTTCCTTAGCTCGCTGATTTTGGGAAAAACACGGGACACAACATGAGTTATTGCAGGCGCTCAATTAAAATCACTGTTCTGTTTCTTTTGTTGGATTTTGGTCCCTTCATGTAAATTCAGTGAAACATTAAAAAACAACCATGTGGACGTGTTGGGGAAGTTCTGGCAGTTTGCAAAGCCACTGAATAAAAAACATGCATCACAGTCCCGAACGGTTTGTGTGCTATAATTATATTTAAGACTTTTATGGTTTGATATCAACTAAATCAGTATATTTAAAAGCTGTTACAAACTGGTTAATACACTTGGCATTACATCAATCTAGGAAATTGTGCTGGATTAAATAAAAAGCAATGATTTGAAGTGTTTTCTATACTTAGCAACTGTTTCTAGCCCAACATTGTTAGTTGCCACATTTCAGTGTTCCCATTTCATTATGTATCATATTTAGTCCACACACGGTTTCATAAATGCATTAAGAGTGACATGATTCATCTGGTCGTGGTCCAGTTTTCGAAGAACAGAGATCAGTGTTCAGGTTGATGTTCATCACCTCCAGAAATGTTTGTTTTTAAACTTGTTACATTGCAGATCAGATGTGTTATGTTTGATCTGTGTGGGATACATCTAGACTGGCAGTCAAAGGACAGCTGTGCTCTCGGTCTGACATTCTTGTCATAAAATAAACAATTGCCTCTTAATCCTATTATTTCTATTTTGTAAATTCACAACATCCTGTAAAAAAATAAATAAAGTTGTCTATAACACCATTTGCATTCAGATTTTGCAGAGGTTTCTTTACTAAAACGGCTACATTGGAATATTTGATTTTCTAACGTCAGTAGTCAGGACTCTAAATGAACTGATGATAGTAACTGTGTATGAATATGACATCGTAGGACCTGAGACCCGTGGACCGTTTGTTTTCTGACTGAGGAGATGTGTTTAAGCAGTTTGTTGGATGATTTCACCCAGACACTGAACAGACTGATTTTTTAGGATGGGTAATTTATGCAAATATTAGGTCCCTGAATGTTACAAACATGTTCTATTGCTCTATTAAATGTGGGTCAGACTAACTCAAGTAGTCTTCTTCAAAGCAAAACATGGACAGAACAAACGTCTTGAATAATTCATTAAATCCAACCAGTGTCAGTCCACATGTAGATAAATATGCTTCATGCAGTTTTTGGATAAGTTCACATGTCAACTACGGTTAATGTTTCTAACCCGGCAGCCATGCCTAATTTTTATCCAAATCAAGCAAATGCCATAAAGACATGTTAAAAAGTATTTGGGACCAGTGTAAAATACATTCACTGTGACCAGTTAGTAACATAACAGCGACAGCGTTTACATTCTTTATTATTAAAAGTTCTACCAACATAGTAAAATAAGTTATACATCCGGCCATCAAATTACACATTTGCTTTAAAGTCGACTCTAAACCAATAGCTTTGGGAAATTATGGAATTCCTAAACTCCCTCCTTTTTTAAAATAGTTTCCACAGGAAATGACATTTAAAAAATTGCCCCATAAAAATCATTGCTATATAATTCTTAAAAGATCAACAAAAATCCTCTGGCATATAATTAATTATTGCACAATAAGCTTTTTAGAAAAGTGGAAACCCTCTTTACGCATTGATTTCAGACACATAATTATAGATGCTTTAATTTAAGGACCTTCTTTGTTTTTGTTATAAACATCTTTGCAATTTCATATTTTATAACTTAAATACGAAAATAATCATGACCTTTGTTTAAACTTGATCTGGGGTGCTGATGTGATGGGTTCAGGGTAAATGCAAGTCCTCTGCCACAGCTGGTGGCATCTTTAAGGCTGGACCATTGCTGGCCTCGAGTCCTGAGGGGCCTCCTGCTTCACCTGCAGGTCCTGCGGTCTGGAGCCGGGGTGCGAGTTCTGGAGGGCGTCGGGTGGAGCGTGACCGTATGTGTCCCCGTGTGCGGGATGGAGGGGGGCGCCTGGAGGCAGGTTCATTGGTGGGCTGTTGTGGTCTCGTGGTCCTGGGTAGCGCATGTCATGAGGGACAGGTGGACGTGGTCCCATCGGTCCCATCGGTCCCATCGGTCCACGGACACCTTAACAGAACAATTTAAAAAGGAAAATATTACTTATGACACAAGGAGAGACGAACACCATCCAGAGTACTGCTTCGGTACGCACAGTTTTCAGGGAGCAGCCACAGACGGACACAAGTACAATTAACTATCAAGACATGCCGAGAGTTCTATGTTTAATGTAGCATACAAACTTCATATTTGTGAAAGACGAGGCATTTATTACTGATCTATCACGGTTTAGAAAGTACAAATGTCTTAAGATATCAAGAACTACTTCTCTATCTCTTAGGTGGTTACTTCTTCTATCTGAAGGTAGTTTTTGTTCAGCTTGACCCAACCGTACATTTCATGTTCATTAGTAGATAGTGTTTTTTTTTCTTCTTCACGCAAATACTTTTTTATAATGAAACGTGAAAAATACTAACAAAGGGCAGAACGTACCATGTGGCATAGACATCGGCCCAAAGTGATGAGGCGGAGGAGGACGGAAGTGTGGCTGTGGTTGACCCCGGGGATCAAGGACATGTGCAGGGCCCGGCCTTGGGTGGAATGAATGTCCGTTGGCAGGGCGAGGTCCAAACTCTCCTCCCATTGGTCCAGGCAGTGGCATACCTGGATGTCCATTGGCTGGTAGTGGAGGCCCATGATGTGGAAGTACATTGGGAGGAAGAGGACCGTGAGGACCTGGTGGAAGGTGGTAGAGGCCAGGTCTCGGAGGTCTGTAAGCTCCAGGCGGTGGCAGGCGGCCAGGGTGGGGTCCAGGAGGGAGAAGCTGGTCATGGGGACCAGGGGGAGGTCCTTGGACCATGTGGCCTGGTGAGTCCCTGATCGGAGACGCTAGGAAAGATCCAGGTCCCTTAAAAAAAAAAAAAAAACAGCATAATGAGAAATTAGATAATTTGAATCGTTCCGGTGTGTGAGTAGATGCGGATGACCATTTTATTCATGCAGTGAAAAGATCCACACACCAAAAGTGTATTTAGCCAGGCTCAAATCACATGGACCTCACACCATGATTATTTAGGTGAAGAACCAAAACCACTTCCACAAACACTTGACACACAGAGTTGCAACTTTCAAGAACCCAAATATTTTCCAAGACACAATTTAGCTGAAGTTTAGACATGATGGATAGAACCCCTGCTTCTCCGAGTGCTGTGAGAACAGGGGAAACCACACACACTCAGCCCAAAAAGTTAAGTCGGCCACAGTGAAGCAAAAGGCCTTGAATCTCTTCCCAGCTTTAGGGCAGAAGGTGGCGAGCTTGCAAACGCCTTCACACTCGGACTGGCCAGTCTCCGTACTCACTGGCTCTGGACTGTCTGTGGAGGCCTCAGCCTGTGTCTCTGCTTCTATCTGTGGATCTACTTCCTGTGTCTGTTTTAGAGCAAGGACATACACAACGGAGACATGTAGGTAGGAGCTCTAGCCCTGCGGATGAAATGAGGGAAGGCAACGTGTAAACAATGATGTGCTTGGATAAGGACTTACAGTTCCGTCCAGGTTGGCTGGTGACGAGCTTCGGGGGCCCATCATGTCTGAGAGAGGAGAAACGGCACAGAACTGTAACGCGGCGAACACAAAGGTGAGCTCTTTAGAATACAGAGACGGCGGAGGACATACCCATCCCCGAGATGTGTTTGCCTTCAGGGTAACGGCCATGTGGATCGGATGGAGGTCGTGGACCTGAGGGGAGAAGAACACAAGATAAATTGACAGCCGCCATTCATCAGGACTGTAGCACTCTTTCAGGGAAGACGGTTGGAAGAAGAAAATAAGGAGGAAACAAATACCAAAAAGGGCAACCTTTGAACTAAATGATTCAACTAAAAGAAACAAAACAAGAGGAGTCAAAGGGGAGCTGAAAACAGAGAAACCAGGATGACACGAAGAACAATGAAGAAGAACTCAAGAAAGTCAAAGATCTGAAAAGAAACAAGAGTCAGGTGTGCAACGGAAGAGAGATAAAAAAAAGGCAAACGGCTGTTGCAGAGTGATGATGTCCAACGGTGGCGAGGGTGAAGGAAGGTGAAGTACTCCACTGGGACTCACCATACGGGTCAATTCTTCGCCCCACTGGGGCAGAAGGAGGGCGCCTGGGACCCTCTATCATTATCGGGGGGGATGGTGCACCCCCACTCACAGGAGAGGGCCCATATGAATCTCCTGTTATGATCAAACCATCCATTGGTGACAATACACTACAACACATGCAGAGAGCAAGTCCTCGTTTCAGGCTCTCCGACACGGCCGAGCACATAGAAGTGACAGATGTACGACCGCGTCAATCCTTCTGGTTCACATGCGGGATGTCATTAGAAAACGGCGTCCTCTTCTGAATGCTGTGGACAGGGTTCTTACACATGTTGACCAATTGAGTTCCATGACTTTATACCAAATTTCCATGACAAAACTGAAATCTCGGTATAAACATGAACAATTTAGAAAAAGGTGGTGTATTGAGAGCGTACGCCGGCTTACATTTTGAGCGTCTTTCTTTAAAAAACATGTTAATTATTTCAAACTTGACATGAATGAACACGTGATAACACATTTCCATTACTTTTTCAAAACTTTTATGATTTACATTTTTTCCATGACTTTTCCAGGCTTGGAAAAGACCATTTTAAAATTCCATGAATTTTCCAGGTTTTCCATGACTGTACGAACCCCGTGTGGAGGATGAGAACCGACCCAACGGGAAGAGAACAATAGGTCTGTGGCCCGCTTACCTTGGCGAGGGCCTGCAGGTTGTCCAGAGTTGGGTCTGAAGAGAGGAGCGCGGCGCTCATTGAGCTGCGACATCAAGACAGCCAGCCTGGGGAACAGAACCAAACACTTTGGTTAGATGCAAATAAACTCCATGGGTAGGGAAACTAGTTCTTCCTTTATTGATTGGTGACATTCTGAAAAGACTCCCAGAGCCCCTTTGATCACATCATCCACATGCAGTCCAAAACCAAGCAATATTTATTTTTTAAGAGCTGGAAGAAGTCAATGAAGTCCATTTCTGATGATAAATCTAATAATTTAAACAATATGTACTAATCCTGACAAACTTACTTTTCACGGAGCTTTGATGATTCAAGCTTCTCTTGATTGAGAGCCCGCTCTGCATTACGAGCATTTACCTGGAAATGTAATGGAGAATTAGTGTGGAACTAGCATCCCCACGACTCAGCTCGTTAGCAATCTTAAATATTCATTTATAGCATATTAGCAAATATGTAATAAACTGTGCATACCCAGTTTGAGTGAGTTTTGTTTTCCTGTTCTTTTATCTAAAAGAGACAGAAAGTGGACAAGACAGTCAGTCACGGTTCAGCGAGGGGTCTCTGTGCTTGCTCATTTACAGATGAGTGTCTACCTGCTCTTTATAGACCTCCTCCGTCTTCCTCATCTGGTCCTCCATTTCATTAATGCGTTGCCTTAAGACTTTAACTTGCTCCTCGGCCTCCACCGCCTTCCCTCCCACGTCGGACAGCTGACTCTCTTTGCTGCGCCGCTCCAGCTCTTCCTTCGTTAATCTCCTGCAGGCACAGAAACTCTCAAATAACGGCAACAAGGGGCTCCTTCACATCTCTCAATTTCAAAGATGCATATGTTCCTTTTCATGAGAGGCTTCACTGGATTATGCTCAAACAGCGACGCTTACTCATCTTCATGGTGCAATGACAATAGATGTTCTAGTGTGTAACAGCAGCTAATAAATAAATGTGTTACGGCTTCACTTACTGTTGCAAAGCATTTTCCTTCTGCTGATACATCTCCACCATAATTTCGTTTTTCTGCTGGAGGACCTTGAGCTGGTTTTCAACATGGCCCTTCTCCCTTTTTATGGTTGCGATCGCATGCTCCAGCTCCTGGTGTTGCTCTGTTGCCAAATACAACGGTGCGTTGAGAGCGGCAGGAAGAAAGTCAGATACAAAGTTCATCCAATTTCGCCAGATAACACTTTCATCAAAAGAATCACGAGCAGCGTACCTTCCAGTGACTTTCTCGTCTTCTCTTCGTTGAGTAGTTTGGTCATGAAGCGATCGCGCTCCTCCTCCACCACAGTGAGCGTGGTCTGGACCTGGACGCCAACAATGTGGATTACAACATTTTAAAGCAGGTGCGTTATCAGTATTGAATAGAAGGTTATTTCGTCATCTTACCCGAGAAACATCCATCATCTGTTTGATCCTGCTCTTTATGGCAGTCTTCTTGTCTGAAAAAGACACTGAAAGACCATTAAACATTTAGTATGGAGCTGAACACAACATCTGAACCTCTACTGGATACTTTTGCGAGCGTACAACTGCTTTCATTAAGCCGTAACAGAGTGGGACTAACCAGGAGCGACTTCACCATTGGCTAAAACTTTGGTGTCACTTTTCTGCAAATCACAAGCATCTAGGTCTGCCAGAAGTTCAGACAGCACCTGTGAGGAGACACGTTGGTTTGGGGTAAGTTAATCATTGTATACAAGTTAAGGACTTAGAAGTATGAATTGTAACAGCAGTTTAAAAGAGGGAAAGAAGATCCTGACCTCCACATTGTGATCCTTGAGCACCACGGAGTCCTCCAGCTCTTTCTGGGACTTCTGATAGACTTTAATCTGCTCGTTCAGCTTCAGGTGTTTGTCCTCCCAGTTCTTAATGGTCGTCTTAAACTGTAAGAATTGGCATGTCAGGAAAGTGCCTCATCTAAAATGTTCCGGTTTTAACTAACGGATACAAAATCTGATTCAAATACCCATCAACTGAGACTATTAATGAGACAGCTGGTTCTATATTGAAGCACACTGATAATCCTCTGATCACTTCTCCCTTTCCAAGACTGAGGTGAGGTGAGCCATGGGTCAGAGGTCTGAACAGAATCCTTTAAGAGGAGGATGTGGAGTTCACATTGGAGTCCACCTGTCGCCGTTTTAATATATGGCATTCCCATTCACAGCAGTATTAATGAACATGTCACATTCATTTTTATCTCCTACTTTCTACGATTTGTTACTGTTTTTACTTTACTACTTCTGGCCCTTTAACACCTCATTCATTATAAAAATCAAAGCAACATATTTTTCTTACCGTTTTATTTTCTTCTTTTAGTACTGAATAGTCCCTCTCAAGACATTTGTGCTGAACTTTTCGGGCATCTTCGCGAATCTTGGCCTCGTCCAGGAGAATAGCACTCTGCAACAAAGCCAGCAGTTGAAAAGAGAAGCTGAAACCCAGAGTTTAGGTTAATCTTGCATTGTGCAAAGGATTACACAAGGACTACCTTAGAGAGAGCTTCCTGAATCTTTTTCCTGCTGAGCTGTAGCTTCTCGTTTGACTTCTCCAACTTCTCGATCTGTTAAAGAAACCGCTAAGCATCATTAATCTGAGACGGCAGCTAAAAACATGGCAAGAAAGAAAAATGATTAAATTACCCTGGTGCCATTTTGCAGAGAGCTTGCCCTCTCGCCTTCGAGTAGCTTAGCATATTTGTTTTTTTCCTCAGCTATTTGTTCATTTCTTGTTTCTGCCTCCAAAACTTTACACTGCAAATAAGTAATGAGAAAAAACATTGCATGTTTTTTGATGTTGAAAAAAAGCCATTTGATGGATAAATGACAAACCGACGATACACTCAATGAAGAGTTAACAAACAAAGACAAAAAGTATCCCAAGTGCTTACCTCCAGGTCTTGCATCCTTTTAATTGTACAACTAATGGTTGTCTTCGACTGTTTTTGATTTTCTTTCAGTTGTTCGGTCTTCAAAAATGAAAAATAAAAAACACAATTGAGAGATTCAGAAACAAAAACATATATTTTGTCCAAAGTGGTTCAGAAATATTTGATCTCACTAGCTTACCTGTTTTTGGAGTTCGGACATTTTGGCGAGAGAGTCATTCTTCTCTTTTTTTAGTGCCAGAATTTGCTCTCCCAACCTTTTTTCATCAACTGAGTCCACAAAAATGTAAAAGAAAGTACACAATCAGTTACATTAATGTTACACGTTGTAATGTAATACAGTATTTTTGTTATTTAAAAGGAGTAAAAACATACCAAGGTATTCTCTCTTCTTTACCTTAAAATATAGAAAAGGGCAATAGGTAAAATCAGTTTGACGTCTGATCATCACTTTGGGATAACCGTCACAGTATGATCATCATGTACATTGAGCAGAGATGAGAGCAGCAACGGCGCAACACTTACTGCCAACACGGTCCTCCAGAAGAAGAGGGTGAAGGTCACGACTCCGATCAAAGCAGTGATGACCACAGCTTGCCAAGGACAACCAAACAACGTTTCCCCTGGCTTCCACTCTTCTGGCAGCAATGAAATCACCTGATGGCACAAACACAACTACATTGGTAAGGAATGACCAGAGAGCCAATGAGGAATGATCAAATAAAGCTGGTTTATGATAACCTTTGAAGGTAGGAGGTCAATGTCTCAAGGCATAATAACTGACGGGGGAGATACCGGTGTTACTCTTCTTACTGTGTGAATAATATCACGATGAGACTAAAAATAGAGACTGAGGGCAAGTCAATACTGGCCAAAGCACAGCGAGACACTGCAGCAGGCCTACAGTAGCTTAAGACTCAAAGCAACTACCCCTATGTACATGTACCTCAAGACTGAGATGCTGTGTATTCATTACCCAGAAATAGAATGAACACAATAAATGTGTGATCCGATACTCTATTCACACCACTTAGAGGAAAGCTTGTCAAGATCTTAACAGCACAATAAAAAAACAAGCACTGTCCTAACTCCACAACCATGGTTGGAATAACAAGGAAGTATTACATTGGGTAACATTGAGTCTTTTACAAAGGGTGGCCGTTACAGTGCTTCTTTCAACTGCTCCTTGCAAAATCACTAGTAATGTTACAAATACGAGCCAGTTGGGCTTTAATTTTCAGTAAAATCAATTATCATGTAGTGTTTTCTTTTTTTTTTTGGCTGACGTATTTATGTATTGTATCAGTAGTCAAAACAGACAATAATTGTCCTATTTCATTAAGGTCGAGTCAGACTAAGAAGAACTCTGCCTATTGCTCCAAACAGAGGAACCTTTGAACCCAGCATGTGGCAATTCACACAGGAACAAACACTCTCTCCATGAAACAGAGGGATTACAGGTCCATTTACACACCACATTGCCCGACACGATTTAGAGGTTCTCTTCAACTAACTTCCCTTCACTCACTTCCATTTACGCCGTTTAAGTATAGCAATGCACACAAGCAGGACTGTAACCCCACACTACGTTTCACTCAAACTCTGAACTGCACAAATAAAGATACAAGAAGACCCAGGTGGACATTGAAGATAATCCGGCATGCGTTAGGTTAGGCGAGTACGTTCATTAGACACTTTAGTTAACGTTCAAGTCAATTTGCATCAGCCAAAAGCTCATCAACACGTCAGCAGTCCAGGGCAGCGTCACGACTACTCTTCACACATGGCTGCACTCAAATGTCCACTTACATGGTGCAGCTCCTTTAGAACAAACAGGTAGACGTGGTCCGGCTCCATTACAGGTCTGGGTGAAGTATCACTCTCCATGCTCGTCTTTGAAACCCAAACGGAAGTAGCACGAGCAACGCTAAGCTAGTTTGACAGGTATTTGCTCGCTAGCACGTCAGTGGCGGCTGTCCTCGACGTAAACTGGACAGTTAGGTTCACGGTAACGAAGTCGGCCGTTGAAGCCCTCGGCGTGTGGATAATGACACAACACGTCGTTACAAAAAGTGGCAACGTCAGCGGGTTGAGACGGGCGAGAGGAAGGACTTGGCAACAACAGTTGGCTAACGGCAATAACAGAGGAGTCGTCGTGTCGCATTCACTGACACGAAGCAGCCGTCAGACTGCAAACGCTGGCTGAGTTGGAGGTTAACATATGGGTTAAAATTTAAACACATAACGCAATTAAGAACCTGAGTTAATTCGACAGCCCGTAGATCATTGTAACGCTGCCTTTTATGATGAATGTTTGCTCAATCAAGGCCCGGAGGTTGTGCTAGTTGGCAGCTATGCTCCGGCTGTATTGAACTACAGCATCCACCGCGACGCGATGGGGGGGAGGCCCGTGGGACGTTCACGCACAATCGGACATTTGACTTCCAACATTCACCCGATAATCGCCGACAACTCGTGCTTAAATCGATCTGCGTGCTGTCTAAATGTGTGAATGCAGGAGGATGCAAGGAAGAATGCTTGAACGGCCTTAGACATATTGTGGGCCAGTTAAATGTGATCCGTATTTTATCATTTGTTTAGTAAATTTGTACTTGTATGAAAAATAATATCTCAAAAATCAGGATCATTAGACCAAATTAGAAACAATTTCGAAATGTGTCCTTATACCTTTACATGTGTGTTAAGACGTACTGTGATTGTGACCAGATTTGTGGCCGTTTAGTTTCGGGCCAAGCAATAAATGGGGTCCATTTTCCAATCTACAATATCCTTGCAGACCTACCGACTGGACCTGACACGGAGCACCAAGGAGAAACGCGGAACAGACCGACTCTGCTAAGATCATTAGTAACTATGCAGAAGTACCTTTTTTAAAATTAAATTATATTTTTCTATTCCCTTATTCCCTATACTAGTCCACAGCCTGGTGGTTGGGAACCACTGGTTTAGGGGATGGTTGAAGTCACAGAGTAAAGAGAGGGCTGATTCTAAAAAGATAAGTGCTGAACTAGTGAATGCTAAATCTACAATTCTTATACTTGCCTCAATAGTCCACTCCACAATTTTACTCTTGATCATCAAAAGGATGCAGCCCATGTAAGCCATCCCAGTTGAAAATAATCCAATTTCTTCTTCGGTAATTTCAGACACTGGTCCCGTGAAGTCCAAAGAACCTGGTGGAACAAAACTCGCCTGTTAGTCAGGTTATGCGTGTTATGAACAAAGAAAAACACGAGAACCTTCCATTACAGTTAGTAATTTCATTGCATTTAAAAATAGTCAAAATATCATGCGATTATTAAATAATTCATCCAAAACCAGGTGAGTCAATTAAAGAACCAAACCAGACTTACTATGACTTGGACTCATTTGCTGAACCCAATAATATCCTAATATACTATAGTCTCAAGTGCTAAAATCTGTGTTTCATTATGCCCCAAAGAGTGAGGATTTTAAATATATATATATAAATGTAAGGTAAGGGGCTTGGCAAAAAGAAGGAAACACCTTCAGAATAAAAGTCAAGTGAGCAACTATTTTTTGTAGGTTTAACAATCCTAAATAAATAAAAATGCATAGACATGAAATACCAACCTGAAGGCGAGGGCTCGACCTCGACATCAAGGCCCGTGTCTACGGGATTTTCCAGGGTGGCTTGAGGGACCTCTTGCATCTCATCTGTTGCACTAAAGATAGGCTGATTGTCTTTGTTCTTATTAAAGTGTCCACCATCCTCCTCCACACTGACATCCGGCCTACTGGCCGCCTCGTCCAAAACTATCTGGTCTTTAGTCTCTGCTGGCTTCTCCTCATGTTGTGTAACTGTGAGGTTGTTATTGCTCACAACTTCAGGGACACCGTCGATCTCTTCTTCGTCAACAATGTGGGGCATGTCTTCTTTTACTTGTAACTTGAGTTCATCTACAGCAAAAACACGAGCAATGAGGGATTAGTCATTTTTCCGGTCCGTCTTAAAGATTTCTGGATGGTCATCCATGTAGGAGATGTTATTTATTTTCTGGGAGGTGGAATTCTGTTTTACAGCAAACATATTTGAGATAGGGACAGCAGGTGTGGCCTATGACTGTCAAGAACAAGGTGTTTATTCAGGAGGAGGTAAGTGTGACTCTTTAATTGCAGAGAAAACATTTCAATGAAAGGTGAGAAGAGAAGAGTAAAAATCAACTGGAGTGGAACTATTTAAAATCTGTATTTGGGCTCGAGGCTATATCACATCCGTCAAACAAAATAAATGAACATTTTGAAATCTTCAGAACTACAAATTAATGACACAAGTTGTCTCAGATCCAAATAGCAAATAGAGAGTCCACTTCTACAACATGGTGGACAAATAATGCATAATCATTATTTTAACTTTTTTACTTGTGTGTGAAAGGCCCAAATCAGAAGTTAAAACGGACTATGCAATGGTACAACCCCAGACCTAAAAACCTTTATCTAAACTCTGAAAAATAAATAAAAGAAAACCTACCTTGAACGATACCCAATGCTTTTTCTGTGACCAGAGGCGTGCTGTCATTGGCTGTAGAATACTTCTGTCGGAGGCTGAATGCGAGCTCCTGCAAGTCATCCAGTATTTCCGTCTCCTTGTCCAAAATGCTTGTGTCTGCATGTTGGTCATAACTGCGTTTCGGGCTCCGGCTATCCAGCATCTTCTCGATCTCGTCCAGGATGGCGTTTTCAGACGCCTCCAGGATGCGCTCGAGTGCATTTTCAATGTCTTCTGTGGAGCCCGTGTGAGAGGTAGCCTGCAACTCAATGTCCAGGTCAGAGAACATGGCCTCCACTCGGAATAGATTACTGAGACCCAGCAGCTTTTGGAGCTGCTCCATGTTCTCCCCTGTGAAGTGGTCTCGAAGCAGAGTCAGTCTCATCACGCTGTCGCTGTATTCTTGCTCCTGAGTCGGCACAGTGGGCGGAACCACTTCAGAGGAGGATTCAGGGTCTTTGTTGTCGGATTGTGAGAAAGAAAGTGCATTTTCATCGTCAAGTAATTCTTCTTTCTTTTCCTGCATCTCCTTCTCTTCATCTGAAATATGTTCCTCGTGAATCTCTGGTCCCTCCAGGGATAATTCTGGACTCTCTAAATCGTTAATCAAGTGGTCATGTGTGTGATGAGGTAGGCTTTCATCGACGGTCTGTTCATCATCTTTCACATCGGATGCCGTCTCCTCCGTCATCGGGTCTTGCTGTATTTCAGATTCAGCTACTTCAATATTTGTCACCACTTTGTTTTCATTAAATTCATCATCCAAATCCTCACTATGCTCCATTACAACGCTACCGTCATCATCATCATGAACCTTTGCAACTTTGGACATTTCTTCTTCTTCCACCTCACCCTCCTCCTCTTTTTCATGCTCAATGGGTTTATCTGTTGTTTTAAAAAAGTTTTGAGCGTCAGGAATTGCAGAAGTATCAACATGCGACACGGGATCCACTGATATTCTAGATGTTTCTGTTGGATGGTGTATTGGCACACCGGTCGGTTCCTCCAAAGCGTCCGCGGGGCCGATCACTTCTGCGTCACTCTCATCGTCATCCCCATCAAACACGGCTGGCTCCCAGTTCTCAGGCTCTTCAGATGATTTCACCACTATTAGTTTTCTTTCTCCAGCCATCTTTTCTTCCTTAAAACTCGTATATGTTGTGGAAGCAGCCTCTTCGTCCTCATCATCGTCTTCCTCCTCTGAACTCAATTCCTGTGCTGTCCGCTCTCCCCCAGTGACAACTGAAAAAACAGCTTCTCCAATCGACGTCCACACGTTCTTCTCCTCCGCAGCCTCTGGCTTATCATCATGTGGAGGGCTTTCGTGCCTGTTCAGGGAATCTGATGCCGGAGTGTTGATGGTTTCTGTGAAAAAAGACAGCAATGGAGTTTCTGCTGTAACATCCACGTCGTCTTCGGGATCATTTTCCACATCTTCATCCTCTTCATACGGGGTAACGTTCTTGGTGATTTCGTCGTCGGTGACGACGGCATCAAAAGTTGTTCCAAATGTTGTTTCTAACTCTGGGATTTTCACTCCTTCAGAAATCGTGACTGGTTCGTTTTCCGAAGCGAAATCTTCTTTGGGCAAAGAATCTACGTGAGGGTTTGTGATTGTTTCTTCCGTCTCACTTTTTATATTGGGCACGACTGCGATCTTCTCAACTTTTGTGTGTTCTGCAGCTCTTTCAGGAGCACCAGGTGTAGCTGTTGTCTCAGACGGTTCTGCCTCGGGAGAAGGGGATTCAGCTGCCGCGTCCAGTTCAGGTAAAGAGGCGCTTAAATCATCTGGGACGTGATCAAGGTACTCAGAGTTCTCGTGGTGCTCAGAGTTCTCATGCTGTTCAGAGTTCTCAAGGTGCTCAGAGTTCTCAAGGTGCTCAGAGTTCTCAAGGTCCTCAGAGTTCTCAAGGTGCTTAGAGTTCTCATGCTGCTCAGAGTTCTGATGCTGTTCAGAGTTCTCAAGGTGCTCAGAGTTCTCAAGGTGCTCAGAGTTCTCAAGGTGCTCAGAGTTCTCGTGGTGCTCAGAGTTCTCAAGGTGCTCAGAGTTCTCGTGGTGCTCAGAGTTCTCAAGGTCCTCAGAGTTCTTAAGGTCCTCAGAGTTCTCAAGGTCCTCAGAGTTCTCAAGGTGCTCAGAGTTCTCATGCTGCTCAGAGTTCTCATGCTGCTCAGGCGCCTCCTCTGTTGATGGCTGTGTTTCTTTCTGCTCATCCTGTGCCACTAGAATGTGGTCAGCTGTTACATTATTTTCATCATCATTCTCCTCCAGTGAAGAGCCGAGCAGTAAATCTATGTCGTAGTTATCAAACTTGTCAAATCCAGTGTCAAAACAGACAAAATCTGTTTCCTGAAAATAAGTTTTTTAAATGTTTTAACATTTTAAAACCGTTGCATTATTTGTACATGTCTTGATTTATTCACTTAGTGAGCAACTTATTTTCATACCTCTGCTGGAACTTCAATTTCTTTGTCGGTATAACGGTGGTTAACTGCAAGAAGGTGGTTTGGGAAATAGCCAAAGTGACTTCCAACCTATTAAAAAAAGAAAAGAAAGAATAAAGAAGAGAACATGTTGAGGATTATAACAAATGTGCATTAACAAGATGTTATTAATCTCTGACTCAATATATTAACTAGAGTATACGTACACTTCCAGCCCATATGTCTGCCCTTCTGCCTGACAGTTTGTAGTATACATAGATAGTTTCTGATGTTTTGACCTTCAGGAACCGACAGTCTGGTCCCGAAAAATCTGCGATAGCTTTTCCCCGACACAGAAGCACTGTGAAAAAGAAAAAGGAAGAATTAGAATAATTTCAAGAAGATAAGCTCCACCAATATGTTATTATTCACACAGTGCTTGTTCTAAACTTCTAAATGCTGGCAGACTATTTTCATAGATTAGAGCTGTACCCCATCCCTGAAAGAATACTCAATATAACAAATACATTGACTCTTTAATGTTTACAACTCTCCTTAGGACTGCTATTTCAAAGTCCAAGTATAGACATTAAAATGTACAACAGTACAAAATCCAAAGAAATATATTTGTATGCGATTATAGATAGTAATATAGTAAAATCAATACATATTCACATTTGAAAATCTGGAACCAACCGATGTTTACTTTACTGACTGACATTTTCAAAATGATTGCCAGGTTGTGTAGTCTATCCGCTAATGGTGTCAGCTCGACAATATTTCCATTTGAAAACAAAACGATTAAAAGATTAGATGGCAAAGAGTGACGCATTATCTGCATAGTGTTCGTGACAATGCAGTGCAATATTCACACCAAAATAGATGATGACTTTCAGTCCTGGCTTAAGTCTTTTTGATTTACAACACTTAATTGATCTCCTTGATGCTCTCTTTGTGTTTAATATGACTCCAAACAATCTTCTCCACACGACAAGTGTTCAATACAACCACTATTTATCAAAAAGTTGCTGTCTACAACTATGTGATCTGCTTCCTCCAGATGAGCCATGACACCAACAGCAGCTGTAACCGCGGCCTCTGGACGCACGTCCCCGGGGCATCAAGCCTCTCCGACACCACCAGTAACCTTCATCTCAATTAACCGGGTATAGAGTGATGTTAGTCCGAGATGAGTAGCATTAGCTTCTAACGGAGAAGCAACAACCAGAGCGTCCCAGCAATACAAAAAGGGACGCCAGCGGCCCTTTTATCAGCTCGTGTTGACTCATGTTTACTGTCGTGTGTCTAACGTTAGCAACGTTTCCAACGCGAGCGGGAGTCTTTTTCAGGAGCCGGTGGCCCGTTAGCTGCTAGCATTAGCACCCTGTACCCGGGCCGGGGCAGGGAGGCCGGAGCTACGGGGCAACCGGCCAACGACTGAACCAATGACACCCCCCCCCCCAAAGCTAATAACTTATCGTGCCCTGATTTCAAAGAACACCACGCGGCCACGCAGCCTCCAGCAGGTTATCCAGGTCGCACAAATCGATGGCAACAGGTCCGGAGATAAGGCGCAGTTTATGGCTAGCTGTGGCATCTGATGTGGGAAGACTCCATCCCTCGATGAGATTATAGTAGCAACAACAAGACAGCGGACTTACTGCTGCACTCCTCGTCGGCGCATCGTTTAAAGTCGGAGAACCTTTTTTCCAAGGCTGCGGTGGAGATAAAATTAAATAAAAGTAATAAAAAGCCCTGTCGGTAGAAGTGTTTTGCTGCCATGCTGGCAGTTGTGTTGACTGGCTCGCCTCTGCCGCTGGAGCATGAGTAGTGGGAGCTGAAGGAGCCGACACGTCAGCAGATCAGATCCGGCTGGGTGGAGGCTCGGATAGGTTTACACAGGATATAAGGTCGGGATGTGGCTGCTCCATGTGACTGGCAGAAACAAGAAACTGCACAAGGAATCAGCCCCACAATTCAGGGTGCAGTTTCTTCTGGAGTTATCCGATACATCTGCAACATGCAACAACAGGTTTAAGAGACTGAAACCCAGGAATATTTACTCAGAGAATTAAAGATGCACTGTAATGTTATTAAATCGCCACAGAGCCCTTTGTAAATACATTTAATTGAGATAACAGAGGGGAAGAGGTAGTTTGTTGAGGGGGGTCAATTGGTTTGTTGGCAACAGATACTAATCATTACACAACTGTAACCACATATTGAAGGAAAATCAATATGTGATGCCAATCCAAAACTTGGAAAATAGATATTGCCCACATGTCTGTTTCAAAATAATAGATCATATTTGCAAATGTTGAGTGTTGAAATAACAATAAAAGTTAGATGGTCATGTCATTAACAACCACCATTGATAAAAACCTTTGATCCATTCAACATAAAGATCTGTGTAATGTTTGCTCACGCCATACTTTAATGCAAATGGCAATTTACACACACAAATGACAAAACAAAACGCACGACACTCAGAGAGATACATCATACATAACATTGGGAAAACATGCTGTTATAAATAGCAAGGTGAACACAACTTCAAGTATACAGAAGCCAAGTTTGTGAAACACGAATCGGTTCTGTCACATTACTTGACCTCAGGTTGGCAGAATAAAAAAACAAAAGTAAGCTCTGTGACCCACCTTTTCCGGTCCTGCCAGACAATCAGCGTGTAGCTTTTCTGTCTACTTCCTTAACTACAGCGCAAGAGTCGAATAGTTAAAGCCCCACTATGTAACTTTTCCACCATAAAATAACAGCTTGAAAAAAATTGTGCCGCTACAATGACTTTTAATATGTTGATTTGCGCCCCCACCACTGCCATCCGGGGTTTGTGGCCAGAAAACCGCTGAATGTAAGATGTTGGTTAACGACCCGGTACTTCCGCACCCGGTACTTCCGGCGGAAGTAGTTCAACTTGCTGTCTGGCAGCTTCACGCAACGTCTTATAGTGCCAGTCCACGCTCGCAGGTGACTTTTTATTTGCTCCGCTACGTGACTCATAGAGACGGAGTGACATGCTGCTGTGTTGAACACCGGGCTGCCGCTAATCAGCGGTCACCGGTCGCATCAGCTGGGAGCAGACGAGCCGGAAGAGTCATATATGGCTCGAGACCAGACGTTAAATACCTGAAGGGGCGCTACAGGGGAAAAGTTACATAGTGTCGCTTTAACAACATGTGGAAGTCACACGTTGTGATCGAAAGTAGAATACACTGCATAATATAGATTTGTTTTCAACAACAGCAGAGATGCAAAGTCTAAATGCTGAACGATAGATTTGACTAGTTATATTTAGATGTTAGCTTAGCTGAATGTATTAGCTCTGAAGTTAGCATCGGCACGTTGTCTTCCTTCAGAAACACCAGAGTAACGTTAGCATCACTGCTCGGCAGGTAGGAACTCATCTAACTATGTTTTACAAGGGGACAGAAGTGCCGTTTGTCACTTAAGAAGTGTCGTATGGATAAAGTCATTACACAGTATTTTTTTTAGAACTATCGGTAGTGACGTTTCTTCAAAACAGTTGTGAGCAAGCTAATTCAACCAGCTAGTGAGTTAGCCTCACACTACAGTAGCACTATTATTCTCTTCTACAGTAACACATCTCATGCAACTCTAGAAAAGAGCACAAAACCATACTAGCAGTTGTGTGCGTCCATCTGTAATCTATCTGTATATGTGTCTAAACATTACACCTGAATTACAAAAGCAGTTGATTGACAATCTATAATCATATCATTGTATGTTTTGTAAGTCATCAAGCCAAACTGGTAATGCATGCTCTTGCCTTGCCAATCTGAGATATTGCTGTTTTTATTTGTCTGACATTATAGTAAATATTTGGGATTTAGATTTTTAATCAAGAAATTAATCACACGATTAATAAATAGTTAAACAAATTCTTCAGACATGGCTTATGACAATTGGCAAGTCTTCATGTAAGTTTGGTAGCTGAACACAACTATTATTTTTTCCCTGTAGGTGGACGTCACACGCTGAGCATCAGAGCGAGGGATAAAGGGCTGCTGTCTCGCGCCTGAGTACTGTGATCATCATGGATGACTTGCAAAGAGAGCCCGGGCCCCTTGACGTCTTAGAGGACGACAACGATTCCTCAGACAACGACTCTTCAAAGTCGAAAAAATCTAATCTCCCTGTGATTTATCCCATATGTGCAGGTGAGTTGCTCTGTTTCCAATATAGAATCAAATAGAGCTAATCGGCCAATTGCAGACATATTGTCATCAGTGAATATGTTGGCTGATTAATAACAAAAGATCTATTCAAAAGATATGTTAGAAGTAATTCAGAAACAATGTTGCACACTGAGATTTTTCAGCTTTTTACACTGAATATCAATATCGGAATAAGCCATTAAAAAATCAGTTGAGCTATAGAACATATAATAGTTATTACTTTTTAGGAAAAATGCATTCATCATGAAATAATACTTCTATTTCACCTGAAGAGACACCGAGGGAAACTGGGTTTCACCGGAGTACCAGAGCCTGTCTGGAGATGATCAAGGAAGCCCTGCTGCATCATAGATGGCAAGAGGCAGCAGAATATATGGCATGTTATCCACAATTGTTAGAGGACCCAACAAATGGCAAATGTCAGCAGTATAAGGAGGTATGTTTGCTTTTTGAACAGACAGTACTTTGACTCTTTTCACAAGTTTCCACAAAAACCCTACTTTTGAAAATGCAACTTAATTCTCTTTCACAGTCGTAGAGAAAAAAAGAAATTGGCAAAGATTACAAATATTTCAACAGTATATTCATGAAAAAGTTATATAATTAGTTGTGTAAACAATTTGATAAAACACTATGCAGGTTTCCACGTCTGATGTTTGATTTCTTTTTGAAATTTCAACACTAGCTCATTTGGAGATTCAGCGCTGAGATCCTTCACCATCACCCCAAGTCAAAGATGGAGGACTACAACAACATCTATGAACGGATGAAACATTCAGGAGTTAAACATTTCCTGATGGTATGTTGGCGAGTAGACCTGACTGCACACACCTTTTAGTTTACGTTAGTGAAAGACATCTGAGACCTTTTCCTTTGCGTCTCCAGATCTCTCTGGAACATTCTTTCCACCTGCTGCATCATGGTCACATTGAGGATGCAAAGCATCAGCTGTCTGTCGCTGAAAGTTGGAGGTACGGGAAGGAGTCAGCAGCTCAGTATCAGAAGACTAAACTGATCCACGCCTACAGGAGTTTACTGGATTATCTGATTTGGTGTGACAAGAAGTATACATACTCCAACAAAACTGGTAAAGTGATACCCAGCTTCACCAGAAAGCATCCATTATTTATTTTTGTCAGTTTCGCAGGCACATGCAAGCTCTTGTGTGATGTCACACTGCCACCTACAGGTCTTTACTCTGGTAAACAGGTGAACTCACTTGAGTGTGCCTAGACACTAAATTCTCTCTGGTGTAGTTCAATGTTTGAAACATCTCTTGATTGTTTGTGTTATCCTACTGTTTCAGAGAATCCAGACTTAGCTGACAACCAAGACATGCTAAACTACTTCAGACAGGCCTCTCTGAATCTAAAGGAGATTTTAAAAATACCTGGCGTCTGGGATCCCTTCATACTGAGTTACGTTGAGGTAATAACTCATTCCCAACTGCATGATTCAATCAAAGAAATATATATGCTTAATACCATAACATTAAACGGAATAATATGAACAATTTCTATAAACAAGAAATATTTTGGTAATTTTTCAGCAAAGATTTAAAGAAATGTACTTCCCTAGACAAGACCTACCATGCACTTTAATGTCATCAGTCTTTTTCATGCACTTGATTTTTAGAACAAAACTTCTTGTCTTTCATGTTTTCAAATGTTCCTGTCAGGTTTGCTAAATGTCCCCAATTTTTGTGGTTGTTTATATTTGACAGATGCTGGAGTTCTATGAGAATCATGAGGAGGCTTTAAAAGTCTTGACTGATTACGCAAATGACGAAGGCTTCCCACCCAACCCCAACGCGCAAGTCTATCTGTACCAGTACTTAAAGCGGCGAAGTGCTTCAGGAAGAAAACTGAAGAAAGTATTGAAGGTATAACCGTGGACAAAAGCATTGCATTTATACTGATATACCCGTATTCTAAAGAGAGATATTATTCCTATGAAACTGCTTTGAACTTGCAATTAAAATGAGAAGTTTTTCCTTAGTTATAAAATGTACAGTGTAGCCCACATTAATACTCTGTCTAATGTCACTGTTTCTAACTTGACTTTCTGCTGCTGTAGAATCTCCATTCAATAGTCCCAAGCCATGAGTTGATGCCCGAGTACAGCACTATGCTGCTTCAGTCAGGTAAAAACTGATTTGTTCTTAAATTAAACTAAAAGTCTGACCAGATAATTCATTATGTACACAATTCAAATGGATCACTTAAATGCAAAGTCAAAGTGATGTCTAACTGTAAACATCAAGAACGGCGTAATGTTCTGATATGAGAATATTTTCTATTATTATTAAAGATATGTCTGATTATATCATAGTCTCGTCTTATATATTTTGCTTTGTTCCATAATATCCATTATTGATGTGTTTTGTTTTTCAGAGAAAAACACAAACATCCAGAAAGCTTTAGGAGTCGTTCTGGACCTGCTGGACTTCGCCTGCTGGAGGAGCAACCTGGATGTGTGGAAGCTTTTGAAGGCTATTATTGAAAAACTACAGTTACAGTTACGTTTCCAAGAAGCTCTAATTTTAATAGACTGTAGTTTATAATAATTAACTTATTATTGCTGATCCCAGTTGTACTGTATACTTGTGTATCTCAACAGAGAAGACTGGAGGGACCGTGTTGCTGAAAAAATGGCTGCAAGAAAAGACTGGTGGCCGGCGCTGCACTTCACAAGGTTCCACGCCAGCAAAGACTCCGAGGAGAACCCCGAGCTCATGGGAGTGAAGGCACCCCTGACAAAAGTCCTTTGCCCGGGTAAGAAGTTGTGTGTGATGCAAAAGGGTTATCACTTCTGGAAGTATTGTTTACTGTAATTGCTATCTGAGAATGTCAGACAAATTTGCCTAGAAATGATAAATAAACATTATAAATTAATTATCTTTTTGCCCTAGCGCCTCGCAGGGAACTCAAACCTGAATTTAGAGATTTCATAGTTTAAAGGGATAGTTACGATTTTTTTGTAGAAGTAGAGTTCTATGGTACCTCTAAAATACATAAAGAGGCTGGCAGCAAGGTGATAAAAAGCGATGCACAGCCTGTGGATGAGGGCAGCGACAAAGCCCACTTACAAGAAAGGCCCAACTAAAAGAAGGAGAATTTTAGTTATTGTGCGACTTTGGCAAATCCACCATACCAGTTTATGTTGCATCCCACGTTTGCCAGTCCCTTTCACACAGAGAGACATACATCTTCACTGTGTGGATTCAACGCTGGTATTGGATCAGTTTTCAGTATCGACCAACACCCACAGCCCAGTATCACGACTGAAATGGGCAGATTGGTTCATTTCTACCTTGAACAATTTAAATGGCAACATTTTCTCAGCAATATATTCAACAATGACGCATGGTTAATTATCTCTGAAGAAGTTTTTTTTAATGAGTTTCCGCCGAAATAGAAAACTATAACGTTGTGGTATGTTAAAATATTGATTTGTGAATGAGGTAGTTTGATAGATAACAGCAGCCTACGTCCTCTCTACTAGTCTGAAAACAGTTGAATTATTTGTTAATGTATCAATGTCTCACTTCTTACAGACCTAACGCTCAAATACACAGCCTGGCCAGTAACCAGTGCAGAGGGAAGGTGAGAGAAGAACTCAAAGAGGAAATCAACATCCGTCTTTAATCCTCAACCAAGATCGGAGCTGAGATGCTCTTGGAACGGAGAAACAACAGAAATACTCAGCGAAGGCAAAGACCTTTGTTTTTCCTGGAAGTATATTGTTTATCCTGGAAATATCTTGTTTGAGTAATAAAATATGAATTAGCTTCACTGACATACACATGATACAAAATTAACTTCCACACTATTTACCTTGTTCCATTATGTTAGTTAATGGTGCCTTGAGTTTTTTTTCTTCTTCATTATCAAGGCACAGGATACATTGTCCACTATGTGGAGCTGTTGTTCAGTATTTCTTTTGCATCTGAAGGGTATGACCACTTGATGTTGGCAGTGTGGCTCTGAATGTCAGTGTTCATGTTGCTTTGATGGTGCTTTCTGTAAACAATTTCATGGAAGCAGAGCCTCATTCTGACCTCAGCTGACCTTTAATCACAGTTTGGAGGGGCTATAGGTCTCAACACACTGAGGGATATTCTCTTTGTCAAGTCTATGGCCGGCCAGAAGAATCAACACAGCTTTCAGCAGCATAATGTCCACATATGTTAGAGTGGGACAGACAGGTAGTTGTATTTTACATACAGTAGATGCAGCACTGCCAACATTGATTTTCACAAAGAGGCATGAATATCTTTGGATCTCAGAAATATTGTGTACGTTTCTAATGTTATGGCCTTCAAATGCTATGTTTACTCCTTTAAAGACCCAACCATGAAATAAAGTATTGCATCCAGCAGCAGGCCAATTTAATAAGTGAAAGTGTGTTTGTAATGATTCTGTTTCAGCTTGCCACAATGCTGGCCGTGCAGCAACTCGGTGAGCCGTTGTGTGTGTGTGTGTGTGTGTGTGTTTGCAGTCATTACATAAACCAAAGCCCAAAGCACTTGCCCAACCACAGGAGCAGCTGCAGAAGGGATCTGGGAATACATAACACATGTCGTTTGAAAATTCAAAACTCTGAGAGCGGAGAGGAGGATGGGGTTAGGAGCTGGTTTGTTGGATTATGTCTGTGTGACCTTTTTACAGCATTCATTTTCTGGAACTTTTCATTTTTTAATCACCAACACAGATGCTCACTGTTGAGGCAGTCGCTTCCCTGTTCTTTGTTGTGCAGCGGCTCTATTGGGGGTTTGGTGTCTTCCTCAAGGGCGCTGTGAGATTGAAGCACTCGTTTGCACCGTGGTTAAAAGTGAAGACTCCTGTTTTGGGTTCTATTGAAGTCCCAACCATTCAAAGGTCCCTCAAAGCAGTCCGTCCCTCTTTGGCTATTTATTGTAGTTTTCCTCACCATCTCACCTCTTCCATCACTCAAGGTATTGGGTGGGAAGTATGTGATTCTTCTCAGCTTCTTTTCACAAAATATGTCAAGAAGTACTCGGTTTGTTTAGGTTTTAAATTCTCTGTGGGAATTGGAGAACATTCTGACCGAAGAGGTAGATGTAATCACCCAATTAGGGATCACAGAGAGTCACAGGCAACACAAGGGTTCCCTATGCAGCCATCAGCTTATTGTCCCATCTCGGGGCGGCAGCAGGAGTCTGGGCCGCGGTGACCTGGCTGCTAACAAGTCTGCAGTGTCCATGTGTACTTGGTCAAGACACTGATGTGGCAGAGGCCCGCATATGAATAAAAAACGTAATCACTTTATATGTTATGGTCAATTCTGATATATCAATAAAAAAGAAAACATTCCAGAAAATATATTTAGAAATTTGTTCGTTGGAAAAATCTAAATGTGTTTTTAATTTGAACATTTTTGCACCTGACAAATCCCAGAGTTTCATTCCATTTATTATTGATGTAACCTTTCTTCATCCTGTTCACTTGAACACACTTGTTTTCACTTTACCGGTCTGGGAGAATAATGGGAGGTGGAGGGAGTGTTTCACATTTACAAGCTGCTGAGTACATCCACTGGTGTTACTGGCCACCAAGCAGCTCCCCTGGTTCTTTGTCAGTCGAAGAGGAAAGATGATGATGATTTATGTATCTTGGAATGCACCCCAAAGGTTAAGGGACACACTGTAAAATCTATCAGGTAAAAAAGAGAAGGAAAGAAATTCTTTCTCTGAGGGCTTATTTGATTACCCTAACAGGCCCTTTTTACCTCCTCTCGCTCCTGGAGCGTCTTAGGCCTCAATCCACTGTAAACTGACAGGCACTATAATTGGAGTGTAATTAATCATCAGCGCAGGTTGCAGACTGAATCTATTCGCGAAAGAGAAAGGAAAGAATAGTCTGAAGAGAGATGTTTTAATGTAATGCCTGGTGTAGAGAGGCCCTGCATTTTGCTTTGTTGCGTTGAGGCCGACAAAAATTGAGTTTTCCTTTCTCTTACAGCCTCACTTCACTACCACTTCTTCTACCACACACACACACACACACACACACACACACACACACACACACACACACACACACACACACACACACACACACACACACACACACACACACACACACACACACACACACCAGTTGGTGACTCAGGGTCTCGCTTGGTTGGTCAGCTGGGCTCTGAGGATTTGTAACCTAAAATCCAGACGTGCACAGTGACAGTGTAACATCTCAGTGGCTCTGCAAGACATTTGAAGTCTGGTCTGGTTTGGGCGTGGAGGGAGAAGAGGGAGAAAGCGTGATCATTCAACCATGCAATTTGGACTTAACATGCTGATGTGTTTGCCATTGTGCTGCATGCCACACGCAGGAAGGAGACAACACAAGAGAAGGTGAAGTTCAAATCATCTTCTAAAATGCAACTGCAGATCAAATATGAATAAATCTCACAAATGAAAATCCTACAGAAATCAGCTTTACATTTTATCATGATTACATTTACTTTGGTGCAAAATAGCCAGCGTGTAATGGGTGTGTTCCAAGCCGCTGGCTTATGGCCCTTGTGAACAGATTGATAACAAAATTCTTTCAACACACTCATCACACTGGCAGATGGAGTCAGTCAAGTCTTGGGGAACTTCATGGAGAGTTAAAAAGAAGAAGTCCCAAAATATCCTCCTCATTCTGTCTGTACAGTTGAAAGTGACAACTGCAATACCTCTTTGTTCTTGAAATGCAGCTGCAAACATATCTTTCAATAATGTATTAGGAGAATAAAGACTGAGCTGATTTCAGGGGAGACGGCGCTCAGCTCTGTGTTTGTGCCGAGACTAGGAGCTTTCGATGCCGTGCACCCACTGTGAGGAGAGGTCAGGCTGGTGAACTCAAACTGATCCTCCTGACTCCTAAATGTCTCTATTTAATTTGATCCAGGGAGGAATGAAATAAACAGTTATTATTCCTCTACATACATTTACGTCTGATCTGATATCGTCACTTGGGACTGGACAATAACAGATAATTACAAGGGACATGAAATGTTGCTCATGCCCCCTCCCCCCTCCAACAGATCTGAGGAGAAGCAGTGCAGAACAGCAATGTAGTGACTGCAAAATACAAAATGCCTTGACCAACCGAGCATTCACCTAAGGCGATGGAGGTTTAATTTCTTGTGTGCCTGAGTGCAATAAGTGGCAATCTGAATGCTGTGACTTTCCTTAAAGCCCGGTGGAAACCAGCCAACTGGAGCACAAGTGAAGAAAACCCCCTGAATGATCTGAAAACTGAAGAAAGAAGCAAGACAGAAATGGCAGGCATGCATCAATTATTAAGAGAGGAAGGCAGCTGGGACACAATCAGATGGTACCTTTGTGTTGTTGTTGGTTGGCTCGACAGTGGTTTGAATCAGAAGGAAATCGTGCATCTTGAAGGGAATATTTTTGACAAAGGGAAGCAACATTTCTGCTTGACTTGAATATTTCTGGGGAGCTTTTGCTCAAGTTAGCAAACTGTTTAAAACCCCAGAGTAAAGCTGCTCTCATCTTATTTTTTATTTAGTCAAATGAATACGTGTAATGTCACGTATGCGTCACTCGATCGACATGGCCTCGCTCCCATCCTCAAATGCATTGGTCGCTTCCCCTCGGCGTCTGATACGCCGCACCTTCAACTAACTCTGACGTCAACACGCTGACGTCACTATTCGGCGGTCAGAGCGACTGGCGGGGTATTAAGAGTGAGGAAATAGGGCCAAGCTGCAGACCAGAAACACGGGGGACATTGCTGTTCTTGTTACCGTGCGAAATTATAAAGTAAACTTTGACTTGTTGTCACGCCCATCATTAGTCACATGAGTCCTCATGTGTCTCAAGACTTTAGTGAGTCACATGACTCATATGTCACGCCCTGGTCACATGAGTGGTTTGTGTCGCTCGTCACATTAATCAGTTCAATTCAACAACTCTTGTCTCCTGAACTGAACTAGGTTTTATTTGCCCAAACAGTTCTCCCTGTCTAGACGCATGTTCATTTTTAAAAGACGTTATTAGCATGTAACGAGTGGAAACGAACATCAGGTGTCGGTAGGCCTATTAGACGAGATAGGAATGAGAATGTGTGAACATCACATGACTTCTTTTAAGCAATTTTCATCTCTTTGTTTTGGTTTCCTGGCCTCCCAAGATCAATGTTTTAGTTGACTACCATTAACCTATTTTTGGAAGCAGCTTTTTTCTGAAGGAAACATTCTGATGAACTAACTCGCGGTACAACATCTGCTGACACGGTTAGCAAACACACATCATCCTTACGAATTTGAGTACATATTGGACTTCCATGTGTCATGTGACCAGAGACATGAGTTGAACTCTTGTTGAGATTATACATAAAATTAGGGGTGTAAGGAAATATTGATATTTTATTCTTAACCCGGTTTGCCACATAGATGAAGTATTGACCTGATTGAGTCAGTATAGCCCTCTCCTACAGGGGGCTCTCCAGTCAAGTGCAAGTATCTGATGTAACGTCTTCATCTCAGACGTAAGAGTGTTGAACAGTCTCAGAAAGATAAAACACGTTGGCCTCTTTTGTGTGGATTCATATGACGTCATCTGTAAATGAATGAACCTTTCTTGTCCTGAAAGAGTACAGAGGAGGATAATGACTCGTTTTCAGTAAACATGTAATCTTAGATTTTCGGTTCCTACTCTTTTAAGAAAGCACAATAGATATTTATAAAGTTTGAGAGGGGATATCCTTCACCAACACACCCACGCACTCACGTAGAATAACCTGCCGTCTGTGAATGAGTTTCACACTGAAACAGTTTTTAGATCAGGTAGGTAGAACAATTCTTTGAAGCGGTTTTCCTGAAATCAACCTGTTCACTAAGTGAACCGCACTGACTCATGTACCCACTGACTCATGTTGTTGTACTTATCTGTAATTGTGTATGAGCACAGTGAGCAATGAATGAACTATGAGATTGACCTGACCCCAAAGAAGCCTTGTTTGCCAGCGCACCGGCCTCCACAGTGGAGGATTGTGTGGTAGGAAAATAAAACAAAGCCTGGTGCCTTTTGACTGAATGTGGGAGCTGTAGAGTTTCCGTGTGTCAGTCTCTACAGTTCCACCTTTACTCATCCTTCTTTCAATCAGCACTTCCTCTCACCCCTAAATGTCTGTTAGTTGTGATAACATGGTTGAACTTCTCAATATTATATAACTTTTAACTCGTCATTCGGATATTTATTGCCTAAAGGGTGACAGGTTATTAAATGTGTTAGTGACATTTTTTTAAAACAATTTATAAGAATTCTGTAGAAACAATGGATGGAAGCTGGTCTTGTGTATTTGGACACATCTTCACACAAGTGGTACAGCTCCAGGGATCGAATAGCAACGTTGGTCTTTCAGTCAACCGCTGTGGTCCAAACTAAAATGATGGACGGCCATGGGGCTGTACAGATGTTTATGGTCACCCTCGTTACATATCTAAATGACTTTGTCGATCCTCTGTATATGCCACTTGTGCCACTATGAGGTTCACATTTGTTGTTTTGAGAGAAATTACTTGATGGATTTTCATGAAATTTGTGATAGACGTTCATATTTCCCTCAGGATTAACTGTAATGACATTCTTGATTAACTACTTTTTCATCTAGAGTCCTCGTCGACTACTTTGGTTTGCCAAACAAATGACATTTCTATCAGCCTCAGCTGTAAATTGTGTTTAGCGATGATTAATGAATATTAGCATATTAACTAAAACGGGAAATATTACACCAAAACACCAGCATGTCAGCATTGTGATCCTGAGCATGTAGCATTTAGCTCAAATAATTGATGATATTTATGTCTTTATCTTAAAGGATATGTTTAATGATATATTCTACATCAAATTTGTTGTTAATAATTCACATTAAAAGACAAAAGCGATATTTAATATTTTCTGAATTTCCTTACCCTGTCTGTAGCAACCCCCAAACCCATTAATTTAAATTGAAGAAGTAGACCTTCAAAACACAGCACAGTATATACTTTTTGCAACAGCTGGTCCCTATAGGGTCCATCTGATGCAAATCAAAGAAGAGTAATTCATAACTTTCAAGGGGACTAATTTCAACGGTGGGTTAACACACATTTTGTGCAGTATTAGGTATGGTGGCAGGACGGTGTCAGGAGATCTACTCACAGTAAACTACAGTGCCCTTTGTGATGAAAGACCATGTCACCCTGTATAACAGAGTGGCTCATTGATGTGTGAGTTTAAGACTTTTTGGAAAACAATGGAAGTTTCAGACTTTGGCCACACAGACACTCATTGTTAGTAGAATCAGTTCAGTGTTGGTTTGGTTTAAAAAAAAAAAAAATATCCCCACACTTTTTCTATTTGATACTATATGTTTGTATCCACTTCAAATGAAACACAAGTCTCCATGATGTAGATCCCAAACATTGAATTTATCAATTCAAGCTTTGCTCAATCTCAGTACATTTCCATTGCCTGACCTAACTCAAAACTGTGTGCTTCTTCTTTTGTCTCCAAAAAGCTGTGATGCTGTATTAGAGCCTGACATTTCGCCACTGGCCTTTTTTTTATATGCTGGCCTTTAGATTTGCTGTTTGTGTGTCTTTGTCCTGTGTTTAACAGTGTGTTAGGTCAGATTAACAAATGGTAAGGCCGGTAGCAGGCTGAATAACAGCATTAAACCGGAGGACAATGGGAGCGTATAACTAAGCTCTTTCACAACCTGTCTGACAGCTTGTTGCGTTGATGTCATCCTCTGACTCAGGCCGTTACCACCGCCGCCGTCACCCTGGACGCTTGGATGCATGACATCACCAAAAGACACATATCACTCTCCACTACTGCCTCTCTGCTTTTTTTCTTCTCTCTCTCTCTCTCTCTCTGTCTCTGTCTTTCTTTCTGTCTCTGTCTCTCTCGCTGCAGTCATTTGCATACTCATCAGCTTTCCTGCATTTTAGGCTTCCACTTTGTCCGTTGTGGAGGACAAGGAGGAGATGAGCATGAAAGGACTTCATTAGTTTTCCAAGGAGACTCAGATAATGCAAGAGACAATCTTAGGAGACATCTTGTTGGCTCATGTAATGTGTTCTCAGGAGGATTTTTGTTAATAAAGTATAAAGTATCACATTTCTAAAGTTGATGGTGTTGATTGCAGGTAGCAGAATAACATCCATACAACTGTCCGGCCGGCGTTCATGATAACATGAGAGTATAGACGTTATAATTGTTGTATCATGACAACCAGGTAGAGGAAGGAACAGACTCATGGAACAGACTCATGTAAAAGACTCAAGGAACAGACTCAAGGAACAGACTGATGGAAAAGACTCAAGGAACAGAATCATGGAACAGAATCATGGAACAGACTCAAAGCTCAGCAGAGCACACCAAGAAAAGGAAGTTGGTTCATGAATGGCTTTATCCATATTATATATAATGACAATGTAAAGTTGTTATTACTATTATTACGGCCCAATCACTGAATTATTCAGAGGACCTTTTTTTGTGTTTGTTATTATTATTTAAATTTGTGGTCAGAATAATCAAAAGACTGTAGTTATAAAAGCTTTGAGGTGTCATCACACAACGTCGATGTGGTGTGGGGAAAAGAAAAGAAAAAGTCTCATGCACCCCCCCCCCTTTTTTCGCCCCTCATGAGTTTGCAGGTATGCATCCTGTTCATCATGTTCTGTTTGCATAACAGCATGTATATCTAGTCCAACAGCATCGTATCATTTGGCCAAATGAGCCCACAGTTTTATTTAGGCTTGTATGACAAGTTTATTTTCACACAATCTGCAAGTGCAACTATTCTTCATAACTGGTCCAGCGCATGTAAGGCAACTGTAATAATATCTATTTAACAGTGTTGATACAAGGAGGACATTCCACTGCATGCTAATTCATTTCCCCACATAGCAACAACCTTTAAAATGTTTCTCCTTTGGGATACAATGCAACATATATTATTCACTTTACAATGACACGCATTCCCTGGTGGAATAAGCTTTTGGAAACTACCATATCTAAAAAACCCTGGATGGTTTTAGCTCAGGTTTACACTTTACCTTTGTAAAAGTCTCAGTAAATACTAAAACAACTCAGATGTAGGTGTCCACCATAGATATGGTAAATAATCTGCCTTCAGTGGCCAGTGCAAAAGTTAAATATTTGTTTACTATTCTCTGAATAACTGAACACATCTATAATTCAATACTCGATTCACGAGAGATTTTGCTATTCCATACACCTGATGTCTGGTACTGTTTTCCTTGCAAAAGCATCCACTGCCATACAGGAAGTGAAGTGTTTTACATTTCTGACAGCTGCAACAGCTTGTGTAGAATAATGTGTGGAAGCTGAGGAGTTTGCATGAGCAGTATTAGCAACTGAGCCTGGGGAGACAAAGGGAAGGACACTAACTCATATTTGAAAATCTTCTTATAATAAAAGACAACCAATGCCATAGTTTCTCATTTAATCAAAGCTTATAACTATGTCCTGTAATTCCTGACTTGCTTTACATGAAACCCATTACCATAGAGTATTATTATTGCAGATACAGTCCAGAGTGTGGAGGCAGCTGCCAGCAGAGGCTAACCCTCAGCCCCCTGTGGGACAGCCAGGCTGAAGGGCCCTGGCTCCCACAGCCACGCAGCAGGTGACCCCCTGTCCTAGAAACAGTTGCTGTTTAGACGTGATTAGCAACCATCGCAGAGAGAGTCATTGTTATTTATATTGGGTCATTCCTGTGTTTGTTTCAAAGGTTAAGAGCAGAAGATTTATTTCTGATGACTTGCTACACTTGAGGGTCACGGCGGAGAAGTTTGGTTTACAACCTGAGAAGACGTTTCATAAACAGACACTGATGGGTATAAATATCAGAAGACATCATCTAATGCCCTCAGTCGTGTAAATCCATCCATGTGTATGATATGCTTCCATTCTGGGATAAGGTCAGAATTAAATTGGGCTCCCACTGCAGGGAGAATGACAATATTTGCTATTTTCGAGATCATTATCTCAGATTTCATCAGAGCATGAGGTAAACCAAAAATTGCAAGAGCACATAATGTCACTGTACGAACATATCAAGCACGACCAAGGTTAGCGACGCTTCATCGGCGACTTCATGCACTATAACTGGGAGTGTATACGTGAGCAAGGGAGAGCGAATGTTTACATTTTTTGATCGCTAACTAAACAATATTTGGTTGTTGCTAAGTGACCGTGAGGATGATTCAACCTTCCTCCGGCAACGGGACATGCCAACTTGAATGAATAATACTGAGCAGACTGGCCCAACTCAGAAGAAAATAGGGTTGTTATGAGCTCAGTGATGTAGCTGTTATTGTTAGGTGTAAACTATACTTCTGCCGGTAATCTGTCACAGACACTGGCCTCCTCGCACAGTCATTGTTCTTTTGGCAGATTTTGTGGGGTTTTATTTTCATTGCCTACAATCCTCAGTTAATTTCAGTAGTTCTAAGAGTTCAGTTGGAACTTCCCTAATGTTTGTGATTTGGTTTTGGTTTCACCAGATGAAATGTTACGAAATGCTTTCATAATAATATTTATTTTTTAACATATTGATATAGTAATAATACTTTGTTGGTCTATCTTTTTTATTAGTTTTTCTGGGATTTTACACAGCTATTGGTTTGGTTTAAAGCTTTGTTTTGCTTGTTTACAGGATGCAAACTGTTACATAATGTCATCATCTATTTTGAAAGGATTTGAAACGTCAGTGGAAGTGTATCCTTGAAATATGTCATTTGAAGAGGGAGTTAAAATAGTTGAAATTCTGTACTTCATACCAACTTTTCTTATAAAATAGGTTGCATTATTTGTCAGAAGTGTATGCTATATAAATATAATTGAAATATTTCTACTTTGTAAATATAATTGAACTGTTTAATTATACAGTTCAGTATTATTAAACTGAATATTGAATTTAAATTATCTCCCTGGCTTTAAACAAAGATGTACAAGTTGTTCTGACATATTTGAGCATCGAATTGTATGTCACACAGTATGTTGTAGTGGTGGTGACTAATAACTACATATGTGTCAGATGAAATTTGATATGTGTTTGCCAGTTTACTGTATATGATTATATGAATGTATCCACCATATAAACTGGCAAACATATCAGATTTTCAGATATTTTTAGGAAGTTTTATCAACATGTTTTTGTGCTGTAAGAACTTCCAAAACTGTATCGAGGAGAAAAATAAAATAAAATAAAAGACATGCAGTCATGGTGTTAGTATTTCAGAAAGAGGCACCATAATGCATTGACAGACTGGGCTGAAGATTTTTTAATTATTAGTATTTATTTTTTGGGGGCCTTCAGACATTCTCTTTACAAGGACAGCCTGAGCATTAATGATGAACAGAATGCATATTTGGAAAGCTGTATCCCCTCGGTTAAGGTCTTGCTCAGTCAATTACATTTCCAAATGAAACTAATAAAAACGAGTAAGAATGGGAGGAAGAGCAGCCCAGTAAGTTTCAAGAGGTTAGACACGTTTGAAGCTGTGTGTTATATTGTGCAACAGACAACACACAACGGGCTTGTAGCTGACGAATATGCAAAAAGTAAAGGGGCATAGGTCGACAGGCTGTTGAATATTTGGCAGTGTCCTTTTTTGTCTTTGCTGGACACGTTGCTTTTCAAGCTGTTGAGTCGGCAGTAGTCCCATCTGTGCCGTTCCCTCTCAGGAACCATCAGTAGCAACATTTGTTCATTTCGTAAACCCTCACCCTTGAAAAAGAAATCACAATAATGGCCAGATGGGAGGAAATACTGTCTGCAACGCGGCAGTCCTTTGCACATTAAAAACTAAAAACAGTAATTAGTAATTGTAAGTCAAACACAGTCTCCGGGGTTTTTTGTAAATGTAAGACAATTACTTTCCATAAGTTACATAAGGTTGAGATCTTCTTGCACGGTTTTAAACGTGACATTGAGAGTCTGCACCTTGCTGGAGACAGGAAATGGTTTGGGTCTTTCATCTGGGCCAGAACATGATCTGTCATATTTTCCATGCCGAACAAAAAAAAGAAAAGAGAAAACCACTTGACTGTTTTACATCAATTGTTGACATTATCTCACATCATGTGTGTGATCTCTAAATAGCTACACAAAGCTGCACTCTGTCATGTTTTCCATGGGCTGACATTTATGAAGGAAGATAGTCGGCTCAATCCGGTTCAAGATCTCGCAAAAAGGGAGAAAAAGGTTGTAAAACAAGGTTTCTCATCCTGTTGAGCCTTCAAAATGAAATAGAAAAGGCTTATAGCATCCGTAAAATTTTGTCCAGCAGCAATCGTGTTAACATCCACCTGCTCCTAGTTTTTAGTGACAACTAAATGAAGAGATCACTGGCACTAATTTAATTCTGTCAACCTTCAATTTGTAAAGCAACATAGAAAAGGAAATGAGCATCAAATATTGAAAAGGGGTATGATGTTTTTGTCCACTCTGAAATGTATTGACAGCTCATTGAACAAAGTACCTCCCTGACATTTGAAGGGAGAACAAATCAAAGTATATGTTCGATATTGTGCCGAGCTTATAATAAAATGATAATGAATAAATATTACAAATATTTAGCCATATGTTTTAAAGCATGTTGTCTAAACAGCACCAATATAAGCAACCTGTCTCTTAGAAATGACATCTTTATACTAGTATACCCGTTCAATGTTAGTTAGTTAGTTGGCAGTTTTGTTCTTTTAAGTTTAATCGTCTGCGTTAGAAACTGCAACAGAGGCCGTGAAAGTAGGCCACTTCAGTATGTTGGAGTAGCCCCGCCTACCCTCTTTGGATGCCTCACTAACTGTGAGCAGCTTTTATCAGCAGGTCATTGGATCAACCTCAACTGTGTTCTCCCCCAAAACCTTGGCCAAACACTTAGCTTGCTCTCCAACAATGTAGCTCTTCCTACTCTAATGTTGCCAATGAACACAAATCAGGCAAAATTTATCTGAAGACTTATTCAGAAAAGCAAATTAGTTTATCATCGTAGTTTCTGGTAAACTGGGTTGCCATATGACTGTTTCGGTTCAGAATCTTTCATCCACAGTTTAATTAGAACTGAGTGCTTCTAGGAACCAGCATGGCTTCCAGGTAACCAGTTAGCATCTGAATTGTTCCTGATCAACATCATTAACATGACATCATGATAACCCTGAACTCCTGCACCATCAAATCCGTGAACATGATTTGATGGTGCAGACTTGTTTATTGGTGATCAATCTCATCTTCTTGTCTGTCATTCATTCACTCTGAACTGAAAAAAGTCTCTTAACAGCCTGAGAGAATATGATGTTGTCAGCTTGACAAACATTTGTCCAAATGACACCAGCCACACAGGCAGAACGTGTTGAATTTGCATAACTGCTCAGGTCCTGTTGCATCCAATGTTTGAACTCCCAACAGATCTCTTCTGCTTCACATCTTCAAAGACTCTTCACCAACTCACACTTCTACCATTACTACTGTGTAACAACATCTAACATATTATATGCATACGTTATTGGGTTTTTATTACAATTGTAGTATATATTGTAGGAGATTAGGACAATGCTTACAAACCATGGGTGCTGTATTCAAAATACTTCTTCAGTAATAGTAATTATCAGTTAAATCAAAAGTATAAAAAGTCAAAGCAATTTGTCTGCAAGATGTCTCCATGTGTGTATTATTATATATGGCATTTTAAGATATAAGTTATAACTGATGCATCAATGTGTAAGCAGCATCTTACTGTTATTTGAGGTTGCATTTGTAATTAATCCAGTTGTTTTCAACCTATGAGATGATTAATGGGAAGGGAAGAAGACAGAAATAGTTTGGATACTTTGCTTTTTTTCTTCACCTCTTTGGGCTTAATTATTAACAATGGATTACATTTTTAAACTGGTTATATGTTTTGTTTGTAATATATTCTGCCGATAAGTAACTAGTAACTACACCTGTCAGATAATGAATAGTGGCGTTAAAGGTACAACGCTCTGGAATATAGCAGGATATAAGTATAATGTAAAGAAGAAATAGTCAAGGAGAATCACCTTAACATTTAAATAAAGGGACCATGCCACTCACTCCTCCCTTCATATTGCAGCTGTAACAAAGCTCTCCCTCAGAGGCCACTCAGAGGCCACCCTTCCCATAATAACTCTACCTTCGGGGCCACGGAAGTCAGATGGTGGCCGGCGGTATCACGATTTTGCACTCGGCGGCTCATGTAACTGCAGTTTTACAAATGTGTTTGAGAACTAAGGTGTGAAAAGGCTCTCTTACGGTCAATGTTTGGTTTCTCCATTCTAAGCTAATGTAGAAACATGGCGGTGCAACATGGCATACTTTGTGAAGAAGGCCTTCTCCCAATGTAGCTATACATGGATCATTCTAAGCTGACGTAAAACACACATTATTCTTAGTTTCAGATGATTATATGCTGTTGAAAATATACTTAGCAATTATGATACTTCATTTCTGCTAATAGAAGGACCCAAAATCCCTACACACGAGTCCTTTAAGAACATTATGTGAGCGAATGTGATTACTTTCTATTGTATAAAGGATCATTATCTTTAAAATCAGCAAATTTGGACATAGAAGATAGATCTGAAGTTCTGTTTTTCATGTTGATTGTTGCTGTTTACAGGAGAATATCTTTAAAGAATCGTACGCTCATTATGTTAATAAAACAAACAAACAATGAGCACACAGAAAAAGACTCAAACGTTTGAGTCTCCTCTGAAGGCAGGGGGTCTTTGTTCATTTACCCTTCATCACAAGTGAAACAGGAGTCCAATCTGAATAGGCTTTGATCAGCTGTGTCCGTTTAAAAATAACTGTATAGAGGGCTAATAATAGAGGCAGTAATACATGCCCTGCATTGTTTCAGTTTGCCAAAGAGGATAAATAGAGAGCTCCGATTATATCTGGGGTTTGATGCCAGCAAGACCCTTTCACTGCAACACGGGTCCTCCTGTCATATGGGACTTTACAGCCAGCCAGTTTGGCAGTTGCTTAATGGCTCTTCAGCCAAATACACCGTCAGTACTAATTACTACCAATAACCTTACCTCTCTATCTCAGATACAGGTCTCTTTTGGTTTCTTACACATGCAAGATCTTAATTATTTTCTAACAGTTACAGTCACAGCAGGTTACTCTTTCAAATAGCCATTTTGTATAATTAAAGCTTTAAAAAGAAAGGTCCATTTATGTTTTTAAGTGAACAAAAGAGTATGTGAGGAAATGAAGCAGCAAACTTGCGGTCTGTCAGACGTGTGACTCACGGCTGCCTGAAGTGTCTTAGCCTATGTACTTAAAGTTCTGTTATTTTAACCGAGAATAGTGTATTGCAGGGACAATGTCTTGTTGTAGACCAACCCCAGAAGTTAACATTGCACTTGTCCCCTCGACAAACAGCAAATGTCTGTGGACACACTTTACATCATAAAACAAAACATTAAAATGTTGTGTTAACACTACAAAGAGTATCTAACAAAACAAGTACAAGTAAAACCTTCCCTGAATAGATGCATATCATATATATCCAGAACATGTGTGTGCACTGTTCGTAAATGAAGTATAACTTTAACCTGAGTAAAACTAGAAGGACACAATATGAGAAGTGCAGCTGAAGGAATTTGAACATGTAGAAGCGGTTTGTTTGTTTATAAAGGTGCAGATGTCGTCAAGCAAGCTCCACAGGCCTGCAGATGATTCATTTGAAAGAGGGAGGAAATATACAGGCAATGAACAGACAAAGAACATGGCGCTAGTTAATTTTAAAGACCTATTGGAAACAGGTGTTAGATTTTGTTTTAATTACATTAAATGTAGTTGATGTTACCTCTTCCATGTAAGTCACAGTCTTGGCCTGAATGTTTGCCTGTTTCTTTAACTATTATTTGGCAGGATATCTAACATGATGATATTTAGCTCACTGAGGAACAAGGGATTGTTTTTTTTAACCAATAACAGTAACAGGAGTCCCACGTAAACCATGACTGTGCCATGGAGCTATCATGTTCAATACAGGACCCTGCGGGTTAGTTCTTATAATTACACGTGTGTTTCTTGTCACATCTGAAAATGTCTTCAGTGTCACGTGATGTATGTGACGCATCATTGAAAACATAATTTGCATGTCAAATGGGCTTTTACTTTAATTTCATCTGCCACTTCTGCACCCATCTATTATATTCTTATAATAGAGCTCCATTTTGCTGTACGGTGAGCGTTTCGAGCAGCACGTGAAGGCACCGCGTCTTCTTCCTCGAGCCTCCAGGAGAGACTTTTGATTGGCTGCCGGTGACATCATCCCCGCTCGTTCGTGGGACCGAAGGCAGTTCAAGCGACATCCCCCTCCTCTCCACCCAGCCACAGAGGCAGACATCTCGGCCAAATCCCGCCCACCGCAGGGCGGGACCTCACTGTAAAAAAAGGATCAGATTTAATATTAATGAAGCCGCGCATTGGCTCACACTCGCGTCAATCCCGCTGCGCAACTTCTGTAGGCTGGTAGACTTCCTTCAATATTATTTCTGGGGAGCAGGGTAAAAGTACAAAAAAAAAATGTTGCCGATCCACAACACTGGGACGGACTGAATGGAGGCAACGTTGTCACCGAGCGGAGATCATAAATCCGTCTACAGTGCACCGCGACACACACCGGTAAGCTGAAATACAAGTTCGGGAATGAGTGTCCAAGGCACAAGTTGTTTTTGAAATGCACAGTCATAGAGATTTCCTTCTATTATTAATGAACAAGAATACCAAATGTCTGCTACCATTTTCAGTAGATTAGTAGTTTATTTGTTGATATGTATTCTATATTGTTATTTTTTATGATATGAATTAAGTGTTTTATTCCAGCTGTTTCATTTATTATATTGCACCATTGCGTCAAAGTAACAATCTCCACCTTTGATATGCATCCATTTGATTTTATTTTGTAATTTTGTTTTAATGTATAGCCTACAGCGCTGTGAAATTACATTTCCTCCATACAGTGTTCGGCTCATGTGATCAGCTCGTCTCATCTTGAAAGCCTTATCTCATTCTCGTCACGTTCTCATGCCGGTTTCTTCAATGAATGTGTCCATGAATGACATCTGCTTGGGCTCAACCTGCACATTATCCTAAAAGGACGGCAATGGCTGGGCGGGTTGTCTTTACATAATATGCCGGGTTGACATGGTTTTAAAATGCTCAGGCTGACGATCAAAAGGAATTGCCTTCCCTCTTCTTCTTCTTCTTTTTTTTTTTTTTTACTCCGACTTTTCCAGTTGGGGGAGAGACCCGACTGCGGCGCAGCGTTGATGCAGTATTTTCTCTTTTTCTCTTTTTTCCCCTCTCTTGTTATAAAAGCTTTGGATCAGACGGAGCAGAGTTGGGATGAAAAATTCAACATCACACACACACGCACGCACACGCGCGCGCACACACACACGCACACACAGACAGTATCTGGACTGGAGGATGATTCATATTACTTACACTCCAAGTGATTCAGTTACACGAGACTCTGTAATGATTTCACTGTTTATTATTAGTGGCCGGTCTTTCACGCCTACATTTTCCCACCAAGTTGGGTGTTGCCCTGCAGGTGTTGACACTCCTAATGTTTGACTTTGGTGGCCATTTCTTCTAGTTTGCATGTTGATCAATAAGCCAGGAGGCTGCTCTCTGGGCCTTCTCCTCCTTCATTCACAGCTCTGATCTGAATCAGTGTAGATGCAGAATTCATTGAGCCTGGTCTTCTCAAACTTTCCCCTCCTCGCCTCATATTGTCCCATATCTGTGCCCACAGAGCGGCTTGTTGACTTCTCCGTAACCGTCCAGCCCTCGGCGTCCCCATGCCTCCATCTCCTCTTGACGACAGAATTGTGGTGGCGCTGCCAAGGCCGATCCGACCTCAGGAACTCCAACTGCGCCTGGACACCAGCTACCTGGACTCCATCACCACCAGCAGCAGCAGCAGCAACAACACCGTCATCAGCACCACCGTGGTGAAGATCCGGGCAACGGCCAATCTTGTAACGTATATGCCCTCATCCAAGGGCTCCACGCGCTCGTTGTCGTGTGGATGCAGCAGTGCCAGCTGCTGCTCAGTGACTACTTATGAGAAGGACAACCAGAGCATCAACCACAGCCAGGTGAGTGCGAGCAGCCCAAACCTCAGCTATGCCGGGCCTCCCACCTCTATGGTCAGCAACCACGAGGCATCAAGCACCCCCAGTCTCGCCCCGGGCACCCCGAAGGCCCTGTCATGCGTGAGGGTCATCCACCCCAACGAGCTGGCCAAACGGATGACCTGCTGCCCCATGGGACACCCCGTGGGGCCCGTGCCGGTCATCATCGACTGCCGGCCCTTCATGGAGTACAACAAGAGCCACATCCGGGGAGCCGTGCACATCAACTGCTCCGACAAGATCAGCCGGCGGCGGCTGCAGCAGGGCAAGATCACTGTGCTGGACCTCATCTCCTGCCGCCAGGGCAAGGACTCGTATAAGGGCATCTTCTCCAAAGAGATAGTGGTTTACGATGAGAGCACCATGGACCCCAACCGGCTGACGTTCTCCCAGCCGCTGCACGTGGTCCTGGAGTCACTGAGGAGGGAGGGCAGGGACCCCATCATCCTCAAAGGTAACACCAAAGTAGGTTTATAAATAATGCTGACTTGCTGAAAAAGGGGAGAGAAACCACAGTTTCAAGGGCTTTCGTTTGTCTCTGGAGGAAGTAAATCAGTTGAGACATCTGGAAAGAAAATATGGTTTGGAAGTGGGAGGTTATTGGCTGAATAAACTGGATATGAAACTATTGTGGTGGAAAAACAATGTGTAGTGTGTATAGCCTGTTGAACACTTAACCTTTATTGTTCTGGTCACTGAGCACTGCTGTACACACACTGGTTTTTACTTGTATCACCATGTGAACTTTGGTCTGAAACATTTCAGTGGTTAGTTACCACACGCAACAGCTTTGCACGTAGAACCAAGCCCGAGCACGCTGGATCTAAATCCCTCATACGTAAACATATGCACAATCTCTTCGCCAGCTTTCGATATGACACTAATTAAGCATTTAGCAGGAAGTGAGAGCAGCTGTTTAGTAAATAAAGCAGCCTATTGAGATGGCAGACCCTGGATTGCTGCCATTTTTTTCTATCTTTAGTGTGTGTGTGTGTGTGTGTGTGTGTGTGTGTGTGTGTGTTTGAAGCAGGAGCAGTGTGTTGTGTTGGGGGCTGGGCTGAGTGTTTTCTGAATGCCTCCCAGTCAACGTCTAGCCGTGAGATCACAGCACCTTGATCTCTCTTCTTGTCTCCGTCCTCTCGTCCTCCTGTGCACTTTGATGGACGAGGCTCCTCATCCTGCATCGGTGTGTGTGTGTGTGTGTGAAGGAGGAGCAGGCAGACTGTCTCAGTCTTTCTTCCCCTGGTTTGCAAAATGCAAGACCTCCTCTTTCAATTGGCTAAACTTGACTTTTATCTGTATCACAAGTCCCTTTTCAGATCCGGATTGACCTCCTACGTCACAGGTCTGATAATCAAATACTTTGGATGCATCAATCAATGGTGAAAATTTGACCACATCATAAAAACAAAGCCATCCCCGAGCGGAACATATTTGCAATGCTTAAATGAATATTTCTAATACTACTGAGGTGATTCATTCTTCATTTGCGTATGAGGATTCCTTGTCAAGGGGAAGTGGGCAGGGCATTGTTATTACAATCAGTATTAATAGTGACATATTTGGACCATGCCTGTAGAAATGCAATTAAACAATTTACTTCTGTATTTGCTCAGTTACCAGCATGTCGTAGTCGTGATTCATCGCAATAGGTTTGTTGCGTGATACTCTGCGACACTGGAAACACAAAAAAATTGCATCTTTGCCCGCCGGAGCCAAGAGCAATATCAACTTTAATTTAATCCGTCAGAAATGTCATAAACAACATGTCGACACGGTCAGCTGAGTTGGACCTGAAAAGAAAGACTGTGGTACGGTTTGAAAATAGGAAGTTCACTGTTTGTTGATGCAATCCATAAGGTGTTGGCTTCCAAATATCACAGCAGCAGCAAACTAAAATGTTTCATAGTTTGGAGGGTAGTTTAGCTCATTGGATGGTTTTATCGCTCAACATTAAATGTTTTTCCTGTCTCACTGTTTTCGATCAACCTAATTTTCTGGGTAAAAGCTCTGGTAAACACACTGCACCCCAAGGGGCAGACAGAGGGAGCGACTAGCCGGTGAACGTAGGGAGTATTCAGCAGCTAAAGAGCCAGATGTTTCTCTCAGGAGTTGGTTGAGACCAAAACAGAGATAAAATATACTGAATACAAATGAATACTAATGTTATTCTGTTTCTAATAAACCGTTTGCCAACACAACAACACATTTAGGTAATAAAATGGAAATGTTTCTGTACAAAAGTGCGCAAAAACATTTAAGATTTTGTAAAGATTTTGTTATATTTAACCACTAAGATGAAGTCTGTTCAAATCAAGTCAGACATTCTAATTGTTCATTTATTTGTGGCATTCTAAACAACATGTGTAGTAAAGATGTTGTGTTGTTAGAAAAGTTTTCTGAGAGATTGTGGATGTTTTAAACACCGATAAAATGGTCTTTATAAATACAGTTGTGTGAAGAAAAAACATTGATATCTGTCGGAATTCCCCCTATTATTATTATCAAAACCTCAAATTCGTGTTGACTTTGTTATCAGAGGGCCTGTATAGACTTCCCTTTCTTATATTTACCACAGAGTACGTACTACCACGACATCCCATGACAACGAGCGCTGTTCCACTACCAGCAGGTTGATGTCTTTGTTCATGATAACAATGGCTGTTTTATGGTGAACCCACCTGTCTGGTCACCAGGGGGGAAGTTGTGAGATGACCTCACGTGGTATAATGTCAACTCAACGTGAACAACACATGAACCGATACTCTGTTAGTCTGACACTTTCCACCCCTCCCCACAACTCTTGTGCTAAAGGGAAACGTTGGCCCATGGCATCACTAGCAACAGGTGCAAACCAGTTATCAGCAGACTTGAAGATGTCAAGTGAGAAGTATATTAAACATTTATTACGCCCGTTTACCGGCAGTTTAACGAAGGGGATTTCATGTCTGATTTAGCGAGTGGAGACCGTTAAAGTCGTTATTTGGGCCGCTCATCTCCTTTTTTAAATGAGTTGTTGCAAATGAAAACACTGCCGATTCCTTGATATTGATTTATTATCCAAATGGAGACGTGCAAATTGCAACCAAATGTAAATGTGGAGATTTCGACCGTGTTAACGGCAGTTGCTTTTATCAGGTGTGTATGCAAAGCTTGCTTCTCCTATTCAGTTGTAACGTGTGCAACGTGGTGCATGTGTTGTTAGCATGGAGGGCTCCAGTGGGAATGACCCATGACCCTGGCAAGAAGACCAACAAGATCCAGTTTGCAATCAGAAAGGGGAAACAATAAAAAAAAGCAAATATGAAATTGACATTTGGCAGTTTTATTTATGTATGAGCTAAATAATTTGACCTCCTGCACGCCCTGTCTACCAAACACAAAGCGTAACACTGCACCTTGAGCGTATGTCACAATCTCTCTGTTGGTGTTCACAGGAGGCCTGAGCTGCTTCAGGCAGAGCCATGAGAACCTGTGTGAGCACTCGCTGCACCTCCACGAGGACCCTGGTGCTGCTGCTGGCCGGACCGGCCCCTTACCTCACTCCCTGCCCTCCACGCCGGACATCGAGAACGCGGAGATGACACCAATCCTGCCCTTCCTCTATCTGGGGAACGAGCACGACGCTCAAGACATCCACCTGCTGCAGCGCTTCAACATCGGCTACATCCTCAACGTGACCACCCACCTGCCGCTCTTCCACTACGACACGGGATGCTTCGTCTACAAGCGCCTGCCCGCCACGGACAGCAACAAGCAGAACCTGCGGCAGTACTTTGAGGAGGCGTTTGAATTCATCGGTATGAAAACCTCCACTGTTTTCACTGCAGAAGTGTAAGCTAACACACGTGTCTTGTGACTTTCAAGACGATGTAAAGTCTACTCGAGAGCGTTCAGCAATAATTTAGAGTTTAGTTTCAATAGATTTTGTCGGCTTGAAGCAGAGTTCTTTTAACAAGGAAATAATGAGACCAGGGGTCACTTGTTAGAAACTGCCTGTTACAAACTTCCTAAATGTAAAGTACATTGTTGTTGTATATGTTTCTCTGTCTGGATGCTTTTGGCCAATACATGCTGGCAGTCTGCTGTGAAGTTAAATAGAAATGAGTATGAAATGGATAGATGTATTGTTCTACTTCTTACCGTAAGGAGAGGTTTTTTTGGTTTAATTTTGCAAAAGATACTGTGCTTAAATGTTAAAAGTATATATCAGAATCTAAACTCCAGTTTTAGATTGTATTGTTTAGGAAAAGCTATTCCCCCAAATCTGGCCAAATTATAATTTTGATGAAGAACTATCTGATCGCAGAATAGGTGTGAAAAAGAGCACTAAATTATTGATACTATACGTGCTACAGATTCATTTCAGTTGGTACCAAAATAATACTGAGGTTCAAAAACCAGATCGAGACAGACGGCTGCTCACAAAGGAAATGTTGTGGATATCTTGCCAAATGTGATGACTAAACTTCCCCCGAGGGAACAAAGCATTTACTCGACTATGCTCTAATTGTTTCAATGTTCCTCTCTGCAGAGGAAGCCCATCAAGCAGGTTTGGGCCTCCTGATCCACTGCCAGGCAGGCGTGTCTCGCTCAGCCACCATCGTGATCGCCTATCTGATGAAGCACACCTGGATGACCATGACAGACGCCTACAAGTTTGTCAAAACCAGAAGGCCCATCATCTCCCCGAACCTCAACTTCATGGGCCAGCTGCTGGAGTTCGAGGAGGACCTCAACAATGGAATAACGCCACGAATCCTCAAACCAAAGCTGATTGGTGTAGAAACTGTTGTCTAACCGAACCCTCTGGACTCGACGCTCGCACTTGTACTCACTCTCACCGCTCTCTCCAGAGAAATCGGCTGCTCTATGAGCTATGTTGGACTACGAGAGCTACTGTATTCTTCTTGATTCTCCTCATGCTCATCTTGGACTCTCTGGAGTGCCAACGCTCTGGGTCAGTGGTGATGAGATATGCCAAAAATCCCTACTGTTTGGTCCTGGCCGAAGAAGTCCAGGAGGAGACGGCGGTCAGCGGGAAGCTTTCCATCGTGATTGAGAGGAGCAAACATGAGGGAAAAGCAAATTGGTTTGGAAAAGATATTCTACGTGCTTAGGGGCAATTAGTGACAAGAGACACTCCTAAAGCTCACACGGTGGCACACAGCTTCTGTTTGCAGACCCAGACGGGTTGGCCACGGCAGTGCCTGTCCAAAAGAAGGGAAAAAATGATAAACAAAAAGATGAAGACTTGTTTGGTGTGTTAATGTTGTTGTTCTATTTTTATACAGGGGTATATGGGGAAGACCATGACGAGCCCACAGTGGCTTACTGTGCAATAATTTCAGAGTGGAATGCAACTGAGATCTTGATCTTATATGTATATAATGATAATGATGTAATGATTACAAAACATTTCCAGCTCTTTGCTGAAATACCATTTTAATGTTAATGTAATTACTGTTGTTCAGTTCTATATGTTCATGGTGCATACAGTTATGCTGTAATATTTGGCGCAGACGCGTGTACAAGAGAAAAAAAAAACGTGGGTTTTATTTTTGAGTGCAGTTTCTGGGTTTATGGAAGTCATCGGAACCACAGATTCGTATTTCGTGTGTTTGCTTCGGTATCTTCGTTTTGCCATTCCTGCATCCACATATGCATATATTTTTTAGCAATACACAGTATATACTACCAGACAGCCATAAGAGCTTTTTTTATGCATGGCTGCTGGCAGAGGAAAGAATACTTTAAAATAATCAGTGAATATTGTAAAACAGGGCTACTGGTGATGTTTAATGTAACAGAATGGAGGAGTTTCACTGCCTGCTTCGGTTGTCTCCCATTTTCTTTTTGCTCCCAGCTCTGTTGAAATGAACTCGACTGAGTCGCCATGTAGCTGCATTTGTTTGTGTCAGAGCCCAACATGTTGAGCTATTTATCCCATATTAAGGTAGCAGAGTTGAGGTCCAGACTTCAAACGAACATTGACTTTCTGCGGTGGGTCGCAGTGTCGCGGGACGGTGGTGGTACAGTACAGCAGCGTGACCCTCGTCTAATCTTCTGCAACTCCGTCGCTGACACTAAGCTACAGTTAAGCGAGCTCTGCGGAGGCGAGCGCCGCTGTCACGTGCTGTTCTAGTGCCTCTATCAATGCCTTAATTCATGTGACACCACTGGGCCTGCGCATGGTTCACCATCACGTGCAGACAGATGCAGAACGCACCAAGGTCGAATTTTCAACTCCCAGAAAAAAAGCAGCTTTCGGTCTCCGTGTGACAGACAGATTTATTTCTGCTGTTCCCGATTAATATGCAGAATTTGAGAGTGTAGCATTGAAAGCCTTGAGGTTAAAAGGCTCCTTATGTAACTCTGATCTCGTGGTGGCATTTGAAGGGAAATTTTAATACATATATATATTTATATATATGTAAATTGTAAAATAACTCCACACTGAATAGTAGTGTAGTAAAGAGTATATGCAGATTCATAAAGTTTACCTTCATCCTGTTGCACCGGAAATATAATCACTGATGACTCCTATTACGACGGTGTCCATAGATATGAAGAGAAAGGCTAAATAAATGCCCAATTTGTTAGTGCTACTTTGCCTTCCTCTGATCATCACGGCAAATATTTGCACTGTTGCTGAAAATAATCAAAATTTTGTATTTCAGCCTTGAAAATGACAAAAAGGGAAACTTCGTACCCAGGTTGGATGCACGTGTTTAACTACCTGTGTATCACCAGGCGCACAGTATTAAGACCTCGTCTTGTTGAGAGGACTGTGTGCATGGCCAAATATCAAGTGAGCATTTTACCGTAAACAATATTGATCTAAATTTTAGAGATTTGTTTGAGTACACATATTTGATTCAGTTTTGATCTACTGAATCACAAGGGCTGTCAAAGTTCCCAAGGAATAAAAAAACATGCGGTCCTTCAATTAAATTTTTAATATGAAATTAAGACCAAAGAAAACTGCAGTTACAAGCTTTGTCCTATAATGCTGTCCAAGCTGACTTGAGAAATGATGGGTTGTCTCTCTTGTGTTCTTCTGGTTTCTGTTCAGCTCTCATTCGTTTGCATGAAACAAAAGATGAAAATGAAGCACAGGGCTAATGACATCACTGTCAAAACAAAACAAAAAGGAATATATACATATATATTTTGCCATACACCCTATGTGAACCATGTGATCTCCAAAAGGACATGTGAACAGAAGTGTTTGGAGAGTGATCACGAGTGTCTGTCATCAAGATGAAGGATAATGCAGAAAGTGCTCATAGCGAAGTGAATACCAATACACAGTGCACCTGGGAAGGCTTTAACAACATCCACAACAATACGCTTAAACAAATCCCTCATGTGAAAATTCATGCTATGCAAATAAAATTGTAAGAGGTTATTTCTTTACCCGACTATCGTTAAATAGTTTTGTGAGGTCTCTGCGAACATTTCGAGCATGAATGACATTTTGCAGCCTCAGATTGAAGTGAGTTTTATATGTGTGACTTATCGACAAAGAAGTTATAAAAACAAAAAACAAAAAAGTTTGCGTGGCCATGTGTCCTCACTTTGTATTTTTGTTGCTGTTGTCATTGGTGTCTTTACAGGTGCTCTAAAAATATATTTGATGATGCTAAAAAAGAAGAAAATATCCAATAACCATTTACTACACATTTGTAGCTTGTGCATTTATATTTAGTGATTCACCATTTGCAGAAAAATACATAAATAAAAAAGAGAGAGCTTAGCATCTGAGCCAACGTTATTTAGGAAATAATTAACCTTTTTTGTCCCATCTGTTGGTTCCTACAACCGCAGCAGCACACAGCTTTTGTATGTAAGGATCTATTTGACTGAACAATGTAACCGTCGTACTGTACATTACTCTCCGGGTGGAAGGCGACGCATGCTGTGTGCTCCTGGTCTGTGACCGACACTCGCAGACATCATGGTGCTGTCCGTCTTTCCCACACTGCTCTGTCTGTCGAGGTCAACGCCTGATTGACAGCTCCACGAGGCATCCGGGTCTGTTCCCTTTCATTTGGAAACACGGTTCCGTATTGGAACAAAACCAAGCTGTCATATTTGATGTGCACTCTTTATGACTGGACTTGTTTAAGAGTCTCTGCTTTGGGCTCAGAAGCTCAGGTGGAAACGGGCTTCCCTCTACAAGTCTCTGTGTCTTTCTTTGTGTCTGTAGTCAACGGTCAAGTATATACAGTATATAAATATATATCTATTTTCTTTGTATGCATATATTCATTACTATTTTTGCACTGACCTACGGACAGATGGATTTATTTTTTTCCACAAAGGGTGCTATTATAACGGAGGCCTTCTCCCACACCTTTTTGCATGACTTGCTCAAGATTCCTCAACTGGTCTGTCATCTCTCCTTCTCTTCTCCTACTACTCCTTGAACTGTTATAATTGAAGCACTGTAATTTTGTAATCCCGACTTGTGAGCTTTTGAAATAAACAAGGAGGCTTCAAGTTTGGTTCGGTGTCCTGGAGGTTTATTTTCTTCCTGAGGAACTTTCTTTGGCCACTAAGAGTAGACACTAAGTAGAAGTATGTCTCTGAAGATACACATCTGGATGATTCCCTCGGGAGTCGGTGGAGACTAAGACTGAACTAAAATGAAAGTGAATATTGGACTTACATTAATAGGATGCACAGGAACACAACTACAAAAGATACGACAGCGTTGTGTTCACAACCTGTTTCAGCTAGTCCAGAGTGGCCAACAAATAAGTAAACATAAGTTTATATTTTAAGCAAGAGACACATGTGCAATTAACAATCATTGTCATCATTGAGTATTTTTTTCTTCTTCTTCAATTAATCAATTATCTCTGAAAAGATTTCATCTGTTGACACTGCAAAATAGTCTAAAACCCAAATATATTCGAGTTATAATGATTTTAAGAAAACATCAAGAAGATCACAGCAATAAACCACTTTGGAAGATCGACTCATCAGACAATCAAGTAACTGCTTCAGCTATAAAAGAGACGGTGCTACAGTACATTAAAAGCATCCTGATATTAAAAGAGAAATAACAGATCGAGGGAGACATATTCATGTGACCAAGGCACCACGATACAACCGAAGCCAAGAAACAACAGAACAACAGAAGCCCCCATGAATATCGGGATCAATAACAATAAACAAGTCCTACAGTGTGTATTTTAAGAGACAGACAGCCTCTATAAGCCTCCTGACATGTGAGCAACCAGCAGAGTACACAGCCAGAGTTGTGAATGATCTGCGCTCCCCTCCATTGAACCGTGTGTCACATAGCTGCAGGAGTTATGGGCCTATATTTACTCCAACTTCGCAGACGTCTACCGGCCAGCGGCGAAGGGGTGTGGGGACGCTGGCCCGAGGGGTCAAGATCTCTCCATAGGAACAGGCACAAAAATAGTTTTTTAGCGTTGTTTCTAATTACAAGCGATGAGTGGCCCGCCTCATTAATCCTTTCCTATCAGCACTGGGCAGGCTGGCAGCACCAGAATAGCCCTGATCTTTGTGCTGCTGCACGCCGCTCTCCAGCGAGCCCTGCATGGACGTATTAGGCAACACAGGCCTGAGAGGAGGACCTACCTTTTCACACACACACACACACACGCACGCACACACAAACAGGTGCACACATACACAGAGGCACACACAACCCCACATGTGTAAGCTTCCCATGCAGAGGCGGCGGTGAAATAAAGCAGAGAGGATCTGTGAGCCTGAGGACTGCTGCACTGGTTACCATCAAAGCTGCTCGCTCTGTCACAGGAAGATGAACTCGCACGTCATCCCACCACGGCTTTACTAAATTAAACTACAGCAGCACTTTGCACTTACAACTCATGCATAAAATAATGCTTCTCATATTTACTTTACGACTAAATATATCAAAGCAAGGTACGGAGTTAGGTTAACGAGAAGGAAATGGTAACGAATAAAAATAGGAAAGTACTCAATCGGTTTCACTTCCTCTTAAGTTCAGTTGACACCTAATTATATTTTTTATATTACTCTCATGATTTCTTTTCACGTGAAACAATTCAGGAATGAAAAGTCAAGTTATGGGCTGAGTATGAACACTCGGGAGCAGACAAAGATTGTGTGTCCACATTTCTTCATTTGAAAAGAGGCTACTTCGTGCTCTGCCTCAGATAATCTGTTTCTTCTCTGTGTCTAATACAAGTGTATGTATATGTGATGTAGATGAGTACGTTGTGGACACCCACGTTTACTTTCACTTGTGTGTTCTTTTGGTTACTTGCATAAAGAGGTGGATGGTTGTCTCAAAGATGTTGAAACAAATTCAAAGAGTTTGCCCCCATTTATACACAATTCTCGACAGCACGACTCTCTCCTACATGAACATACACACACACACACACACACACACACACACACACACACACACACACACACACACACACACACACACACACTGTAGATATCATAGCGAAGTAGGATAATTTTCTCATAGACTTCTAGACAATTGAACTTCTTTTGGCAACCAGAGGAGTCGCCCCCTGCAGGTCAGTAGAGAGAATGCAAGTTTAAGACAAGTCTTTAAGAAGAGTGAATGATGTTATAGCAATGTATTTACTCCAGTAGTCCAACAATCCCATCTGTGTGTGTGTTATGCTTCAGTGTCCACATACATTTGGCCATCCTGGGATGTGGGTTACTCATCTGTATCCACTGTCCCCACTCACGGTGATCTATTCTCGCTGTAAATTATTCTGTAGATCTGGCTTGTGATTCTCTGCAGTCAGCTCGTGGTTGGTGAGTATGAATTATTCTCCTGCATCACACAGAGAAAGAGAAAATAGCAGAACAATGAAGGATGGAGCGAGATAGACAGAAAGAGAGAACAGAAGAGGTCACGGCCCATTTCACACAGCGCACCAAGGAGATCACAGGACGTCTGGAGACACGACACGAGACGCGCCGTGGGGCTGTCTCTGCAAATAAGCAGATGCAAACACGAGAGAGAGGGGACGCACATGAAGAACCATTTCTTTCTGCAAGATCAGAATGATATCTGCACAGAGCCGTGATAAAAGCATCCGAAGCTGCTGAGTCTATACGCGCTCGCAGAGTGTCGCGCGGCCCGTGGTTTCTTATCGCTCGTGGCACATGTTGGACTTTTAAAGTGTCATGTCTCGTTACGTATTAGCCACACGCTGACCGCGGCGCAAGAGCCAGGCCAGGCCTCGGTGTGGTGACGCCAAGACGCATGTCAGACGTGACACAGACCCTCGTGTCCTTTCCATTGCGGTACAGCAATAGCTCAGATCGGCCTCATGAATCATATACAGTGATGGTAGAAGGTTTTCATGGGCCTAAATTATTTAAATATAAGCTAACGCTAAGTGCATAGCTGCATCATACATAAAGTAAGGCATGCACACATCCGATTACACTCCAAATACATTCAGATATGACCAAGATATATGAGCACCATGCTACCTCCGAGTTCACGATGAGGGATATTTATGTCAGCCTTAATGACCTGATGGGCTTCTGTCATGCCTTTCTTTTTCTGTCTCGCTCATGTATAGAAAAGCAGGTGGACTTAATAACATGCACAATGACTCAGCTCCTCTAATGCATGCCATCATTAATGTAATTAAATACACCCAAGACTTTTCTGCTATGACATCTGTTCATTGCCTTTTGTATTTATAGTTTTAAAGTGCAGGAACAGTGCACATTATGAAATGAATGAATGAAATATACTTTATTAATCCCCAAGGGGAAATTTGGTGACAACAGAAGCAGCCCGATAAAGAATAAGAAAGAAAGAAAGAAAGAAAGTGACAGTGCATAAAGTAAAGTGTGCAAAGTGAAATATAAAATACAAAATAACATAAAATATATATGTATATATACACAGCATATACACAACATATATGTAAATGAATTATTAGATGTTTCTATACATTTGACAGTTTAGCCATCTTGGTATGGTATCAAAATTCATTTCATAAAATTGCATGAAACATGAACAACACATAACACATGAAAGAAAGCATGCTTCAGGTTATCTATAGAGTATGATCACATATGGTCTTTTAACAATTGGTGATTATATTATTATATTTCCTCTGCTGTGGTTAAACAAAAGAGTTATGGTTACAAGGGGCTTTCAGTCGTGTTACAGGGTCTTCAAACGCAGAAGGCGTTTTGGGTTTGACTGAGCAAACTATCTGCTGATACAAAACATGGGATACAGGAGAAAGCTCTGCGGAAAGCAGGCAAGAATCAAGGATGAGCATTCATGTCATGTGTCACTTTTAAGCTGACAGTGTCGATAAATCTTACAAATTCTGCAGATTAAACCATCTGTTGAATAATGACCATGTGACACAGTGGAGAAAAAAAAACGCAATTTGCCTATATCCACTCTGTGTTTTCTTCTTATATATTATAATACAACCCAAGAGTGAACGTGTTTTGAAATATTGATATTGCACATCAAGCGTTGACACTATCTCGGTTGCTGCTGCACAAAGGAGACCCAAAGATGGAAGACACACTCGTGAACGTGTTGTGATGTGTTGTGATGTGTTGTGATGTGTGTGGCTTTGCTGTCCCTAATTTCCCCAGTGCTACTCTTCTCTTTCTTCTTCTCCGGATAAGTTTAATTTCTGGTCTTATCTAAAAAATCAGACACACACCCACAAGCACACAAACAATTTTAAGTTTGTTTTTACACTAAAGCTAGAAAGAAAATTGATTATCCTTTTAGTTTCTCGTAAATTCACACTCCTGAATTCACTTTACTGCCATTTCCTTTCCTTTTGATGCCCCCAGGCAACTTCTCACGAGTCACTAGACTAACCCAGTGGAAGGTTGAACCTCCGCTGTCTGGTCTTGCTGGGGCTGCCCTCCTCTCTCTTTACCCCCAGAGAGAGAACGCCTCTCCCCTCCTTCCTCCAAATCTTTCCATCCACAGTACTTTTCACCCTGGGAAACCCCCCGCCACAGTCTTCATGACACATTCAACCCACCGATTATATTGCACCGTGGGGGATCATGGCAAACCCAAACAATAATTTAGACCCCAATTTACTGGAGCACATATCTGCTAAGTGCTCACACAAGTAGTCAAACCCACACACTGAATGTGAGACTCAACACAGCCTCCCTCTAAAATGAAAGTATTAAATAAGAAGTGTACAAAAACTGGCTCACTTCTATGAGTATGTGTACTTTGTATGTTATTTTACCCCTATATGCATCTATTTTTGGCACAATAGTTATTTATTAAGGATACATATAAATCACATTTGTCAAAGTCAGTCACCTCCTTTACGCTCTTTTATACTCATTGCATTGCAAATGTATCAGTTTGAAGCGTTCAAGCTGCAGAGGCTTTTCATCCAGAAACTCTAGTTGCTGTTATTATTTCTGCTTGTGTACCGATTAGAAAATAAATATATACTACATGAGAAATGGGTCCTTGGTACATGAGAGTTTTATCACTCAATCCTCAGATATCCTTAGACAAGGAGGAATCATATTAAAAGAGCTATGAATCGGACGTTTTCACCGGTTACATATAAATTGACTTTGAGTGTGCATTGGCTCCTGTGCGGTCTTATTTCTAACACAGTCGTCTGGTGTTAAAAGATACACCCGAGTACATCATCATTTCCCCAAGTGGGAGTCAGATCTTTTATTCTCACTGCGGTGAGAAAATGCCAAGTTTGGCGCTCTGCCCACAGAGCAACTGAAGGCAGTAAGTTCAAAAATCGGAGTATTAATAGAGTCTGACCTTTCAGTCAGGCATGCTGGAGTGCACATTTGTACATGTATGTATGGTGCATGCACATGAGTGCATACACAGATGCAATAACTCTCAGCAACTCGTAGTACCCCGGCTTGTTCCTAGCTGTTCTGTGTGTGGACAGTGAGCTAAGGTTGAGCTCATATTAGTATCCTTGACTATCTCAGCCGTGGAGGTTTCATATGCAGCAAGTGTAACTCAATAGCTCCATCAATTACCTCTGTTTCCTAGGTGCCATCACAAACAACAGCTGCAGAGTTTAATAAACTTGCAACTCAATCACAGGGGCTAAAATATCATGAAGCCTGAAAACCAGCGGGATGATGGAAGTAGGCTCCTCTTGGTGTCATGGCTCCCTCTATGTACCTATCTGATACAAAGACCCTTCGAACACGCTGATGAAAAGGCAGCATTTATTATTTCACCTGAGACTTGCTGTATTATCTTGCTGCTGGCTTCATTTTGGGTTATGGGACATATACATTTTTTCCATGGTAACTGGAACCTATCTTCAAAGACTTTGTCTGTGTATAGATATGAGAGTGACTCTCTTCTCTTAGATTGAATTTGAGTCACTGGTTCAGCACATGCAGGCCTGCTCAGCTCTTCAATTACCTTGTTTATCTGTGAGTGAAAAATGTATAAATAGGAGAGGAGATAATCCCAGGTGTGATTATGATAGTCTTCCCCAAAGAGCACCTACGCTGGAATCAGCAGCAGAAAAGGCAAGCAAGTAAGACTGGATATGTGCATCTGTGTGGTGGAGGTAAAGAGATGATGAAGGAGACAGGAAACAAACTAAACTCATACAGTGATGCAGCAGGTTAGATCTTATTTGTACTAAATTAACTGACCTGTCATCTCTCAATCCTTTCCAACTGCCCCAATCAACCTACAGGCCATCTGATTCCAACAAAAAACAGGTTATAAATACAACTTATTTGTTTTTAAAAGGCTAAAAGAGTTGGTCACTGTAGGTTTACAGGAGTATGTTTTGTATCTTTTGGGGATTCCTTGGGGATGAGAGTGGAACAAAACAAGATAGGGAAAATAACATGCACTGCATTGTAATGATGGATCATGTCACCCAGTGCAACAGAGAGGCTATAAATTAAGTTTTTTAAATTGTTTTTAGACAACACACATTGGCTCTGTTTATTGTTGGTTCCACCCTTTTATAGGCTTTGTTGATGTTGAGAAGAATATTGTCAATGCAGGGTAACAAATGTACCTCAAATGTAATCAATGTGATTCATGCAGGAACAAATAACAGAGTTCTCTAATAATAATAACAATAATAATAACAATAATAATAATAATAAAAATAACAATAATAATAATAATAATAATAATAATGCTTTACATTTTTATAGCGCTTTTCGAAGTACTCAAAGACGCTTTACATCACATAATTAAACAATCTGAGAAGCTTTACAATGAAAATAACAACAATTAAAATAGAAGAATAGAAAAAAAGTAAATAAGAACCTATAGAGCACACAATCACACATTAAAAGCAATTCTGAACAGGTGGGTTTTGATTTGTGTTTTGAAGAACGGAAGGTCGGTGCAGTCTTGGATGAGTTTGGGGAGAGGGTTCCAGAGGAAGGGGCGGGAACAGGCTCTGTCCCCATGTCTGGTGCTTGGTCCTATGAGGGATTGATAGGAGATCGGTATCAGAGCGGAGCCGACGGGATGGAGTGTGGTGGTGAAGCGGATGCCCACAATCTGATATAGGTCCAATACTAGGCTGTGGGTATTAGATCAATAGCAGGTTGCCATGGGGAGAATGTGTAAACACCACACACAGAGGGACCGCCCAGACCGGGAACCGAAACCTGACCCCTCCTGCTGTGAGGGGATGGTGACAGTGCACCACCAACAGCCCCCATTACATCCTTAAAAGGTTTGGTGGCATCTAGCGGTCAGATTAGCAGATTGCAACTAAATTCAACAACTCCTGTGTGCCGAGCAGCTATAGGAGAACTATGGTGGCCCTCAGTGTCTGGTTTGTCCCCTCTGGGCTACTAAAACACGCTGGACACTTTAACCCATGTAGATATCAAAGCAAATAAAAACAGGTGATTATACACCAAAGGAAACATATGTATACATATTATATTCAATTTGTGCCAAATACATCCTACACTGATTCTTTAGGTAAAACACAGACTTTTGATGAAGATAACAATAAAAATAGGTGATGTTCATAAATCAAACATCTGATAAAACCCACATCACATCAAAAGCCTTTTGGTGTTCAGGTTTCAGTCGATGGAGCAGGAGAGCCTCAGGTGTTGTTCATCTGGGCATGTGCAGCATTTTCTCTTTAAGTATCTCACAATACACAAAAGAAACATGCAGTTCAAGTTATTTACCGCCAAAAAACGCTGGATGTTTTGTAATATTGTAACCAATTAACAAAAGGCTGACACAAAGAGAGAAGGGGAAGTGGCCTTACAACAAAATGAAAGGAGAAGGGATCATATCATAGTTCTGTATGGTCAGAGCCCGTCCAGCACACAGGAGAGCAGCAGAGACTCCAGAACGAGTCACATGACACACACAAGGGGCACATTGCACTCTACATACACAACATACTGGCATTTAATAGCATGCCATTTGTGTTTTGAATTGCTGCAATGGAACATTAATAATACATGTATGTACCTGCAAGTCTGTAATTAACTAATCTTGTATCCAACAGGGACGTGTTGCATGCTTTGTTCCCATTTTTTGAAGAATGAAAACATGAGTGGAGCTGAATCAGGACTTTTACACATAGCACAGACTGCGATAACGTCACAAAGCTTCTCAGTCCTGCAGCCATACGCCAACTCTAAAGAAACGAATGAAGCTGAATGCTGCACTCTGGTGGAAAGAGATATTAATCTATGACTGAAATATTTTCCAGAGTGGATTTAGGAATTGAGTTTAAGAGGAATTCTTAAGTGTCAGTAGTGGTGTTGCATAGTTATAACTCCCAGTATGTTTTTCTATTAGCACTCATCAATGTCTAGCAAATCAAACTCTCAGATGAACACACACACACACACACACACACACACACACACACACACACACACACACACACACACACACACACACACACACACACACACACACACACATTTCAACAGATCTGGTGTTTGAAAATCTCACACTCATCACATTAGACTTAAACTATGACACGTCTCTGTATTTAAAGGTGCTCAATAAGAGATGCAGCTCTCGGCTCCACAGGCCGAGCAGCAGGCGATGGGGTCAGCGTGGAGGTGTTTACTCGAGGGGGAGCCGCAGGGTGGGCGCGACGCCTCCGTGACGCCGCTGTGGGTCAGGACGGGCTTTATCAGCTGTAATGCAACGTGAGAGCAGTGCGGAGCAGCAGCCACGAGCTGACCAGCAGGACACGCTCACGCGCACTCACATGCACTCACGCGCACTCACATGCACACCCCGCGGCGCGGCCAGGAGGAGCTTGGATAGCAACACACACAGGAGGAGAGCGACCTCCCTCTCAGGTACTCTATTTTATCTTCGGCACTTATTTGCTGCTCTATCAATGCTCTGCTTACCACGTGGAGGACATTTAATACTGGATGTTTGCAACTTGGTGACATGAGCTTTATATTTGATGTTTACTTATTTTATTCACAAGTAGTATTGTTTAGTTATTCTAGAATCTAGATGTTTGTTTATTTAGGTTATATCTTTTGATATGTAAGGATAGCTTCTTTTTTTCCTGATAGTCTTTTGTTTAATAATTAGTTGTCTTAGTGTACTTTTTTCATTTTGGGTTTGTTTGTTTAATGAATAGAATACTACTGTGGGCACCTATATGGTTAGATGATGAGTGGGCAGGTACAGGACCAGCATGCACCTGGGTGGGCCTTTAGTCTTTCATCAGAGCATGAGAGGCAGCAATAGGAGGAGTTCAATTGTTCTTTTGTTTATTTACCTTGTTTTGTGAAACATGAGAAACATGGAGTCCTGTATGGACGATGCATTCTTTTGCCTGCATGAAGCACAAACTCATGGTGCGTCAATGGCCCTTTGATTCATGGTTGTTTTGGATTTATCAGACAAATGGCCACTACAACATATTATAGCCTAATTTCACTTGTTTACAATGCATTTTAGAATCTATTTCACTGTTATGAGTAATGAGTAAAGTATGCTTTTATTGCTTTAGCATCACAATACAATGCAGAGCCCTTAACGTATACACACATGAGTTTACAGACAATTCCTGAATGTCTTAGACAGAATGAATACACAAATATGAATACTCAGAAAGACATTGGATTAGTTAGGGCAGGACAGAACTGCCATCATTTGAAAACTATTAATCGTGCTTATAACAACAATCAATGACAATGTTGTTGTGGACGTGGTTGCCTTGAGTCGTAAAAATTCCACTGGATGACTTTGGAAAAAGACACAACTTGACCCGAGCCCAGGCGGTGACTCATCCGTCCACCAGTCTCTGTCTTTACGTGTATGCCACAGCAGTTCTACCAGCCCTCCCCTCTGATTAATGCATGTTTATGAGATACTGCATTACAGTTGTCGCGATCCAGATACCCCTCCTACCCCATATCTCTTCTCTCTCAGTCTCCTTTTTTGACTTATTTCCCCCTAGAGGTGCTCCAGTGGTTTGACAGGACAAGGTCAGACAGACCGGGTGAATGGTAGGACAGAGGGACGCAGCGACGGGCAATAAAAGTGTCATTTTTCACCTTGTTCCTAAACAGCGTGCCGTGTTGAGAAGAGCCATTGCCTATTATGGGCTGCTTCCAGCCTGTGACATTAGTAAACAGAGCAGGACGGTTCACAGTGAAAGCCTGGCCGGATCCAATGAGGAGTGTGTTTTAACAAGCCGGCATGGGTTGTTGGGAGTCTGGACTAGCTCGTCTCGTGGTAACCCGGCAGACAATGTCCTTGTTATGGTTGAGCCTGGGAACGGCCTCGGGCCGAACACTTATCGAGCTGTCTTGCGAGGCACAAACTTTGGTCATGAGTATTACAGAGGTTATGGGGGTTATGTGACAGTTTTATTACTCTTACAAACACAATTTCTCAGGAGGGTTGAGGTGGGAGGACAAGACAGCCGTATGCCATGTCTCTCGCTTTGCAAAACAGGCCGTCGAACTTGTACAACTCCTCTGCGTGACTTTTGATTCACCTTTATCTTGCACCGCTCGCCCCACGCTGCTGCTGCAAATGAGCGTCTATCTTTAGACGGTATGATTCAGCATGCATGCTCAGAGATCACGACAACCGAGGCAGGGAGGCGGCAGGAATGTAGGGGGAATGATGTGATGGATCACGATGTGAGCTTTGAGAGACAACATTCTGCTACCTACACAAACTGCCTGTTTTTGATTGTTTTTAATTTAGTTTTACAAGCTGATAAAAAACATAGTCCACATCACTGAAGTTGCAGCACTTCTGCCATTTGGACAGAGATGCAGATTTGTGTCATAATGCAGGTGGTTGGCTTTAAGAGGAAGGAAGGACAGAGGGAACACGTGCATGAAAGGAGTGAAGGAGGAATAGATGCTGAGATAGCTCCCCTCCATAGTCCATATGCTCACTCTGCCTCTCATCCATAGGCATGCAGCTCGTGTTCATCTTCTCTTATCACACAGGCCACACGATGCATTGTGCATTTATAAACCTTTCATTAATCTGCTGCAGAATAGGCCCGTGACTGAACGTTTAGAAAGGGACACAGCGCCCTCTTGTGTACAAAAGAAGCATTGCAGCACCTTGAGTTCGTTTTGGTTCTGCGGTAATAGGAATAGGAATAAATTGCCGTGGCACTTATAAATGCTACAGTTACCTCCACACGTCTCAACAAGGAGTTTGAGTTATTGGTGTTTCTCATTTAATCTCTGTGTGAGTGTAAGAGTATCACTCTAGTTAAAACCTTTATAACTCTTGGCAATTTGCAATTTGTTAACCCTATTTAGCTTTCAAAGCAATGTATTAACATTTATAAAATGTGTTGTAACACATTATAATGTAGTTATAAGCAGATATAACTTTATATTAACATACTTGACAACAATAACTCCTCTTGGAGGTCATAACTAGAGACTGTTGTATCAACTGATAACTGATAACTAATAATGCTAATTATATTGTAATTGTTTTTACAATTATTGACAAATATTGTACAATAATAGGCACTTGAAATGTCCCCACATCTGTGTTTAACTACATTATAATTGTACTACAGCTTATACATTATTATTATCCGTATAATAATTATTCATATTATTATTAGAACAAAATATTCCTAGATAGACATTTTTACAGTCTGATTGTGAGCCAAGTGAATATTTTGGCTCATTCCACATGAGCTTACTCGTCTTAAACGGTGCAAAAGAGGAAAAACGGGAGAAAGAAGCTTTTCCTCCCCTCAGTCTGTCAGTGATGTACAGGACCACCGAGAAAAGGTGGAGAACAGGATTGTGAAAGCTGCCGGGGGGATTTGATGAGGACGTGGATACTTCTGGGTTCAGGCTATACCACAGAAGATACATAAAATCAAATGTAATATTCAAACATTCAGCAAGTCCAGAAAAAAAGACTCCCATAGACTGTAATGGAACAATCTCAGTGTTCCTTCAATCTTACTTTTGATTCATAATGTGATGAACACATCCCCACAGCACAAGCTTGTGCCATTTGAGATCTCTTAAAAAAATAATCATCATTCAATTCAATTCAATTCAGTTTATTTTGTATAGCCCAATATCAGGAATTACAAATTTGCCTCAGAGGGCTTTACAATCTGTACACATCCCTGTCCCAGGAGCTCTCATCGGATCTTTTCCAGCGCGGTAAAGATTTGAAGACTTAGTTCACACTTTTATTTCCTCTCACCTATCCTACGTAGGACTCTCCTCTTTACTGGCCTCTCTTAACTGGTTACCAGTTAATTAAACAATTGATTTTGACATTATTCCAATGACTTCTACTCTGCATTTACCGGCGCCAAGTTACATCTCTGAAGTGCTCATGACTATATCCCTCGTCCTGACCCCTCAGACCTGGTGACCAATCACTGCTCTCTATTTTATGCACCCAGTGAAAATCCAAAGGTGCTGCAGCATTTTCAGTTGTCTATATTTAACCTGGGCTTCGCTCCAACCTCAAACTCAGCCTGGCCAATCATAGCGCATCAAAAACTCTCTGGCTCTGCTCTATAGACGTTAATGCGACTGTTAATGCTTTAGCTCATGACGGATCGTAGCATTGAATAAAAACCTCCTTGGCTTTCCAGGACAGAACATTTTGAGCCTTGATTCCATTGTCTCGTATCTCCTGGTGATGTGGTGTTTCACTGTGGGCTTTAGCTTCTATCTTTACCTTTTTAAACCCGGTCTCACTGCAGAACTTGACCTTCTGCATCTATGATCCAAGAACATATTGTTGATGCTTTGTTCTTTTTCTTGAAAACTGTAACATACAGATAGTGACTATCAGACGTATGCCTGTTCTAAATGTGACTTTCTTAATATATCTTAGCATCATAGTTGATTTTTGTAGCGGTTATTTAGTTACATTGAAGGTCGTAAAGATGCTTTCTGATCCTCTTAAATTCATGGCGTGTTCTTCACTTTCACAGGAAGATAACGTGTGCTGTACAATTCCCCTTTTACCATTGATGATTTAGTTGCACAGGGATTGGACCGCCACTAAACGGATCTGCACGGCTCAGACTCACCATGATGGTGAACTAGCACTGACACACACTTTCCTGCCATTAAACTGCTTTGTTCCTGGAGTCTCACTTGCTTTATTCTTTCATTTCATGCTTCTCCTTATGGGTTTCCCACTCTCTCTCTCTCTACATCTCCAGGAATCTCGGTGGGCTTGTAAAGTAGTTTTAATAGAGAAGAATATAAATCTGCATGTGACAAACTCCAGTGGTGGCAGAGCGGGGGCCGGTGTGTACGTAATGAACTGCTGCGCTGTAAAGACAGGACCTCCGTGGCTCCTGTGCCCCTCTGTGACTCCCGCTGGCATTGCCGTGAGACCCCACAACCTCTCGGCCCGAAGCACAACACACAGGCGACTCGCTCCCATCTTTTTAAAGGGCTAAAGGCCAACGCCATCGAGCCCACGGCTTTAGAGCTTAGGCTGGTAAAGAAAAGTGCAGTTTAACAGGAGTTTTTGAAACGTTTACAGAGATTTATACACTTTGCAATTGTATTTATTATCAAACGTGGATGAATTCTGACGGACTACAGCACTAAAGAAGAAAACAACACACAAAAAACGATTCAAGCCCTTCTTAGAGGTGACACATTTAAAGATGGTTTGATACATTTAATTAACCCTTCTATTACTTTTGGGGTCAATTTGACCCCATTCAATGTTTGATGTCTCTAAAAAAATTATTGACAACATTTTTTGGGCTTCATGACTTTTCCTAATTTATTGGGGAACACTGGAAACACATAAAATTCACATGATGATATGTTTTCAGTGTCCTGTACACTCAATTTGTATAAAACATATAAGATATATCAACTTTTTCATTTATTTAAAGAGCTATTTAGGTAGTCAACAAACACACAAAAAGTACCTGACACTTGGGAAACAATATTAATTCTAATCATTTTCTGGGGGTTTTAATTGCTGGGATCAAAAAGGGTAAAAGATGTTAGTACATTTGAAGGTAACATTTGTTTACTTTTTTCTTCTTCTTTTCATTACTTCATTATTTTTTATTATTATTAATTGTGATGGAAGGCATTAAAGTCCTAAACGACGTGGACGGTGTCGTCACGGCGTTCATCATGCTGTTTTGGCTCATTTATGCCCTTGATCTAAGTTTCCCACAACTTCAAGTACACCTTTGAGTTCCTCCAGAAGGTCATCATGAATGTCGTTGGGCACCGGCTGAATTCAAAGACACAGTAGCTGAACATCAAGTTGTTTGCATGAGGCGACACACAGCGACAAAGTGCACTGTCAAGTCTCTTCTTTCTTTGAGTTCTCTGGGTGTTTATTTTTCACCAGTTGATGAACTGTTAGAGGAGAACCGTTTCCAGGGTATTTGATGAGGAACACCCCTCTTAAAATGTTCTTAAAAAATAAAACTGTTAATACCTTTCTTCTGTGTATTGAAGTTCAATTGAGATGTATTGTCACTGACTTCCTGATCAGTCCGTTTATTATTTTCAATTTATTAGTTTTTTTGAAAGCAGTCGTAGAAGTGATTTCGGTCGTCAGTTTTAACCATGTTAAACTTATTTGAGTATTTGAAATAAAAACCTCAACTGGGTTTTGTCTCATGCATCTTAATGGAGGTTTACCTTTTACAATGATGTATTAATATATATTAATTTCTCATTTATATTTTGAGTTGGACAAATATAAATACATTTAATTAAATGAATATTTATTTTTGAGCTGTATTTGATGTAAATGAGTTGGACTAACATAATTACATTTTATTGCACTGATGTGCTAGATTTGAGTTAAAGTTGCATATAATTATTGGATGGAAACGCTGCCCACAATTTAATTGAGTTCATCCAATGAGTTATCTTTTGAGTGTAGCCTATGGAGAGTTAATTTAAATAATATAAATATATACAAAATGCCGTCCAACAAGTATTGTGGGTTGGATTTCATGATCATTTTAAAGATTACAATTTCAAAACAGAAGATACTGAAAGAGAATAAAATATATAACGATAAACCACACCAGTCCCAGAGGCACGCTGGCATTCATGTTTAATGAAGATTGGATAAAAAACAATTGGTGTATTTCAGTCAACTGCAGCTCTGACGAGTAACATATTTTAGCTTGATTTTAACCCGATTGTGTGTGAAAAGACTCAAGAGTTATACAAAAACTGCCTTTTTTTATTGGTAATGATGCTTTTAGAAACTATTGACCCCAATTATGTCAGAAATGTTTATCTCAGTTAACCTCTGAGAAGTATAATAGTTTAAATTGAGCCAAAACACACTCAGATATTAATTGGATTGCTGCTCTGCAATGAGCTATCACAGCTGCCTCCTAATTCTATATTTAATCCATCACAAGTCTTCTGGGCATTTATTTACATATAACAGTTCTTAATTTCCAAGCAGCAGTGCAATACATCTGTATTTGGAGCTGACAAGAGACTTTGAGAGGCAGATAAATGGAAATAGGACAAAATAAATATTTTTTTTGGCCAGGGACCGAAGAGGTATAGTTTTTATAGCTGAAGTATGCTGAGACACACACACACACACACACACACACACACACACACACACACACACACACACACACACACACACACACACACACACACACACACACACACATAATTTGACTCCAGAAGCCGATTATATACGTATAACAGTGCCAAGAACAAATATACAATGAGAATATTTGGGATTGTGTATAAAAATCTTCTCTCCTCGCTTCGATTGGGGCTGCTGTGATTTCCACTGTTTTATAGATGAATACATTTAACCCTAATCCTCCTCTCGGTCCTCTATTCAAACAATTTTCGAACATTTCATAACTGAAGGGACTTGACTGGTCCCCAAAAAATATAATGATTAAGAAGAGGAAAAGTAGTGTCAGGAAAATGAGAAATGCCAAGAGTGATCTCAGCTAACGCTGAGGTGTAAAACAAAGTGCCAGAATGAGGTCTCAGATCAAAGTATTTGGTCGCTGTTGTTAAAGCTTAAAAACCAAGATTCTGTGTCCATAATATGTTTACATAAAATGGTGATATGCATCTCCAATACAGAGCATTTTCTCAGTGTCCATTTTCCAGCTGAAAGTACAGTAACACTTCCTTGTCTTAAAATGGAAGATAAACTGACTTTTTTACTGTTAAAACAACAGACAGAGCTCTCTAGCCGCTGACCGGGAGGCTGCAAATGTCCTTTGGATTCCTGTTAGAATAATGGATTGATAGTTTTAACAGGCCCAGTTCCCAAATTAATAATTCTGTTCCACATTGCAGAGCGTATCGAATCTGTCAGATAGTTTTAAAAGCTTTTCGACTCCACCTTTTTCCATTTAGCTTGAGATGGATTTGGCTCCCCGTTTTCCACTCCCGAGCAGCTGTGTTTGGAGACATTTACAGCTCAGCGGACATCGCTGCTCTACATAATGGATTAGAGCACAAAGAAATCCCTTTTTGAGAGATGCTTTTGGGGAAATGATGGATTCACTGGATAAAACGGCTGAGCTCAGTCACAAAAAGCATCTCTGACTTTATACTGTGTTGAAAAGAGATGGAGTGGAGTGGGAGATCACATCTTCATTACTCAATTACTAAATCACTGGAGAAGAAAGGGTTGAATTCCCACATGCATTATTTTATTTTATTCTCCATACGTATTGCATGGCGCTATTGCTGCATTTTACGGTTTAAATTCATTATATAAGTCTAATGTGAATTTTGAGCGATGACATCTGCAATTTATATGGATTATTATGGATATGGATTAATTATTTGGGCAGTTTTTATACTACAGAGTTAATACACAACTTACTGTATCAACGCAAAAGTAAAATGTGAATCTTTTTGGTGACCATTGTAATACTATTTAATGTTCTGTCTCCTTTATAATGGAATGGAGTCCTACTTCTTCTCGATAAACACACGCCCTGTAGACGTTTACATATTTCTATTTTTCATGGTTAAGTTGCTCATTATGTATCGTAGGAGTGAAACTGATGTCTAACACAGTCTACATCAAAGCCCTCAACATCAGCAGACACATGATGTTGTCATGTCTCGTCGGTTGTGTTAAGTTTTAAGTCCTGTTTTCCATGTCCGCTTTTATTTTGTAGTAACTGTCCTCTTGTTTCAGAAACGTTATTTCCTGCCCCGGTGTTTCCTCGTTGGTGTGATTGTCTGCTCCACCCCTGATGGTGTCCACCTGTTCCCCTTTTCCTCATTTTATTTTAAGCCGGTGTCTACCTGTGTCTTGTGTCAGATCGTCTTGTCTCGAGTCTCGTCCTGATCCTTCTAGTCAAAGTAAATGCCGTTCATGTTAGTCTTTTGTCCTGGTTTGTGGTTCCAGCATAGTTGAGATTTTGTTTGTACTTTGATTAAGTCTTTTTCCAGCATAGTTGTGATTTTCTGTCTTTCTAAACCCCATCTTAGTTTCCTGCTCAGCAGCATCTTTATGTTGTACTTTGTTTCTTTGGAATTGTTGGGGACTTCTTATGTTTAAATAAACCCTTTTGATTGCCCTGAATTTTGCAGTCGTGCTCTTGGGTCCTGTTTTGGAGTCGAGAAAGATGTGGTCAGTAATTTATTGATTTTAAATTACCAAAGGAGAAATCCCATGAAGGAATAAAGTACCATAATAAGATTATTTATCGTTGATAAATTCATCTTAAATACTAGAGATTTATAGTATATTGTCAGCGAACTCAGTGTAAAGCTTCCAGGAAATAGTCACCCACTGTGAAATAACTGGGTTTCCAAGCTTGATCACACTGGGTGGCAGTGCTGGCACCGCACTGGAAAGCATTACTCCTCCATAGTGTTAATGGACTTACTTAACTCCTGGGTCCTGACTTGTGTTTTCCAATGAATTAAAGTGTCAGGAGCCACAAATCAGCGTCTGGGATAGGTCATGTGGGTACTGGAGGTGTGGGCCTGGTGGGCTCGCCGCTCTTTCTTAATGGTTTGCTCCCCAGACACATGAAACTGGAGCTTTAAACTCAACCTGTTGTTACTGAGGCCCTGCACATACTCCCATCTACCCCTAACACACACACGCCCATAACCACACATGCATGCCATTACATGCTCCCACACCAGCTAACAGTAGTACCATCACTCCCTGAGACAGATCTAAAACACACACACACACACACACACACACACACACACACACACACACACACACACACACACACACACACACACACACACACACACACACTAACCCCCCATTCCCTCTGTGCTTTGGCAGATCAGTGACATTTACTCAGCTAAATGAATTAAGTAATCGCGCAATCCCGCAGCCTCTGCATTACAGAGGAATTTCCATATTACAGCATCTGATACTCCCAGTTCACAGCTCTCCTACGCCACTAATGCAAGCCCTGGCCAGGAGGGCGTAACTGGATAGCTGATGGGATTCTGCTGCAGCAGATGCAGTGAAGTAAAGTACAGAGGGTGTGCATGTGTGTGTGTGTGTGTGTGTGTGTGTGTCACCCATGCTATATGAGTCTTGTCTTGTTTTAGTTTTTTTACATCAGCGCTCATTAGCACAGACAATATCTAATTACCCTGGGTTTCTTTCAGCGACAAGCTACTTGTGGCTTGCAGGGATTTAAAATAGCTATGAGGCGTTTTTAGGCATGAAGCGACGCAAACAAGCAATCCTAAAATTACAATAAACCTCAATGGCGTTGCTTTTTAAGAGGGTTATAATCCTTAAAAGAGTATGCCACTGAGTAAAACAAAAGAGGATTCAAATCAATGCAGCTGAACCAGAGATAACGTCATTTTGATTGCATGCATTGTTGTTCCTTGACAAAAGCTGACACCTTTATTCCCCACAATGCAACTCAAACTGCCAACAGTGCAGAGGGAGATTTAGGAGTGCTAGGCTAGTAGCGGCTAACGTATCCTCAAGCTGCTATTGCCTAAGCCAGAGATGAGGAGCAGGCTACACAGGTCTGGTAAACTAAATTATGTCCAATAAGCCCATCATATTTTTGTTGTGAATCACATATTTATACTTTACAAGTCAATATGTTAAGTAATAAATAACCCGAAATCTGCCAAAAGAACGGTACCGATTCAAAAAATCTTCAAGGCACCATTCACAAGAAGAACGATTATCAACGATATCAACTTATAGCTAATACCCATGAACAATCTTACAGACAATTTCTGTTAATAACTTCAACATAAATGCAGTCACAGATGTGTGTAAGTAGTCTGATTTATATTGTATTTTGACCATGAACATGATTTAGCCAATCGAGTTCAAAACTATAATTACAATCAATAGCTAACCTAAACTCACACCCCATAATTACCTGCATGCTCACCTCCTGCCCCGAGTTGCTGGATAATTAACCAGTTGGTAGACCCTGATTGGACAGAGGGCCACACACAGCTACCCCAACCTTTTGCAGAGCCGAGCTTGGAGATGGCTATGAGCACTGTGGACGGAGTCAGAGAGAAGAGGTGGAAATATGCCGTCAGACCCGAAGCTGGCTGCTGTTTAACTGACAAAATAATGCTGTTGCATCTACAGAAATATGCTTTATTGTTTCCAGGAATGCAGGGATATTTCTTTTTCAAATCCTCAGTGTTACTTTGTGTATTTTTGCCATTTTAAAAGTTAATCTTAACCATGTTCAAGCGCCTCAGGAATGTGAAATTCACCCAACACCTGAAATGCAAAGTGTTTTTGATGCAGCCGAGTTTAAATGGCACCAGCCAGCTCTGAAGCCAGGTGTCTTGAGGCTCTGCACAGAGAGAGAGAGAGAGAGAGAGAGAGAGAGAGAGAGAGAGAGAGAGAGAGAGAGAGAGAGAGAGAGAGAGAGAGAGAGAGAGAGAGAGAGAGAGAGAGAGAGAGAGAGAGAGAGAGAGAGAGAGAGAGAGAGAGCAAAAAGTCTCCCAGTCAGCATACACTACATTTACTCACCCTTTAAATCTCTCTTTTCCTGCATCGTTCCCGGAGTCTTGTTTCAGGAACTCTCTGCGATTGTAATCAAGAGCGTTTTTACATTTCTGGCCTTTTTCAAAAAATTGCTCACACGGAGGCCCATTTTGTAGCTGTCCATAAGGGAAACGTGACCTCAGCTGTCACTGATCTGACACACCCTCAGACATGTCAACGATTTCATGAAGACCACAGTAAGTTGAAGTTAATGAGGAACTATTAACCGGGGTATGAAACTGTCTCTATTTAATACTGATGTTTAAATAGGACCGGCATACGCAAACGTGACCACCAGTGATTGGCTATTTCTGTATGTTATTATTAATGCTTTCAGGTCGGATTCAATGCAAATTGCAGGTTCACCAGAACCTCCTTCGGCTCAGACTCCAGCCGGGCCTGGGTCTGTCCGTGGCCAGGCAGCTACGAGTAGCTATAGGAGCCTCCGCCAACATGCAGTTGGATCTGCAGCGACAAGAAGAGAGTTCAGCGGCCGGCACCAACATGTTTTCTAAAGGGAATTGCACGAAAATACTACCACATTTTCCACAGGTACTGCCAATATCAACACAACATGCACATTACTTTGTAGTAACTTTAAAAAAAATGTTTTTTAAAATTGTCATATATGAGGATAAAGAAGAGGGACAGAATAGTATGCTATATATGGCAACTACATGTACAAAGTATTTTGATCAAATACTTAAATAAAAGTACAATGTGTCTTTTTCAAGTCCAGCTTTAAAAAAGTTAAATGAAATAATCAAGCAGAGTATACTCAACATGTCAAAACTCAATTCTCATCATGCACAATTCCCCCTTGAATAGAGTCCAGTATTGGATTATCATTATTAAAGCATGCATATACTAAAATGATTATAGCATTGCAGCTGGTTAAGGTAGAGCTAACTCTAACATGATTATATACTGCTGGGTGGTTCAAGATAGAAAAACACAATATTTGATACGTATATATTTTGGAAAAGGATTTAAGAAGCAACTATAGCTGTGAAAGAAATGTGAGTAAATAGTACTATCTCTAATTGTGAGGTAATTGTAAGGGCGCTAAACTTGGTTACTTCCACCGCATAATACTGATACATCCACCAAACACTATACTGTATGTTGTACAAATACTACAGTATAAAATACACTACACTGGTAGCGACTTTCACAATTGCAGTTACTTTCTGGATCCACTAGGAGTCAGTTGTTCCTATCAAATGTGTCAATAAACATCTCAGAAGGGAGACATCCACTGTGTACACTGTGAACAGTTATTATCTTGGTGACCTTTTGATGGCTTCTACCATATCGTTATTTTTTTAATGATGATGATAACAATAATTAGAAAGAGGAGGAGAAGGTATGTTGATGCATGGCACAGTTTCCCTTGTACAGTAACAGTTTCCCCTTAATGAGGTTACATCTTCATTTGGTGATGCATCCACAGTTGATAACATGACTTTATGCACTTCCTGTGTTGGATCGTTTATGATCCACCAATACAGCAGAGTCTATTTTCTTGACATCATTATTACAAGGAAATAATCAAGAGTGGTAAACAACCTGACGTTTTCCTGTTTAAGCACAATCACAATCATCAGAAGCAGCGAGAAGGAAAACAAAATACAGAATGAATGAGCGCACAAGACTACAGAGAATACAACACAGACAGTCTGTGATCAACGATGTCAGTGGTTGTGACTGTCGTCTCCACTGAGGTGTGATGAATCAAGCGGAGCCGTGTCATAATTCATAAAGGGTTATGTGATTTCTTATTTGTCTAATTATGAAGCTCCAGGGACACAAGATGATTTTACAGAAGAGATGGTGGTACAGGAATGTATCAGGACAGTTGCTCAAGTTCTGCATGTCTGAACTTTCCTGTGGGCCATGTGGTGGTGAGGGAGCATCTCTCGTTCATGACTCTGGAGTCAAGGAATGGCTTCTGGAGCGTGGACTGCAACCTAAACACACTATTCATTACAATTGATAATAATTGTCACAATCTGACACCGATACACTTTTTTTTATCTCAGTTAATATGCTTGACAATTATGTTGATTTGTAAATTTGTATATTGCGAAGTTATATAACAAATTATACTGTTACAGTAGAGCTACACTTTTCTATATAGTATTTTTACTATTTTATTAGTACTTTGAACTTTGGTAAAAAATATAAATATAATCAGACAGAATACTAGTCTAGGATTAAAATATAAATAATTATTAAAGGAACAAAAGTGCATGTCGACCATGTTGCTAATGCAATGTTTATTGACATAAAGAACTTCACGGATATCTAATAATATTCTATTTACACGAACAGCAACCCAAAAACAAATTGGCATGAAGAGAAGATCCTCTGGTTGTTACCAATAACAAAGTAATTCATAATTTTCTGGTGTATCTCACTTCTAACACTGCACCTCGCAAAGGCTATTTTCAACTACTGAAGTGAAAGGAAACAAACAACAGTGCATTTAGCACTGGCTGCACACACAAAAGCATTTGCACACACAAAGGTACTTGGATAATTTTGGCAAGCGCAAGTTTATTATTTAGTTTTATGGGGCTGGGGGGTGGGGAAGGTTGTTTTGCGGCACTGCCTGTGATACGGCGGCTCTGTTTGTGTGCTTGTGAGAAAGGAAGCACCAGAAAGATCAATACATCCTCTACGTAGATTTCCAGCAGAGTGTGACGTGCGTGTGGGGAAATGAGCTGGGTCGAGGATACTTTGCTTGTTATGGATTTGACATGAACTTGGCCCCCGGCCTCTCAGAACGTGATGAATGTATTATTTAATCTTCCTGTCTTTGTTAACCTCCTCTTAGCTGAAGGAACAGTGATTCTCTCTCTGTGAGTGGATGAAACAACATCTCCAGGTTGGCCTTTGGATTTTGATAAAGTATAATAATGGCGGTAATAATAGAGCCTCTTAACAAGGACCTTTCCCACCACAGACACGTGAATGGGAGCTGTGCTGCCTTTGAAGCACATGTGAGTCAACTACAGTCCTTTCATACTGTCAACATGTTTTTTTTATTATAAATCATAATTTAGAACTTAAGTTAAAATAGATTTTTAATGCCATTTAATTGGATCTTCAAAGTTTGCCTAACCAACAGTTCAAAACACAAATATATAAAACATATATACATAAAGTGGCAAATCTTTACAATTTAAGAAGCAGGATATAGTGAAGTATCTCCCCATTTTGACTATTAATTGGTTATCAAAATAGTTTCATGGTCATGAAGATTTAAAAAACAGTAAGAAATGTTGAAGAAAGGTAGTTAACAAATGTAGTGACAGGCGAGTCCTCGCAAACACAGGTACTAACGTGTGTTTGTTTGTGTGTGTGTGTGTGTGTGTGTGTGTGTGTGTGTGTGTGTGTGTGTGTGTGTGTGCGTGCGTGCGTGCGTGCATGCGTATGTGGACAAGACTGCTAAAAATAAATATCTTCCCAGTAGCTTCAGACAATGACGGGGTAATATTCTTTGGAGGCTGAAGACGTCAGAGCTTTTGGACACAAAGACAAAGAGACACATTTAGACCTTTGCTTGGTTGGTGGAAATGTTATTTGCCACCTTTGGGTCAGAGATATATCAGTCAACACAGACAAGCAGCAAAAAAATAAATAAACACATGGAGAAAGAGAGTGCTTATCTCAGCTACGCCTAACAAAACAAAGACAGGTTCAGGTTCGGACAGCAGGGGGCTTCTTGGGAGGAATGCATTTCTGGAGGTCGGCTGGATGTGGAAAGTTGAGGTTGACACATCATCAACAGCTGGATACATGTACTGCACATCATATATGATGAAGTATGAATAGCTTGCATTTTTTCTCAAACTAAATGTTAAAACACATTTTCACTTGGCATTTGAAACATGTTATTACACTTTGATTTGATCATGTACAGTTTTGATATTTTTGACAAGTATAAACAACTGCCATAGAGAACATTATAATATTAAATCACATCAAATGCAAGTTCTCTACCTCTTTTATCTCCTATTCCATTTTTCTTTCTGTGTTTCACCCGTGCTAAAGTTGTGCCACGCCTGGAAACACTTGGTCACCACTAAATAATTACTTTGTATTTGAATTTGAACAAAAAATAAATCAACCTATCCTGTACTGAATGCTCTGAAGATGTACTTCAGCCGGTGGTGTTCATAAAATGTCCTCTAAAGACCCGCAAATTTAATCAGCATAAGGACTCCTCACAGGGCGAGTTGTTGAAGCTAACCGCTAACAAGCTAGCCAGCCAGGAACATGCTAGTGTTACTCAGTCCCACAAGCTCCCTGCTCTTCTTTTCTATTTTCTCTGTACTGGTACTCTAAATATAATTTGCACATTATTTATCTCAACAAAAGGTTGTATGTATTTGATGCAGTGGTTTAATCAACTCTTGTCTGCAAACAAGTTCACGTTTGTGGAGAAGTTTATACTCCGATAGAATGGATTAAATAAAGGTTTATGGTTAAACTCTGCTAATAGGCTTTGACAGCTTTCGCCATTTGGAGTCTCCGGCTCTCCTTTCCCTCGAACGGTCAACATTGGCAATACAGATTGCTATTGGTCATCGGTGCAAATTTGTGGATATCAAATGCTAATTTTTTCATTTGCTTGTCGTAGCTTATCAAACGTGAGCGTTTGTTCCTTGTGTTTCATGATAGTTAAGTGAGTATTTGGGGGTGTGCAACAATACGTAGTCGAAGGTTATGTAAAAAGGTATTCTATATTACATTATTACATTACATTACATGTCATTTATACGACTATACAACTATACAACTTCTAGTTATTTGCTTCATTGCATTTTATTTTCAAAAACCCTCCCAGGGTCTGTTTGCATCACTTAAGGTCAATGCTTCAAAACACAAATGTTAGATAGGACGCTCAATGTGCAATGCAATGGGGCTTCACAGCGGCTCTGTTCCCGCCGCCGTGACCTGGAGCCGGTGAACCGGCGCCGTCGCTGACAAAATGAGCCAAGATCCTTTCAGAAAGAAGAACTCATGTGTGAGAAGGAAACATCTTTTGGAGACGCAATGAGGTGAGAAACATGTTCTCTAAACGTCTGCAGCATGACACTATAAATACTGAACAGTATTGCTCTGTCACAACTCTCTCAAAAGAGGCAGATGACCTGCCGTCAGCTGTGGCGAGCAGTCAACCAAATATAGAGCGTTGGATTAAGACCTGTGAGTGTTGCCAGTAGGAGTTGATTTCTCCTCTGGCGGTTTTTCACCAGGTGCCTTAATCCATTCATCACTCAATTCTTACATTTGAGCATTTGGTAATTCTTAAATAAAATGCTGAATCCTCACCACCAACAGACAGAGTGACCCAAAGGCCTGACGACGTCATCATCGGCAACAGAGCGAAAGCCCTACTTCCCCGCTAAACTTCCTAAACCGGTTTTCACTTTGCAGCGACAAACCGCAAAAAAAAGATATACGTATCTATGTAAATGTACAATCATAAAATCTTTTCATCTCTATTTAAAGCTGGGGTTATGCTTTAAGCCTCTGATGAGATAAAGATTAGGGTTATGGTTATGGTAAGCTTTAAAAACAACTTGCAAGGTGAACATTATAACAAAATCCAGGGCTGCAGCTCGGCCATAAAGGATCAAGAGCCTAAATCTGGAGCTTCGCCTCCACAATCAGCTGGACAGCCAACCGCAAACCAGAGCACGAGAGCCGTGTGGATGTTTTACTGTTGGCTCTCCTTGTACGTGGGACAGACCATTCGGCAAATCAGCTATCCACACAGACGTCCAGATAATAACACATTTCTGTTCAGCAACACGCTCAACAGAATGTCCATAATAAGAAAAGTATTTGTGAATAAGGTTACTGGCCCGGATCTATTTCACACATTTCTGGAAAAGTAGTAAATTTCAACACATGAATCATTTTTTCTGGTTCTTTTTGCCCCAAATGATCCATTATATGACAGTGAATCAGGAGCCTGGACTTGAGTGGTCTCCAATGCCTCTTCACATGCATACCTCAAGAGCACAGCCCACCCCCTCCCCCCTCTGCACAGGATACAAGAGATTTGGATGAGCAAAGCTTTGCTCAGACCCTGATGTCAGATGTGACTCAATCCAGTGGCTTGTTACCCCAAAACACATCTTTGAGATCCTGAACAGAGACAACATGTAGGAAAGGAGTATGAGCAATTTATTTCCACGCCACCATAAACATGTTTCCCCTATGAGGAAGAAAACATTTAAACATTCTCATCTCAACTTTGTCTCTAAGAGGAGTGTCGACTTTCTTTTGCATGAGACTCCATAACCCACTTGAGTTAAACACACTGATGTGTTTTGTTTAACCCTTCGCTGGCCCTCAGTGCGAGGGTCCCAGGGGAGAATGAGATTAGCTAAAATGAGATGAGATGGTGACAAATCCCCAACACTTCCCTGCATCAACAATCCCGAATGCTACCACAATGAAGGAGAACACAGCTCGGATTGGACCAGAAATCAAAACAAAACAAAAAAGGAGACGCAGCCAGGAAGCGAGGGATCCATTTCATGCCCCCGTCTGCTTGCCTGCCACCTGTTAGACATGATCATTACCACGAAGCAAGGCATAAGGGGCTAAGCCGGCCACATTTATATCAACAAGCTGGGATAAAACTGTCTAATTATCCCCCACGGCCCTCGGCCTGGCCTCCGACTCTCCTCGCTGAGCCGGCCCCATTTGCTAGCCTGGCCTGCAGCCAAACTCTGCAGGCTGGTATGTGAAAGCACATCCTAATGACAGCTCTCTTTCAATCCCAGGTCTTTGTAATTGCCTTGGGTAGCTTATACACATTATATGGTACCAGTCCAACTTAATAGTTGGAAGGTCATGGAGAGGTTTAAAAGACCTGTACCTGGTCTGAATACATGGACATCATGTAAAAGTGTTGAGATTCATGACAACAACGAACTGGGCTCCCTTTTGAGAGAAAGTATAGCTTTGTTTGAACATTGTTCTGACTAAGGAAGGTGGTCTTGAACACAGCAGCAGTGAGGTTCTTGTTAAGTTTTCAATAGTTTTGTGCATGGATATAACATCCAAGCAAATTTGCCACTTGAACAAATGCTCAAGTCAGAGAGAGTTAAGCTTTGATGATCACCCATGATTGAGAGTAAATGTTGACTAAATGTAAGCAATTTGCACCTGTGCAAAGCGTACTATAATCAAAACAGTTTTGATGGAGGGAATGTGGTGTATGGGAGCGGGGCATCCAGATCCCCGTGGGAGGTAGCATTAAGGTCTTAATTAGGACGCGGGGGAAAGAGTCAAAGTACTCCAAGATGACGAGGGACGCAGCAATGGGAAACCGGAGCTGATCGTCTTTCCTAGTTCAAGGCTAATTGCTGAAAAGGATCTGACATGGATGTGCGGGGAAACACAGGCGGAATGTAATAAGACCACGTGAGGTCATCTCTAAAAGCTGTTGGACTAATTCTGTGTGTCTTTGGTAGCTTGTAGGTCTGTCTTATTAAGACATCACAGGCAATACAAGGACATTCAGCGACATCTCAATTAAAAGAAAAATAGCCCTTCAGTATAGTCTGAACTAAAAGCTATTTGTTGAAATGCATTATGAATGCACACTACATAGTGTACAATCTTTCTCAAACGAAAACAGTCTTTGAATAGATTTCCGTCATACCACCGGCGACAGAATGATCACTCAGCGAAAGCTGCCACAGCGGCATGTTTACCTCCAGGAATCTATTTGTCCTCAAGATCTCTGATTAAGTGGCAGCTGTGGGAGATATGATTACTACAACTGGGCAGAAACTGGAGGCCAGTTTGACGTTCTGAACCTAAGACTTGTCCCTGGGTTTACAGCCTGGTTTAGATTATGTCAAATAATTTTAATGAAGGGGATAAAGTAGAAGTAAGGTCTAATTCAAAAGTTTGTTTTGTATTAATCAAAGTAAGAACTCTCCTTGAGCCACTCAGCTAACTCGGACCATCATGGTACTTCATTGTGTCACATGACGTGGTAAAGTGTTAAAATGCATATTGACTGTTCAATTATGGGCGGAAAACACTGATCACAGTGTTCAAGGCTCTTTGACTAAATTGTTTCCCAACTACACTGCTGTGGTTCAAGTTATTTCAGGCTCTTGTTTTTTTCATCGCAAAAGGAACTTATTGCTTTCTACTGAAGTTAAAACATTAAGTTGAAAAATCATTTAGTTGATCTAAACTGATCTGGATCATTTTGATAATGAATTAGTCAATATTATCTTTTTTATTTTTATTTATGTTTTCCAGATTTTCTTTTTAATACACACCAGTCAGTTTGGACAGTTGGTTTGATAAAATGAGGGATTTGAAAATGTGACATTGGTCTCTAGAAATAATGTGTTTCTCTCACAACATATAATGTGGCATTTTGCTACTGACTGTAGGTGAATTTATTTCATTTCTTAGAAATACGTGAAAGTTCACTGATTAGTGATATGTAAGTCAGCTAAGTGGTTAACACTTTTCAAAGTAAGTTGATATTGATTTCCATTAAAGGACCATTGCAGAGAATTTCTATGAAATTAAATAACTATTCCTAATTGCTCTTTAAAATGAATTCTTTTTAATGACATTTAAAAAACATTCTTCTCCATTCAATCCTTTTGGGCCAAATGTGTGTGAAGTAAGTCACACTGCTGTTCTAAAGATCTTCAGAAATGATTCCCCTGGCAGTGTACACACTTTATAGAGTAGTATAAGGCAAGCCTGCCCTAATAAAAATACAGGTGCTTTTCTTCCTCCTTCAAAGACCTTTGTGTTCGATTGCAGCTAAATAGTGATGTATCATTTATTTATTCTTTGTTTGATCTGACTTAGGTGACTGACAATGTTAGGGCATCCACTCCAAGAAATGTTCTTGCCATTTGTAGATGATTTGCATAACATTTAAATGTTAGCCTGTATATCTCCCGGGTGAAAAAAAACCCTCCAGCTTTGAAGCAGCTGAAAGTGCACTGGGATAAAAACTCCATAGGATTTCCACATGAAATAGGAAGACAGGGGTCCACTGGGAGACACTAAATTGAAACTAAGGCTGTGCCTGATGGACCACAGGATATGCCTGCAAAATTTAGACATATCAAAATGGCGAAAAAGTCTGTTAGTGTCCATTCATATAAACTGAATGGCTTGTAATGTTCTCAGGTCCTTGGAGGATACTTGCAAGGCCGGGGAAAGACTGCAGGAAGAGCAGAATGGTTTTGACATAACTTTATTTTAGTGCGCTACAGGTTTTCTCTCCTCCCTGTAGTTTAATGTTGTATTCCACTGGGTCCCGGAAGGAAGCAGCCCAGTAAATCCCTACTGCTCGACTTAAAAAGGAAACGGTATCTGAAGACAGGTGAAAAACTAGAAGATAAATACATCCAGGCCTCTCGCCTGTTGTGCTTCTCTCCAGAGGGTCATCTCCCAGCCACACAATATAATGGCACAGGCGTTTGGTTTAAATTAAGCCAGAGAGGAAGCTATAACGATGAAATAACACTTACTCACTTTTGAAAACATAACTCATTTTGATTAAAAACTTGCATTACATGCTATAGACCGCTGGCTGTTTTTTAGATAAGCTTGTCAGGTGATGGGGGTATCTGGGTTTTCAGGCCAATTTGCAGCATTAACTGGGAACATTTGAAACCACACTCTGGGGGTTTGTGGGCGGTAGGTGAGTTGGGAAGTCTTCACTTAGCTGGGTATAATGAACACAGCCGATGTGCATCCCTGTAAGCTTGAACATTTTACCTTTTTATTTGGAGGAAGGAGGTTGGGGGTCGAAAGGTAAACAATGAGAAGTTCAGCAGCCGCCTTAGCTGCTCCCAGGGCGCTTCAAAGGGGTTTCCATATGTTTTCAAGATTTGAACCAACCTCCGGTATCACCATTTAAAAGAGCCCCCAGCCCCCTCCTCCCCATTTGTTTTCACTTCAAACTAACTCAATCTAGCATGGAATTAAAAATGATATGGAAATAAAATTGATGCTTATGTTCTTGCTGACAACCATGCAACAAGTCAAATTCAAAGTCATATGTCATGCTTTTAACAGATCTCTAGGGTTTTATTTCCACATCTCTATTATTGTGTTTCTAAGAAATGCTGTAGGTTGGTAATCACTATCAGGGCGTGTCTGTTAAAAGGATAAAACATCCACCATCTGCTGCGCTCCAAGTGCGTGTCATGGTAAAACGAATAGTAGTGAAGTTGTGTGTAGAGATGGTATCCACAACACCAGTCAGTTGTTTATGGAGTCATCTACTTAGAATACACCTAAACAGCATAATAAACAGATAAAAGCCGGGAAATAAACTCAGAAAAGATTTATTGATTTCCAACAAGTCGCGTACACTCTTATGACCATGAAAAGCTCATTCTCATTTGATGAAGACTATGTAAACAGTGGTATTGGAGCAACTTAACTGATCTTGCAAACGTTTGCCTCTCCTGTGGTATGTAAGTAAAAAGATACACAAGTGAAACTCACAACATAGTTGGTGAGTTATAAAGAGATTGCTACACAGATGCATTCATAAAACTGTTTCATTGTCATCTTAACTTTAAAATGAGATCATTAATCTTTACTTAAAGGTAATCAGTGGGGCTCCCTGCTATGTGAATTGCATGATACAATATTTACATATCTGCTTTAATCACTGCGGTTCATTTATTTTTACTCAATTAAAATAAACATGCTGGAGTATTACCAGCTGGCTAATAGAATGGTGAATTAAAAACAACCGCAGTATAAACTCAGAGACAGTGAATTGCTTAGGCATGAGGAATTTATACCCAAATAGTAAGCAACTCCATTCCATGGCCTGAGAGAAAAGTATTAAGAAATCGTATATCTTCAAGAGGATGTTATATATCCACAATTGTGCAGGGGTCAATAGATCATGATTCCGAGGTCTCAGAGAACAAGGGGGATCCTGAAAACTTACAAAAGTTCAGAATAACATTATGGCAATATATATTTAACATCGGGAAGGACAAAAGGAGGCATGCCATAATCCCTGAACAAGATATAAACCAAATGTGCAGAAAAGCATAAAAAGCACCATGAAACCAAAGTGTTTCAATGTCCAAACATGCCATGACCGCAGGCCATCTGTTTTTCACTCGTTACATTGGGAGGCCAATGGAGAGGTCCACAGTGATGCGTAACCTCAATAAATATCACAGATCCACAGAGACATCCCCCAATTTGTCCACTGGTGATTCATCTGGGAACTAATAGTGGAAGACAATAACCAGCGAGAGGGACCATCTGAAAGACATCAGTAAACATGTGCGTAAATCACACTGACCTGAAGCCATGATAGGAAAAGTCTCTCTCCACAAAGTCAGCTTGTGGTTGGATGAGTACAGGGCAGGAAGACATAAGGTTGTTCCCACAATATGGATGTTTTGGTTTGTATGACTTATGAAAGCGTGTCCTTTCAGTAACCTCTCAAGTCATCATGATTGTTTTCAACCGAGTATACAATAAGTTCACAAAAATGTACAGTGGACGTGACAAGTTGTACCAAGTGACGCACAATCTCCACCCAAATTCACCTGTTACACACCTGGATTTATTAATGAGTTGAAGAGTAACTGCTGGATGTAATTCTATATCACTTTTTGTTAGAGAAGGTTTACAACTATATAATTACAGTGGTGCTCAGATGGACTGTGGGTCAAACATTTTTCACATCTAATTTATTGTTCTACAGAAGACACAGATTGAATGATTCATAACGGAACGTCTGTGGACATGTATTCTTAAATATAAATATGGGGAATTACTTTTGGCACCAATAAATACAAATGTCATAGCTTTTCCACCCACGGAAGGTTGGCCTGCCAAGTGTCAGCAGAGGAGAATGGGCTGTAGTCAACTCTACGGACATTTAGTGAAATCACAACAGTTTGACATGTGCTATGTTGAAGAAAAAATAAAATAATGTGTCTAAATACGCATAGAAAGGGACAGCTGTGCTGCTTCCAGCCCTTTATCCGATTGAACAGATTTTAATGTGACTCTAAATATAACTGACACGTCCTAGTTGTATAAATAAAACAACGTTGTTATCAAATGAGGTTACTACTGTAGAGGGAGAACACTAGTTAGCAAACACACTGCTCAATCCACCATTTACGCCTTAGACATTGTGTTCTTTATATTTTTTTGAATGGTAATAAAAATGTCTCGCCTAAACTAAGATGTGACAATCTATGTTGGGGGAAAGGGTTCAGCAAGCGGACTATTTGAGTTGTAGGCTAGTATCTTAATCCTCACAGTTTAAGTAGCATGAACTTTCGACTACTTTAAAAAAATGCATTTAGGATTTAAACAAAAAATGTTTCACCCAAAATGGGATTATTGCTGCTTTTTATTTCGGAAATTACGATTAATGCCAATGAGCGCTACATCTGAGTAATTTCATCTGTTAGTGACTCCTTCAGCAGCAGATATATTAACACTGAGCAGTAAACACCCATGCGCATGAGAAATGTCACACCCGTATATCAACATCCATCTAATTCATATACAGTGACAATTTTATTGTGCTCATAAAATGCTCGCAACTGCCCTTAAGCACATTGTATTTTCAAAAGGCGTTTTTAAAAGGCTTGAATTACACTCAAACCACATCAAGATGAATGGATTGGCAGGACTAATGTGAGTGGATTTTTTTTTCTTTTTGAGAGGGGAATTTTCCTCCCTGCAGCCGTGCCAAAAGCAGGAGGGGAAAATCAACTCTATTCAACTATTTGTCAACTCCCTTTAGAAACATTTAATAGTAATAAAATGTATGGCTCCAGTTTCCAAAGGATACTGCCAGTGAAGTTCATCCCTACGAACGTGGTTGTAAATGCTACCATTGTTTCAGATTTTGATTTATGATTCAACCTTTCCCTGAGGTTTTGAAATATAAATACTGAAGCCTGTTGGTAGAGTATGAATGAAATGTATGTCTGCATTAATGTATCTATCGGCCGGTCTGCCCATCTAATCAGTCAATGCCATACATTCCACATCAAATGCAGGTTGTGGAGACGCAGACGGACTGTTGGATGAGCAATGACAGAACCAGACAACTTTCAGGAATCTACTGAAGCAGCGCTTCCACAATCGAGTTGCCATATGGCAGCGGTGCTTAATGTTGCCCTGTGACAGGTTACAGCATGAAATCATACGCCATGTCTGTCAACAACATTGAACTGCTATTAATACTTTGATAAAACCTCCATGCATTTGGTTATAAGAAGAAGAACAGGGCAACAGAGAAGACCAGAGTCATCACTTTGGTATCGGAGGACAAAGTCGATTTATTTCTCAGGCTCTGTGATTTCCTCATTCGCTCCGTTTCAAATGACGTGCGGGCTCTTTTCTCCATTATTCCACCACTCTGTGATTCACGAGATATTATAAAATATGTTAGTCATACTATGGATCCAAGTTCAAAGTGTTAATCTTTTATTGGAGAGTTTAGAATTGGTTATAATAAGGCCATTAAAGAATAGCGTGGTGGATTGTGACTCCAACAGGATGAAGGGTAAAAAGGAATCATGGTCAGAGTGAGTTATGGACCATCAAGGAGCAGTAAGAGCCAATGATACATTAGCATACATTTCCAATTTTTTCATTTTCCCTCTTGTATCCTGACACAGGGATGCAAATGCTCTATTTTCTTAAGGATGTGCAATTTTCTCTTCATCCTTTTGGAATCCTCCTGCTGAATCCTCAAGCCATCAAATCGAGGATTTAGAGGCCTTTGGCGGCAGTTATGGCTCCAGAAACTTCCTCGGGATGCAGAATGGCGACTGTAAGGTCAGGGAGGAAAACCAATTTGCAGGAAAAAGGAGAGGATATTCCAAAAGAAATGGCAAAACATCCACAATTCAGTTTCACGTGGAGCATCAATCAAACCTCTTGCTCTCTTTGCTGTGACTACTGGGAAATGTTATTCATTGTTTGCATATTCTGAATTGAGCACTGAAAACATTGATGAACAATTCCGTAGCATTATTTAGGAAGGATAAAGCATTATTCTGATGTCATTAATTCACACTTAGTTTTACAGAATATAACAATGAAAAATAGTCTATATATATATATATATGTATATATATATAAATATACATATATATGTAAATATACATATATACATTCATATATATATATATATATATATATATATATATATATATATATATATATATATATATAATATGAACAATTTCATTTGCTGCTCTGGTAACATTTTACACTAAATCACACATTTATAAAAATAAAGATTAGAATTCATGCACTCTTATAAAGATCTTGTGTTTTCCATAACATAAATTCTAGCAAATGCTTGGAGACATAAATTATTATATCCCGTCTAAGTTCTGCTGAATGGAGAGAGTAGAAATAGAGCAGCTATACACCCTCTCGATGCACATGTGTAGATTACATTATGCTCTTGGTTCTACCACAGAAAACCTGAGTAATTTATGAGGATATAAATTCATGCCCTTTCCTGACAATTAAATCCCAACTTTAAAAGGTGGCACAAAAGAAAAGCTCTCATTTAAAAAAATAAATTAAAAAAAGAGTAAGCAATAGAGTGAGTCTTAGCTCCATCCTAAATCACTCACTGTAACACCACTGGCTTCTCTGACTTCTCTCCACAGCTTCTAGTGTATTGAACACTAAAGGGGCGAAAGTCTGCAAGGGACAGCTATGTATCAGCAGCAACATTAAAGCATGCATCTGTCACATCCCCAGTGAATGAGGCCGTTATTTGTGAGCCAAGTTCATGCTGATGGTGCTCAGCTGACAGGTGGTTGACGTGATGATGGAGTTGTGAGAGCCATATGCAAAACAGAACATCGTGTCACTGGACGGATGGCCCGCGGTTTAAGTTTACGTTTAAGTTCAGGTCAAAATCCCTGTTGGTAAAGGATCTGAGAGGTATTTTTAAGTTTAAGATCTTTTACTAGAAATCCTCAAGTATTATTTATATTTACACACACATATAAACAGATGTATGCATTACATTACTGCAGAACAAAACATAATGTACTGTCGGTTTTAAAATTCTGAATAAACTTTTCCTATTTTCCAAAGATACAGATTGCTTTTGTCTTTCCAGTTAAGAACAAACATGTACTTTCAGAAGTTTGAATGTACTTATTGTTATAGGAAATGTGCATTTTTTTATATTTATTTTTAGCACAATTACATCATGTTTGAGTGTTAATACTGTTCAACTGTGTTTGCCTTTGGGAGACATACTGTACTTTGTGAAGATCAACGGCGCAGATCTAAAACAATTGGTAAGTTCATTGATTCTGTCAATACACAGATGATGTTTTTTGACCTCCAGTACTGCTATGGAGCAATATTGTAATAAGTGGGTTTTCATTTGGTGTGTCACACACTCTTGTGAGTATGTGGGCAGCATGGTAAACATCCTGCTGTCGTTATCCTGCTGACAGTTGGTGGTGATGTTTCGCCAAGAGACTAAAGAGTAATGAACCGACAAAGGCGGCCAGGAAGAAGACTGCAAGTAAAAGTATGTAAAAAATGTAGGATTTAAAATGGTAAATATCCCAAAAAGAATGCCTACTTAATGCATTTCGGTGAGTATGTAAACAGAACTTTTGTCTGTTTAATACAAAAACTACATACTGTACCTTTAAGAAGCGGAAATTATAATCATTGAATTGATTCCTAACATATGATTTGAGAACGCACAAACCTGAAGTATTCACGTCAATATGAGCGTGTAAACTTCAATAATGGAAACGTCATTCCTTTATTGTGTCTGTGCCTCTTTCTAAATGTACACCGTGTCTTTCCTCAATATTTACAAAATTGCCTCCAGCTGTTAGGTTGTATAAGACCATAATTTACTGGTAACAATAGCTGTTTGCTGTGCATCCTCCAACAGACACAAGGTTCTACTGTAGATTAAAATACAGCGTAATCTATGCATCCCACTAGTCTGGACTGCTTCATCCAGCTGTAAGCAGTTGACCAGGTTAAGTAATATGATTCTTTCTGTGTTCCAGAAGGTCCTTAAGTGGCAGAAGGTGCGATTGCCTGTCGGCCAAAGGGAACATCCAGCAGCTTGCTTAAAGTAAACAAGTAAGTAGGGTGTACCAGTGTGAATTATGGGGCTCATTGTCAATTCCCACACTGCAAACTCTCTAAGAAGGGAAGGATCAATTAAGTACTTTGCATTCTTAACAGACTGCATTTCCTGAAATTATGTTATTACTTGCAGTAGAGCTGATGAGGTCACACCTGACAGGAAAGCCTGAGGCAACCGACTCCGACCAAAAAGAGAAAAAGACCTGGTTTGTTCAACCTTTTTGAATTTTAAATTCAGTTGTTGGATTTTTGTTCTGTTTTATTTTTTACTTGAAAGTGACATTGTTACCTCCTTTAAAACAAAGTGTTGCATCATGCCATGGAAATATAAGCTCGCATCATGCTGGCTTTCATCCACTTGTTGTAACTTCCTTGGATTCAATTAAAATGGGCGTGAGACGACAATCAGTGTTTTCTCAGAAGTGGTGTGCAGCCCACAGTGAATCTGTACAGATGAAAAACACATTGTTTTCAGATATATGCAATATCCTTCACTACACCCAAATGTGGAGGAAAGCGAGTCCGTCGTCGTGCTGATAGCTTACATTTCAAAAGCTTGTCAGTAAAAAAAAGTAATTTTTAGGTAGTTGACATGGCAGAGCAGGGATTCTTTTGGCTCGTTCTATTTCGACTATGCCAAAACAGATGATTTATGCTTTATACTAATTCCTGTGTGAATTTTGCACCATAGAATCCAAACTACCACAGAAGTGTTGCTCCTGGCCGGCAGAGGGTCATTTCCTTAATGGTGAATGAATCTCTAAACCTGTGTAAACGCCGTGTAGCGAGAGCTCTGCAGACAGAGAGAGTTTTGCTGCCTGAGCTTTCGGCCAAAAAGTCTGAGCTGTTCCTCAAGCTGGAGACAAGGTCAATGAAATAATGTCTGATCTGTTATGGCGCTCTTATAATTATTTGGACCCCGGGGAAGGACCTTTTCTTTGGCTTGTATTATAATACTTCACTTGAAAGATGTGAAAGCCATATCAAGAGTGTAAGTACGCTGCTGAGAATTCTTTCTTACTAATCAGCCACTCCACTGTAATTCTACTAATTATCAATAATTAAAGAAAAACCTCTAAAGAGTGCAAACTACTTAATCTACAATTGTTTGCATCAGGGAGATATGCTGATTGTTTTACTTCTTTGGCTTTTTGGACCCTTCTTTTCTTGAAATCCTAATATGCTGAATTTGAATCATAAACCACTTTCTGAAATGACTGTGGTGTCAAGCTTTCTGATGTTCAAAACTAGTCAAATATACCAAGTCAACTCAAGAGGTTTGAAGTACATCTGCAAATTACTGTACATAATAACAATATGATGGAAAACATTTAAACATTTATATAATTGTCAGCATAGCTGATTCAATTAAAAATAAGTTATTGCATTGGATACAGTTGCATTTTAGGGCTGCAACTAAAAACTACTGGCAGTTCTTCGATTTATACAATTAACCAAATAATGATTTGGTCTCTTCAAACCCACATCGGAAGCAGAACTCAGCAATGGTTGCAATTTCTACTAACGACAATGAATGATCAATCATTTTGTTTATTACAATCAACATAAATCTGAAGATTTAAGATTTTAATTTCACTAAAGATTTAAATTCTAAATAAAGAATCCATTTCAGTCCTATAGTGTACAGTATGAGAAAAATACTTTAGAATTTACACTTTACAAACCCCTCAGTTTTCCTCTGCCCATATTATTTCCATACTTCAGCATAAAATGTGGCGGCCTGTCCAGGAAAAATAGTTTATGATAATGTTTCAAATCTTTTATCGTGTTGAATCCTCAAAGAGGTCAGGGCCTCGCCGTGACCCTAACGGGAGTGCAGGAGGAATTTAAAAGGGCTGTTAAAACAATATATATATATATATATATATATATATATATATATATATATATATATATATATATATATATTCATAAAAGCTGGGGTAGAAGTGAAGCCGGTGTTATTTCATTCAATAAATCTCCCACAACAGGAGGAACTGGAGGAAGAAAGTTTCTGGCGTATGATCCGATGAACTTGAGTATTTCTTTACAAGAGTTCAGCTGCTCTGTAGATGTCCCGTTTGGATGGAGGAGCGAGCGCGCACGTGTCCGTTTGAATGGGAGGAAGAGGAGGAGGCCCGGGAGTCTTCAGTGGGTATTGAACACTGAGGTGGGCGACTCCTCCTCGCTGCAATCATTGAGGTTTAATTGTTCTGAATGCAGCTGGCTGTGAGTTACGGGCCGTACAGGAGAGTGACAGCATGGCAGCTTTACAAGCAGGAGGAAAAGATGGTAAGATGGAGGCCGGGCAAAACAAATCATCTGCAAGGACTATCTGACATGTATCTCACTAAGATACACACGGTCTCCTCAAACTGACTGTCAAACGTCCTCATTACTGTCTGATACGTCATATGTATACAATTTAGATAGCAGTTGAAAGCTCTGGTTCAACAGCTGACACGACTTTTGAATCTTTTCACTCAAACCCGGAGACAGAAAATTGTGTATTACTTTAAAATGAATAATTTAAATTATTTCGTACAACTTAAGCCTATAAATGATAACTAGTTACTCTCTCTTTTAATAGAATCTAACAATGCCGATAGATATTTGCGCACATTTTGACATTATCTGTGTCTAATAAGAATACATTTTTAAAAATATTTTGGGTGAAACTACTCGATAAATAACATATATGTGTAAGAATGTGATTGTATAGTTGCTGAGTTCATGTTTAAGAAATAAAGTGATGTGCTTGGTCAAGAAATTAAGGATTTAAGTATTCTGCATTGCAACTAGGCCAATACATCAACTAATAACATTCTGAGCTGTACATATCGTCACAGTTCTTTAAAAACAATGTATTAATTAAAAAAAGAAAGAAAGAATTAAATATATATATATATATATATATATATATATATATATATATATATATATATATGTATATTTTTAAACACTAAAGCATCAAAGTTGTTACTGGCTTTTCATCATTGGTCAGGTTTGGTTTTATTTATTGCTTGATAATTGTAATACCAATGCATCATATTTTTATTTTTTACATATGAATGTCTTTAAATGTAACAAATCAATTACAGCTGTGAGATGGAGCTGATGAAGCTGTGCTGTAAAAAATACAACATATCCTTAAAAGTCCTTCAGTAATGAGTAAATATACTTTGATACTGTCCACTGCTTGAATTCAACTCATTTGGAGGAGAAGGAATAGGGAATTGATTATGTGCCACAGTTTAGCTCAGATAGATATACCGGTAATACAGAAGCTCACAAAAAGAGAAAGCGAACATCATGACATGTGCAATCGCTCATCACAAATGGCTCACTTTTCTTTGTCTCCTTTTCTCTTTCCCTCCCTCACTCCCTTGAATGCCGTGCATTCCTCTTTGTTTGCTCATAGCAAGGCCCTCCCTGTGGATCCCGTGCCTGACTTTCCCAAAGCCGATATTAATATCACAGGCCATTGTAATGGAGTTATTTTCATGGAAGCCCCGGAGGAAGTCACGTGGCTATGATTAGTCCCCCAGGAGCCCGGGGTCTCCATTAAGCTGGTTGTTTTAACTCACATAACCATCAATGAAGTGGAAAAGCTGAGGAAGTAGCTATCACTCTGGGCTGGCTGGGGTGTTTTCTGAGCACCTATTTTGTTAATGGGGCCAGAATATTTTCCCTCTCTCTTATTTGGAGGAGGAATTATTCTTAAACTGTGGCTTGCAAAAAGAGCCTACACATGTGTGCGTTTACATTGACCCACCACCATTAAGATTGATAGCGATGGGATCTGGTGGTTAACACACTGTTTAGGCCCGGAGAAAGAAAAAAAAGGAGGAGGAGGGGAGGTGGGGGTGGGGGGGCAACATAAGGAAAAGCACAAGGACTCACACACACTCACCAACTACACGCAAGGGTGAGCTCCAATGCATCTGCCATCAGGAAGACAACTTGAGTTAGGATGGGGGAAAAGCACCCTGGAATACATTTACTCTGTCAGGTTACTACTTAAACACACAGGACTGAGAGAAGCAGATTCTGCCACATGCATGCTTCCTCTCATAATTCTGTTCACCTCTCTTCTTGACCTAAAAGCCACTGGGCCACTTTACTACTGGGCCACTTCCAAGGAAACAGGAAGAACTGGGCCAGCGAGGCGGTTGACAGCTTTCAGATGGACTATTGGTGATATCGACCTTGTTCAGAGGCTTACGGCGAGGAAGTGAGGGCTTTCCTCACTCTGCTGAATGCTATTATTCAGACGTGAGGCTCATAGTAGTCAAACTACATCTTCTTGCTGTCACCTAATAATGGCAGTGAAGAAAAAGGAAAAGGAAGACACAAAATATGAACTCACCATTAACGATAAAAAAAGATTTAGCTTCAATTATGAGTTTGGATTTATTGGAAATGTATTGACAATATGAATAATTATTTTCTGACTTACGTATATTTTATATATATATATATATATATATATATAAATATATTAAATATTAAATAACCCTATATATATATATATATATATATATATATATATATATATATATATATATATATATATATATATATATATAACAGAAATAGCTTTTTTCACAGAAAATATCCAACTGTGAAATAAATGAATCACATTTCCAGGCCGGGGATTTCTACCTGGTCTTCCAATTAAGAAGTTAAAAAAACATACTGCATGTTGGATTACTGACAATATATATCTACCTTTGAGTTTAGACATGGACAAAGGTCAAAGAGAGGTCATGAAAAAGTTCAAGCGACCATTACAATTTGAGAAAATATGCATTCTTGAGAAAACAGGAACTTGTTGTCAAGTAAGAGCCTGGACACAGAGCCCCTGAATGACTGAACATTACCCAGCAGGCCTCTGGCTTCAGAGCTGCTCACCCTGCTGTGTTCACCAGCTACCCTCACACCACTCCTGCCTTTCCAAAAACACATGTTCATGTTACATGTTAACTTGGATTTGCATGTTTTTTTATTATAAAACTCACTTTCGGGTAAATAAATATAGGACTTTTATTGGTATGCTTGTTCTTTTTCGAAATATGTGAATACCATGTCGATCACATCATGTTGCAAAATGGAAGATGGCTGAGACCTTCCATTCAGTCACATCTGCATGTCGTCCAAAATGATGTAAGCAAGTTCCCATCACTTTCCCTTATTAATGTCAGTTCCATGTTGGGCGCTGAGCTACATAAACACCCCACACACATGTTAATAATGCACACGCAGCAAGACACTATGTGGGCCCCATTTGACCTGCATGTGTTAAACTGACACACATATAATACGCCATCTCTCCCCCCCGGTTCCCCACATCGTTGAGTCTCGACTGGGCCAGTTGGGGGAAATGGAAGATCCACATGGAGCTTGTGACACCGCGGCCCTCTGCTTCTCCCCAGTCACCCAGACCAGAGGAGGCCGACAGGCCCGCTGTACATTAACTGGAACAGGTGCAGTGAGCGGGGGCTTGTTTTTCTTCATTGGCTCCTCAGGAAATCATAAAGCAAATATATTGCTGGAGGACAGTTTTCGGGGTGCCCCGTGAGCAAACTGAGAGGGGAAATGGATCAACGAGCAGCCACCGGGGACAGTAAATCAACAGGCTAAAAGGAGAGCTGAATGTACTGTGGAGGCCTCAGGAGCCCAGCCCAAGGCCAGGGCCTCTGTCAGTCAGGACCTGGTGTTAATGTCAAAGCCAGCTGGATCTGGCAGCACACGCCTATAAGGAAATGATTGAGCTGTCTGTGTCAATCGCCAGTGTACCACTAGAGGCCATAATGTCACAGGCCAGCATTTTGGGGAACTTGAAGGTGGAGTTTTTTCTCTGAAATCTCCCTCTCACATTTTCTCTGTAGCCTTGACATTGGAGAGAGGATCAGATTTTGTAGCCTGCTCAAAGGCATCCCAGAAGCTGTGTTTTTTTAAGTCATATTTTTATGACACCAATATAAAAAGGACTCTTCCTCCAAGTCAAGAACATTTTCTGGGAGAGTAATAGTGCAGTTCAAAATGTAGGAGCCTCTCCACACACTCTTTGGAGTAATGAGTCTTCACTAATCGATTTGTCCCGCCTGTTTGAGCTCGAGCGAGATCGTCCTGTCCAATGCCGACGCCTCACTGCACACACATTTCTCACTGGCTGGAAAACGCTTTCTTTCTGCTACTGCTCTTGATTCAATCTTCGTCAATCAGGAACATATGGTGTTACCCCTCCACTGCCGCCGCTGTCACCGTATCCAGCGCCACACACACACTCTCAGATGCCTTTTCTCTCGCCTAGTTTACAAATTAGAGCAGCTGAGGTTTACTGCTACTTCATACAGGCCGGCGCTGCCATGGGAGGCCCGGACAGGCTGGTTACCTCGTGAAAGGGGCATTATTATGAGCTGTAGACACAAGCTGGTCCAGCACAATTTCTTTGATTGAGTGTTTCAACACACCATATAGGGAAACAGCTGTACTACAAATTAGAACTTTCTTTTTGACATTGACAAATGTGCTGCTTGGATTCTTATGAAGCCTGGAAGTTTCCAAAGCCCGGACGTTTTGCCCACCTTCTTAGCACGGACACCTTGACCACCCTCCTCCCAAAACCCCCCCGCCCCCAAACACACACACACACACACACACACACACACACACACACACACACACACACACACACACACGTTAAAAAGCAAGCACTTGGCAGAGGAAGCAGGCTCATCATCTATCTGTCAATCTACTTACTGTTGCCAAAGTACACGGCAGAGCGTTGTGCAACACAATATCCATTGTTGAATGAACTGACCAAGAATTAATCAAACCTAACGTCACGCTGGCTCATTTGAAGCATGTTGAAAACCAAACTTACGTGTGTTGGTCTTTGAATATGAAAGTAGAACGATATTACTTTTGAGTTTGTGTGAACCTATTTTCATCACACTTCGATAACTAGACGTTTAGAGACCAGACTTGTGTGTGGGAGCTTCTTGAATGCTAGTATCGTCATTTGGAAACATAGGTTGAGGAGGTGTGTTGTTTCATGTAATGGTGAAACAAAAAACAACAATTCAGGATGCATAGTTCGGTGCTAAAACACTGCACATCACTTTATAATACTACACGGAAGGATTTTAAAACTGTATGGCAACAATTATTTGATCCTACATTGCGATAACTGTGGTGCTAAGGAAAACCCTTTGTTACGTTGCTGAACTCTCTCTCTGCACCGTTGTTAGGTGAAGCCATGACAGTCTTAAGGCTCGGTTATCCTTCAGGTCTCTATCGAGGGTTGTCCGACCGCGTCTCTCAAAGCAAAAGCGTTAATGCGATAACCATTAAGACAACAGCACACACTTTTCCAACATAGCCATTGCTATGTGAAGCTGATGCGGTTCGACAAATTGTTGGTTTTGGAAAGTTGTGCAACTTAGAAACCCCCCCCCCCCCATATTACGTCATCGGAAATGTGTGGTGGGATTATAGACGCCGTTAGATGATCTCACAAGCATCTCGATTAAACCATATTGAGGGCTTTAGGGGTAGGATAGTCAAACTTCGTTAGCAGAAGATCTCAGGAAAAATAAGGACACAGTTAATTTTGGGAAGTGCAGTGGAAAAATTCCACAGCAGTACCAGTATAAGTGCTTAGCAAAAATAAATTTCCACTTAATGCTTTACAGATAATTGAGGACTTCCACTTTAGGTATTACAGGTAATTGCAATTTTGTGGTGGAAATAAGAAAACATTGCAGTTCAGTATGAGCACACTAACACTAAAGTTCTTCACTAGGGATCTCGAACATGTCAGTGACTTAGAGTCCTGCAGAGAGAGTAACGTGTGGTTTGGGAGGGATGATTGTATCATAGACTGTAACAAGCTCAATCTGTATTTTGCAACTCCAAACGAAAAACTTGAGCCAGAGAGAAGTGAAACTCCTTTTGGGGTTGAGCTGCTGGAGCAGCTGGATGGCAGCATGTTCCAAGGTTCATGTAACAGGAAAATAAAAATGGTACTTCCCCATTTTTGCACTATATGTTATTTAATACAAAATATAAATAGGGGCTGAAGGTGTGATAAATAACACGCTGAGAAGTTATTAATGATGTGTTTCAGTATTTTAAAATGTTTGTGAAAATACCTCACTGTGTTCACACAGGATCATTGCTAAGGTGACACTTAACTGGTGACTAGGAACTCCTAATTTCTGCAGAAAACTATATCGATACCACAGCATCTCTACTTCCTCATTCTGATAATGACACATTGTCACTGTTTCCTGTTTTATAACCATCAGCATTACAGGTTGACACAGACTATTAAATAGAGATAAAGGTAATCCATAAAAGATAAGCATTTGAATGAAATATTTCATATAAATATGATGATATATTCACATATATGGAAATCATCGGATAAGCATAGCGTCGTCCATTTAGACTCAAGTCTTTAAACCAAACAGTTCACAGACTTAATGATAAAACGAGGCTACAGCCCACACGCTAACTTTGAAAAGGAGGGCAACAGAGTGTTTTTGACATGTTATGTGTACCCTCAGCAAGTCTCTGATGTGCAGCCAGGCTGCAGGCACGATGTGATTCTTTCTGCCCTACAGAGTGGCAGAGACGAGCTAAATATCTACCCATAAATGTGACCCGCTGTAGCTTAGGCTGCTGGCTGAGCATCAATAGGGTGCACCTAGCGTGTGCCAGGAAGCCAAGTCAGTTTGACCACAGAACTGCTCATATATCTGACTCCTCACATCATTCTGCCCCGCGCTCCACATGATCGCAGCACCTGAAATTTAAATTACGACGTGTATTTTTAGGTTGCGGTGAAAAGCTGCAAACACAATATTTCACTGTTTAAACATGTCTGTTAAATATTTCATTGTACTATTAGAGTAAACAGATATTGCTGCACAATCCATGCACACAAGTATGTTGGAACTTGACCCTGCTGACCCCGACATTGTGTGGTTACATGCATTTGTCTTATCTTTGTGACACATTGACAATCATTTTTGTGCATCTGAATGTCATTTGTTCACACATATTCTATTGGGACACATTTTGAAACTTCAGTGGTAGAAAAGGGCCTCTTTTGTGTAAAGCAGTTAATTTAATTTATCGTATAATCTGAGCTGCAGAAATTAAGATCCTGACAATCTCCATAACAATTGTGTAAATATGTTTATTTGTATAATTACAATAATACTGTAGACTTACTTAATTCGAATGAATACCCATTTAATTTCATGTTCATATTAGCAAATGTCTTAATCGGAGCGGGAGGATATCATATTTTGCCCGAACTAATCAGACGAGACGTGTCCAATCTGCCGATGTCATTTTCAGTTGAAACAGACTTTGCAAAAAGCAGTTGCTACTGGCAGTCAACGTCATTGTATTTCAGAGTCAGTATCTCTACAGTTGGAAACAGTTCAGCTGTGTTTGCTTTAACTGTTTTAACGAGCAACTGCATATATTCGATTAACGCTCGGGGCAGAGTGATATTTTCATGATAAATCCCGATAGTGAGAACGTTCTTACCCTAAAACAATAATGGTAGAACACCATATTAAAAACATGTCATCGTACTGACGCTCCAGTGACTACTGGTGTGCTGCACTAATCCGACAGCACAGCACATTTCTCTGACTTAGTATCCTCCCTCACATTTGTAGGTTTTATGTCAACATGACCGCCATCACCATCATGACAAGGCACATGGTGAGTGGGCTGCGTCCAATTTCTTCAGACCGAGTTGACAAACAGTCACAGTCCAGATTATACACTTTTCAAAGGATGTTTGGAGGGCTTGGAAATATTTTAGCCAATGCAAAACCACATATTTTATACACATTTCTGCCAAGAGGGTAACCCAAGCTCACATCCCACTGGCAAGGTTAATGTTTATGAGGATTTTTAATGGGCTACCTCAGACCCACGCTTTTTAAAATAATGCCAGCACTACCAGAGCCTGTGAAATGATTTCAGAGTTATAAAGGAAGCGTTCTGTTCTACCACCTTCCCTATAATTGAGGGCAGCTCCCTTCAACAAGTCAGGGGAGTTATGGAAATGATGGAGTGGCCTCATTATTGAACATTTAGTAAATCAGTGGTGAAGTATGTACAGTTATGTTGAAAGTGCAGTGGTTTAAATTTTCACTGAGATGATTCGGTGTCATTAATCTTGCCTGTACAACCACACAGTTATTAACACTGTGAATGCAAAGTATGGTTTAAAAGAGAGATACATGGAGGAGACAAGTGGCCTCCTTGGATTATTAAAGCAATTTGCTTAATGCAAAGAAAACAACCAAACAGAGACCTTTCAAACAATGTAATGTAGCTTATTTCACCAGTTAACCTCAATCTAAATGCTACAACTTCAAGATTCACATTGTTTGAGTAGCTATAACAGTGTGTGGAAATGTAAAATACATATTTGCATGTTAAGAACAAAAAAAAACGTATGTGACGCTTTTTTGTGTTTTGTATTTTTTTTAAGTTGACCACAACATCTATCGACTATGCCTGAGTGTACAGTTGTTATACCACAAAATGTCATAGTTCATACGACATGTTCCTCTTGGTTCTACTCGCGTTCTGCTAGCTAATTGAAGTTGCAACACCATATTAGTTAATTATTTCATAAAGCATATCATTTTGAACACAAGTCACAAAACAATAAGAACATGGAGAAGTTTGGGTCTTGGAAATCACTATGCATCCAATACTGATAGAGAGCTGCTCCTCACAAGTATTCACACTGGTTAGAGAGTAGAGGGGAAGTGAAACTGGGCTTCTAGTCAAAACAGGAATTATTCATTTCAATCACCAAGTACAAGAGACAATATAGTCTTTGTGGTTGTCATTGGTGCTGAGACAGTTTAAAAATGTTCAGACTTTCACAGCCCATAATGACACAACAGTAAGAGGCTCACTTCCTACTGGCCTTTCGAACAGAGGCACCCTTAGTTCAACCAATAATAGACCCAATAATAACGTTATCTACATTGGTATGTTTTGACTGATCCAAACACAGAGTTGTTTGGGACTAGGATTGTAAAATCCCTCTTATTGTTAAGCAATATACAACATGAGGGAATCACTCAACAACAATATCAAGCACAAGTCACGACACTAAAAAAACTAATTATTTTATAAAACTAAAATGATATACATTGATATATATTAATGTATATGAAATGTTGATCTTTGCAGGCTTATTAATGGGCAGCAAGTGGCAACACCTCACGTTGGACAAATACAGTAATATGCCAACACATTTTAGTACAACATAAACAATCTCTCACAGCCCTCTGTGTGTGTATAAATATCAGTTACCATTAAACCTTGTGCACATTTAACTTTAAACTCATGGTAAATATACATGAAAAATCCATTATCTGAGACTTTTAAGAAAAACAACCTGTTTTCAAATGTTATCCACATATCCAGGCACGCTATCTTTACATTAGCATCACAGCTAGCTAGCTTACCTACCCAAGTCCATAAAAAAGGCTGAAAAGACGCTTGTTAGCGCTGTTCTTAGCTTAGCTTCAGCATGTCCAGTCCTGCACAACATTTCTCATTGTAATGTAGGCCTACGCTTCTTTTCTGGCTTTGAATTCATCTTCACCAGTTCAAATGCATGAATGAATTTCATTGACTTAATGTTTATTTTTATATTGACAATTTAGCATGAACCAAAGGCGCAGACCAGAGTGTGTATATCCTACATTAATTTGCAATCCAACACTGTAATTGAAAAAACATAGTTCAATACAGTTGAAGTTATTGTGACTTTAATAAAATTGTTAACAAACCAAAAATAGATTGTGACCTTACAACCATTACAGCTGCATTAAAAGTCATTGAAAGTTATCAGGTTGTATTGTATTCTCATTAAATAACTATTTATAGTCACTGCACTTTGTTGTCAAAGCTATAAATAGGACAACACGTATCTGTGTGTGTGTGTGTGTGTGTGTGTGTGTGTGTGTGTGTGTGTGGGGGGGGGGACACACACAACAATGGCTCCTTCCCTCACAATGGCTCCTTCCCTCACTTCCTACTCCCTTACTTCTGGCACTCTTGATCGGACCACACCCATCATCCAACTGGGCCTTCATTTTTTATTTCAACTACACACCTGTTAAGTTTTATTGCTGCAGCTTATACACGTCTGTATTGCTTTCATGTTGACAAAAAATGTCCACAGACGGATCTACATACAAACACCTGGAAAAGTACTCAAACCACTTCTGTGGTAAGTCCCGCTACAGTAGGTGTCTCCAGGACCACATCTGGCCTTGAGGACACAAACACAGACTCACAAGGTGAAAACAATACCAGCTACATATTGTCACATCTGGTAATGGTAACCAGTGTTAAGGTGTGAATGGAAAATGCTGAATAATTGTTCCCACATCGATAATATTTGCAACATGATGTAAATAGGAAGACCTTTTAAAAGGACATAGGATCTGTTTTGAAGGCTCTGTTTATAAATGTTTTCCTTCTGACTCCAGTCAGGTTGGCTATGGTCCTGTTTTAAGGGTTAAATCCAGCTGTCGGGAGATGAAATGTTTCGTCAAAGTGAATGGATGTGTGTGTGTGCCACTGTGAGAGGATCTGGGAACCCTTTATCACCTTCCCGAGCTGTTGAGCAAAAATAATGCCCCCTCTGTTATCCTCATCAGCGGCGCAGTGAGCACGTCTGAAGGGATATCCTGTTGGCGAAGTAAACGCATTCATCCTGCTTGCGGCGGTTTTGGTGACACAAGATTTACAAAATGTTCCACCCGCCTCCACTTACCTCTTTACAATACTGTGTATGTGGAGCAATGCGCCTTAGATCCTCTGTTATTTCAGAAAACAGGGGATTCTCAAAGTGGTGCCAACTTGAGCTGGGTTAACACCGAGACCAATACCAGCAGGGCTGTTCTCGCTTACTTTGACAGCCAGGATTAAGGACACACTGCACTGTTTGTAAGGAGACCAAGATATTCTGAGTTTAATTCAAACTTATTTATGATCCTTTTAAAATATATGTGTGGTGCGCATTGAGTTTTCATATTTTATTTCAATGAAGATTCAACACCCCTTTTCAGGTTGAGAAGATTCTGTGACCTTTTCACTTAATGGTTAAAAGTCAATTTTGCCAAAAGGGCACCTATTAATATTACTTTGCTCTTTTCTTTTTGCCATTACATGTATATCATATTGAATATATTGTTGAATTAAGTGAACAACCTACATGCTTCTCTGTGAAGGGTAGGTTTAGAAAGCAGATTACTCAACATCCAACTCAATGACTTAAACAAAGTTTTTTAAAACCACTATGAAACAATTCTGTGGGCTGGGCAAGGAGGAACCATTAAGTAGTCAAAGTAATTCAAAACATCCACTAACCATAATGCAGCGTGTGGTTTCTGAATTCTGGAAAAGCGAAGTACTTAAAAACAATCGCATTTGAAAAATATCCACCTCCTCTTCTTTCCTCCCCTCTCTGTGGCAACAAACTCCACTTTGGGACACAAATAACAATATACCTCAGATGATGGAGCTGTATCTTGCTATCACAGCTTGTCCCTTTTGTCTGACCCAAACCACGGTTGTGGTGAAGCTCCTGTCATACCAGAAAAAGCAATGACATTAACATCAGAAACCAGAGGAAGCCTGGTTGCAGGCCACCCAGGTTTTCCAGGGGCCTGGAGAGTGAGGGAAAGTATATTTTGGACAAGTCACCGGACTAACCTTGCATTTCCTATTATTAATTTTACGCAAGCGACCAACCCTTTTCTGTAAATCATACCTGTGGTTTAGGAAGGGCCGACGGGTCTCTTCTCTCGTTACTTTCTAATGCATGAAGAGGTCTGCTCATTGTCCGTCTATCTGCTTATCCGTCTAGTCATCCATGGGATTATGCTTGTCACTTACAGAACATCATATGATTCAGTCCTGAGATGCTGTTGAGATGCAGGCGTGACACGGGGGGGTTCAGGTTTTAAAAGGTCTGGACAAGTTGAGAGTACCCTTCCTTTAGTATCCCTGTGCTTTTGGCACGTTTGTGTTATTGCAGCATCAGAGCTACTTAAGAAAGGAAACTGTGGTGAAAGCTGGCGACTTACACCCTTTGCCCTTCACCTTAAGCAGAAGAGGCACGGCGAGTATTACCGTCTCTACTCCATATAACGCAGACACACCGGGTCTAACAGGGAGGCTGGGGAAGCTGTTAGAGGCACACTTACTAGCTTTATTTTATTATGCATTTTATTCAAGGTTTGGAATGGACAATAAGGCAACAGATTCATTTATTGCTGTGACTTGATGACAGAAAACAATGCAAGACAAACTAACACAAACATATTTCAGCAGCTTTCAACTATGAAGAGTTTCAAGGCCTTTTATATTTCCAGTTTCCACTTTTGCCAGCAACAAAATATATGAGTCTGTCAATGTAAAAGTTGATTGACATCAATGTTTGACGCATAAATTAAAGTTGTGCGGTTAGCTATTGATATGTGAGCAAAGCTGTATGTTGTATGCCAGTACAAACTATATTTCGCTCGACATATTTCGCTCCTTGTGGACATTCTCGTCTTAAAATAGAGGCTTTTATTCTTAGAACTTTAAACAGTAACTTGGCTCACGAATGACTAATCCTCCTTTGGCGCTAAATGGATCTGAGTTTAAGGCGTCTCCAAGCTGTCCACCATTTATAGAAAATATGTCCAGCAGAAACCACACAGGGACTATCATGTACATCTTTTGTTTAATACAGTAAGCCCATTCATTCCTCTTTCTGTTATTGTATATGCCTTAATCCCATTTGCAAAAATTAGATTTTTATCTCCCTGGTGAGTTCAATCCTGCAGCACGGAGGGAGAAACTGCCTGTGAAACCTCAAGTGATTGCTGCAGTCATTCATTTTTAAGTTTCTGGCATGTTCACGATGAGGATGTGGCAGCTCATGCTGTGACGCATTTACTGAACTGGAGTCCATCAGAACACGAGCGTGAGGTACAATAAGTACAGAGCTGATAGGATCGTATAGGAGGGGTAGTTGGTTGTGCAGGAACATTAAAAATTAAAAAGGAGAGCACCAGGAGATACAAGCAGCTGTGGAATGTAGCCAAGTACATTAACTTAAATACGGTACTACAGTAATACAGAACAGTTCTCCATTCATGCCACAGCAGAAACGAGAATGATCAGAATCGGTCCACTCTGTCCATTGAATGGCCTGCAACCATACACTTCTGCTTTTACCTTCAAAGGGTGTCTTTGACGACAGTATTCAAAGAAAATAAAAATCATCTTGTTTTGCCGCCTTTTTTCTGACATCCTATGGCACAACAAGAGTTATTTTTCCATGGAGCTCAGATCTCACCCTCCCAAAACCTTGTTTCAACTATTCTTATGCCACCACAATGCGTTGCACAAGCTGCAGTGACGTCACCGTGAGGTCCAAAAGAATGTGTAAAGCATTGTTGATTAGTAGCTAATTCATTACATAGTAACATGTTACACAAGAGTATAATGATTTAAATTAATATTTGCATTTTAGAATTAGGCCAAATTTATGTCAGTTTGGTTTGACACAGTTAGAGGGAGCTCACGATTAATTGTCTGAACAACCAACAATCTGTTATATTGTCTGCACATTCCTCGGCACCGCGACTACCCTGGGTGCAAAAACAAGTCAGATTTTATAGAAGTCTATGAAAAAACTTAGCATGAAGCACACAGCTGGGTGCTAGCTGCTGGTGATCATTTCTATTACACTCAATGCTTGTTAAACGACAGCATCTCATATTCTATTTCCACAGATTCAACACAGCATAAGTGAGATGTTTATGCTGAGCAGATGTGTGAAAGAAATATATGAGGAATGAAAATAATTACTTTAATCATCGGTTATTAATAAAAAAAAAAGTTTTATGCATGAATGGGTCATTTGTCATGAGTTATTTATTTGACTTTTTTCCATGCCACACAAAAAATTTAACCCACACATGAGTGTGTCAATTACTATTATTATGAAGTAATCTAGGATTATATAACACCCTTTTTCAGCACTGAATACATTTAAATTTGATAGGAAATAACGCCAAAAATATATACTTGTGCACTGTCACTTAGCATTTTAACAGTATTTCTCACTCATAAGTAAAAAGGTCCCCCACCGCTAAATACTCAAACAATGAAAATTCCTTTCTCATAAAACGCAACATAATTCAAATCTTTGTTGACTTAGTGAGCGACTGCTTATGTTTAGATGCTAAGCAGTGAGAAGATTCAGCCTCAAGACAGCTGGACTCATAAAGATGGACCTACTTGGAATGTGGTAGTAAAGCTGAGCGGTGGAGAGTCTCTGTGTGAATGTGTTTAGATTCAGTGTCATCTGAGTGCATTAGGTAGAATGTAAACACACGCAGCAGACATTTACTGAAACCAGTCTGCACACTTACTTGTTGAACAAGCGGGCGGCAAACGTCGCCGCATGCAAACATTGAATCGGACCAGCCGTATTGATTTAAACACTATAAAGTCTCGACGGGGCTGAATGGACCGACTGTAGTGCTCAAGCCATCATCTCCTCAAGACTCCAGACAGATAGCTTGGGGAATTTTTAAACAAAGTTTGAGAAATCCATCATATCAAAACCGTTTTAGGTTTTATTCGGGCCCCTGGTATCTCTCATCTCTTTTGGAACTTGACAGTAATTACAGCCATCAAGGTGCTTGTCTGGAGCCATCAGCAGAGAGTGTGGAGACTGCTTCCCCTCAGCTGGGCCGACATGGACGTCTGACATCACTGCTCCGTTTGTGTTAACAGAGCTTGAAGTAATGGCGATTATCGCAGACAGGCCAGATTTATTCAGAGTTGTTGCCCCGGTCTTAATCATACATTAAGTTAACTGTTGCTGGAAGGATAATCTTATAAACAAGGTGAAGTATTAGCCAAAGGAAGGAATGTGTGGACGAACTTAGGCTGTGAAACGGTCGAGAAGGGAGTTCTCCTTCTGAAACCATATCAGTAAAACAGGGAATCATCTTAATTTTACACGCAGAGTTCAGTTCACTCTGACAGTTTTTAATAAAATAAACGTTATGATGTTTTCAGGGTTATCTCAACTTGAGCTTGAGACTTAAACAGAAAGCCTGCGTCACAAACTAGTCTCATGGAGTTTAAGAGAAGTGTGCGTTTAGGGGGCTGAGAGAGTCTAATAAAAGGCTGTGTTTAGTTGCATTATGGGAAATGTAGGATCCAACTTTTTGGGGTCCAAAGGGACTAAAAGTCAGGTCATCTTTGCATGCGCTTCTTCTTTCTTTGAAACCCATTTCTTGTAAGTCCGCCTAACTTTAGGAACATGCTAAACTAAATAGCTTGATGACCTCCCTCTTTATTTTTAAAAACTATTGTTTTAAGGTTATTTGTCACAATGCACTGAATAAGGCAAGCATTACATGTGTGTTAAAGTTGTGCTGGTGTCAAATATATTGGACTTCTATGTCATTAAACAACATGTTATAAAATATTAAAATTATTCCATTTCTTTCCATGTAGCATTGAGTAAATTTGAATTGAATTGCTTTATTTCCACATATTTTTGAGAACAAAAAAATATTCCCAGACCAGTAATGCTGAATTATCTGCATGTTTTTAAACTTAAAAAATAAAATAAAAATTGAAGTATGTTACCATTTTTCAGGATACAATCTGTTGGGGTCCCATAGGCGGCTGGCCACTAAACTGCTTTGCTGGACTGTTGAGGTTATGTACCTTGCTCAAGGGCACCCTGGTGGTAGCACTGCAGGCAGGACAAAGCATCAGTTATATGCTCTCCCCGCCAGATTTTCGGAGGCAGTCCAGAGCTTTGAACTGGCAACCGTCCAGTTCTATCTGTACTGATACAGTAGTATGGACAGAATTTATGGTTATTTTGCTTTATAGCTAGATTCACAGATCAGATTACATCCATAGGCTGCCTTATCCAACTGAGCTGCACAGATTGAAAACACAAATGTTTCCTTTGTAGATGCAGAAAGATAGGTTAAATATCATTATATTGACACCAGCTAACTACATGTTTTATCATCATAATCTGATTAACAAAAATAACACAACTGATTAGATCAAATAAGCATTTTGCAGACTTTTATATTCTGTGAGGGAATTAAGTCAGGTGATAAATGCCGCCTTGTTGGTTACAGTAGGATGAAAACCCAGCCAAGCCGGAATTGGCACTCCTTCTTCACAGTGTTCCATGAGCGCTGAACTGTGCTCCAGTTTCATGCTTGTTTGACAATGTTGTCACCCTTTTTCCTCTTAAATATGAAACACTAAACACATGTGTAGAAATTATAGCACTTAAACAGCTATTAAATGAAAAGACAAATTATTTTTCAGCATAAAAAGAGTTGATTGATTGCAGTGCTCGTTACGTAGGTGTTACTCTATTAGGTTTCATGGTATTATGTCTAATGATGTCAACTTTTCCCTCATGTGAATGTGCTTCACCACGTATTCATTCGGAGGGAAATGGCTCAGCTAAATCAAGTATAAACTCTTTATAATGCCCCAATAAAACACCGGCCCAGATAGAAAAAAGTCATCTCTGGAGAGAGAAATGTGCATAACATCAACAATCTGCTGTGAAATGAAGAAAGTGACCTCTAGTCCCACTGCTCTTGCCCCACTCCCATTCATCAGCTGCTAGTCTCCACTAAAAGCCGACTTTACAGCTGGTTGGCGCTCAAACTCTAAAATATGTTCTACTGGATGGACACAAGTGTCGATGAGGTGGTATTTCTCAGGCCCCTTGTCTTTCCGTTATCGCAGGATGTGGAGTTGGGGAGAGCGAGGGAGCGGAGTGGGGAGGACTGCAGCCCTAAAGCATGATTTACTTGACCTCGCAGCGCTGGAAACTCACGGCCAGAACCTCATTAATTCCCAGGGTCATTCCGTTCGGACATAAATTGGTTAAAAATCGGAACATGTGGATGACTTCCAGACATACACAAAGAATTATAAAATCTCTGGCCTCGCCCCACCCGGCCTGACTTTCCTCGTACCCACTCCAAAAGCAAAGCATTTCCAAATCGCCGGGTGTAAATCACCCAGGTCTGCTCGGAGGAGTCGTCTCATCCCGATCGGAGGGAGGAGGCCGTGGAACGTTTTGTGCTTATTAGGCAGCAAATATGCCGTTGTTTTATGTGATTATCAACTGTGAATGATTTTCAACTTCCATCCATTTTGGAGCCTTGGCCTGTCTTTTGTTTGGTGAAAAAAGGAGCTGGAGGAACAGCAGGGCTTAGAGGGAAGCTCAATAAATTACACTAATGCACACATTTAAAGGGGCTCATATTCCCTCTGGCCTGTTATCAAGACTACTCCAGTGAGAATGTAAACTACCTCTTTCTGTCCCCCTCCCCAGGCCCAATATTTAATGTTATCATGCTTTAAAACAACTCCACTGTTTATGTTATCACAAATAAAGGGCAGATTATTTCAACTTGTTCTCACTATTTCATATTGGCTGCAGATTAGTCAGGCAAATAGTTGTCTAATGGTGCTGTTGGGCTCATTAATTCAAGAAGATAGACCCTGCAATGTATAAACACAGTGAAGTCAGGGCTGGTGAATCACACCTTCAGTTTATAGAGACCGACAGAGGGGGAGGATGCTCCACATGAGCCCACACAAGGAAAGCCGTGGAAAGGAAAACAAGCATAATCCTGCTGATAAAAGAAGGATTGTTTCAAAGTTTATTTGGACACGCGGTGCCTGGCTGAGGGTAGACCCTAATGAGACAGCAGCCTGTCCAGAGTGGATTCATCACCAATGGATCGGGGTTATCACCCTCCGCCATGCTCTACTACTTTTAATCAGGCTCCTCTCTGGCCACTCCCTATCAGCAGCAGTCCATCTCTGGAGCCGTCTGCATCCATCAGGAGCTGCAGACAGGCCCAGGGAGCATGGCTGAGGAGAGCATTAGTAAATGATTGCCTTGTGGTTTAGCTTTAGTGTCTGTCATGTCGCAGAGTGAACACACATAAGCACACATGGATCTGCGTGCACTTACATACTTGAGACATTTATTCATGGGAGAGCTGATAGATGAGATGAGACGTTGTAGTAAAAGTCCGATACATGTTGGAGAAGCTCAGAGCAGAGATGTAATTCAAGAACCCATAAAAGCAACACCTGTTGGATATAATGCAATCCACAATAACAGCCCCGCAATAAATACACACTTTGTGGAGCTCATAATGTTCCATTTCTGGATAAATGCACATAATATATGAGGACTGTGACCTTAAATCTGAGTCTCAAATACACTCACACACTCGTCCACGTAAACAAAATCTCCTGGGCTCACATACATTATGTGTGTGTGTGTGTGTGTGTGTGTGTGTGTGTGCACTGTCTGTTTAGTTTAACTTTAAAGGTGATTTAGTGCTGGTGGTGTTACTCACGACTACGAGGCGACCCGCTCCCACCTCATCAACGCGCCCCCACAACCCCAAACAAGCACATTAAAGTCACAACAGCTTTCCATCTTTGCTCAGAAGAGATGACACAACATGATTGTGCAGCTCACCGGCTGCATCTTTCTCTGAAGCATAAATAAATATATGTTTTCTTCCTCTACCTCCGGTTAAGTAAAATACACAAATCTCAGAGGCAGAGAGCGGGACCTTAAATCACTTATTGTTGATGTCTAGACCAGTTAAGTCAATAATCTCCATCTTGCCACCGCGATAAGTGATATTGCAGGAAGACACTTTACCATTACTTCTCTCTGGCAGTTTAAGTTTTCTTATAGCAAAAACATCAGTCAGACCATGTGTTCTGTGTAATTAACCCTGAGGGAGAAATACCCTTGAAAGTACAAGAACAATGCGACAAATTGCATTTCATGGTCACGGAAGAAAACTTCAGGGTTCCCAAGTTGTTGGATGTCTGCAAAAGATGTTCACTGTGTGTCGCAAGATGAGTGCAGCCAGACCGTGAGAAACTTAATGTCTGTTGACGAGAATACAGACACGTTGGTTGAGTACACAATCGTGGTTAATAAGCTGTAAAATGGAAGTCTTTGTAAACTCTACAAAGACACTTCACTGCCCGGCCACACGAGCCATGTGAGGAAATCAGATAGAGATACTGCTTTTTCTTAAAGGTTAAACATCTAAATATATACATATTGAACTAAGAAGTGAACTATAAGCACGTGTCTGACAAGCACATTATTAGATAAAACATGACACATTCAATAAGCATAACATCAACAAGAGATACCATAAACAAAAGCCAGCCTGAGGCACGTAGCCATGATTTAATATTTCTGAGGTCAAGACTCAAAAGTTCCGCAGTGTAACCTGACACGCCCTAAGAGATATTAGAGATATATATTTCTAAAGCGATTAAACTGACAAAATATTTTCAAATCCAACCCGTGTGAGCATTATCTGACAGAACGTTTCCTATCATGTAATTAACTATAACTGTAATTGATTAATCATATGGAATCTTTTAACCATCCATTATCTGCTTCTAAATTGTCAATATTTCCCAGTTTCTGTTCTTTTATTTAATATTTAATCTTAATCTTTTATTTTATATTTAATCTTAATCTTTATTTAATATTTAATCTTTTATATTTAATTTTGCACGGTTGGTCAGACAAAATAAGCAAATTGAAGACGTCACCTCGGACTTTCCGACAATTTACACTCACAATTCTTCAATTTAAATAGGTCGATAATGAAAATAAATTGTAGTTATGGTCCAGCTCTTATAGTTCACAGCCGTGTTTCATAAAATGAAGTCTTCCACCAGACAAGTCAAGATGAATTGAAGTGTCATACTCTTTTGAATAATGGAAAAATCCACAATAAACCTGTTTCAGCTTTATATGACATAGCATCACGCTATTCCCCCGGACCATCCCAGTAATCACAGGCTGCGTAGCATGTGTATGTACGTTGTGTGGCCGGTGCTGCCGGCTGCCGAGGAGCCCTGCATCCCATCACAGGCCGTAATGGAAGCCAGATGTCCTCCTGTCTGTTTAAGGCGCATAATCAATAGCCTCACTTAGAGCAACTCTGACTTTCTCTCCCGCTCTCTCCTCTTCGACAGCTTGTTATGAGAGGATCTGTGAGGGAATGTCGTGTCTGTGCCGCAAACAAGTGGAAGTGTGTAAAGAGTGAGATTAACTAATTGGATTCCCCGCATGAGTTTTTGTTTGGAGGAGGAGGGGCGATGTGGCGAGGTACGAGAGGAAGGGAAACGATCCCTCCCTGTAGCCTCAACAAGCTACATGACACCGCTGGCTCGCTCCTCCAACTCCCAGACATTGACTGTGGGACTCCAGGAGTGATGGAGGGATGGGGATTCCCATGCAAAAAAAAGGGAAAAAAAGAAGATTTCGTCCAAATAAATATCCTGAAGTGGCATTCAAAGTGTCGCAGCGCATCTCCACTTCCTGTGACTGTTTCCTGCAGTCAGACGGGATCGCGTTATATCTCAATCCACGAGCTTGTGCCGAGGGAAACATTTAGAAGCAGATGATGGGTTTTTTTTCAGTGTGAGAGGAAGTGAGGGGCATGTATACAGCACAGGGTTACAGCAGGAAGAGGCAGAGGTGTGGCTATTGGAGTGTGCAGGTCGTGACCTCCAACTTCATAATGATCATCTGATGGATGCTGTGAGCCTGAGGTCAAACGTGAATCAGAGGAGAGCCGAGAGCAACAGGGAGGGCAGAAGGAAGTAGAGTGGTGGCAGTTATGCATTGTCAGTCTACTATACTGTGAATAAAATGTCAACAGAAATGTATTTATTGACTCACATGACGCCGTCAATGATGATATTATATGCAGAAGTTCCTTGTTCTCTATAGTCTTGACTTCATCTTTTTTGATCCCAATATGACCAAATGTTACAGAAGATAAAAAAGCTGGTGTAAAAAAAGAAAAGAGATAATAGTCTCAAGAAGATTTCAGATGCATTATAATTGACATCTAATTTCTTTGCAGCTTTTGCCGTCATTTGTATAAGTGTTACTCACAGATATAATTGATGACGCTCAGACGAAGACATCGCGACAGCAAACAAGCTGAAGGTTCAGCCAGATCATCCAAACTATTTGCTCATGATTTTACTTCCAAATCACTTTGGCTGAACTGAGAAATTATTAAAAACTTATGTTTACAAAATATTGTTTTTATTTCTGATGGCCAAAGCTATAAAAAAATAAGACCTCATTAAAGTTGACGAGGAGGATAGCCAGACATCAGCAGCACTGTGAGGATTTTATTGATTTGTTTATTTTGCATTAACTAAACCATAACATTGTTACATGATTTAAAGCAATGCAACAGATGTAACATAAACATCTAGCTGAAGCAAAAACAAATTCAAGTCAGTTTCTCACTTGTCTATTGAGAACTTGAAAGTCATCTTCTTGGTTTGACTGAGTGCAGTTAAACAGAAGTGACTCTTTCCACATCTGTACACATGTTCGTACAAACTGCTGTCTAAACTCTCCTCCAGCAGAGCGAGCGGGGCAGTCCCTGATGAGGGCCGCTGGGAGACAGGAGGCAGGTCTAGGGTTGAGGCCTCCGTCCGCCCGGAGTGGGAATAACTCCATTTCCACTGATAAAGGCAGCTGGCTCTGGCGACGCTCAGTTAAGTTTTATAGTCAGATATGCACAGATGATTAGGCCAGCTGTGCAGTGTCATATATTCCTAAACAAACCCTGCAGGAACTGAACTCTCACCCCTTGCACATATGGGTTACGGGGCTCACACTCACACTCTTGTTTTATACTTGCTGGCTTGCGTGAAAGCTTACAAATGTGACCCCCATCAAAGCAGTATAAATAATATTCTCTGTTAAAGTGCAATACTGTTACAGTCTGAGGAATTGATTTTCTCTGACCACACTGATGCAAATAAGGACTGTAATTATGATCTGTCACCCGCATCCACATCTGTCTGCTAAATCAGTTTGAAGGAAGTGGAAAGGATGTGATACTGAGCAGCGCTTTCTATAAATCACCTGTTCACTCTCACTTGTGTGTCTCCATCTATGGTTGCTGTGGTGATTAGTTTGTTGGAGCTTTCTTGATCCAAATTGTTTTGATCAAAGGGGCTGCATAATACTCAGCAGCCCTAAAAGCCCCCGCGGCTCTCTCCCCGCCATCACTCTGTTTGTTTTGGAACAAGAACAAGATAAACCCAAGTGACGTCTTATTTATTTTCCCGCTCCTGCCCTCTCCTACCCTCAACAAGCGGAGTCGTGGAGAAGAATTCCTCAATAATCCATCAGTATCAGTCTAAAGTGTGTGTTCTCTGGAGTGTTGACACCACACACACATATAGATATACATTGGAGTGTGACCAGGTCTAATTCTACAACAGAGTCTGATAATAAGGGGCACTATCAGATAAAAGGGACATGAGCAATGAGCCATGTGACATGCTTGATTGTGATTTGTCCCTGGGGTGGTCCACTGCAAACGCGTAGCCTCTCTCACACTAAAGGAAACAATCTTCTTACACGTGAGTCTAAAATGTAGCTTTTTATTGTCATAATGCACACTTCTTGTGTTAGTTAGTTTCTGGTTAAGTTTGAAAGATAATATCTGAATTGAAGAGAATGTGTGGACTTTTCATACACTGAATAAAGAGGCTGTCTTTTGACGGGGAGTATTTCCTTTTAGCTGTTCTCCATAAAACAGCATCTGCGAGCCACGATAAGCACCGAAAAAGGGGAAATGAGGAAACCTCAGGCTATACTCAGCACACTTGAAAAAGTATCTTACTTAAGAGAGGAAACGCAGGTGACCTCAGTGGCGTCATGTGTCAGGTTGTGCCTGACTGTAACAGTTTGTTTTGTGATTATCACTGTCAGACATCAAACAGAAATGAAGTGGAATCAACTCATCGTTTAACTCAACGCAAATATACAACTTGAAAGTCTTAGAAATACAATCATGAAGCTCCTGTGCATTTAAGGATTTTGTGTTAGTTTACATTTCTTTTGTTGTTACATTTATTTGTTTCTGTAATATTTTCTTGTTGTATTTCTCTCTTTTTGGGGCGTATTTTTAAAACATTGTAAATCCTACTTTAAGCTACATTGTGAAAATTGTATTGACATGTTAAAAACATGGTATTATGTCCCTAGAGGCTCTTATTTTGACGTGAAGCTATACTTTCTATAATATTGGCACATTAATTATATGTTAACAATTGGAAGAGCTCAGTGTCATGTTTGTTTTTGTATTCGAAGAGGTCATTGACCTTCATTTGTACCAGGAAAGAGTTGCAGGCGTCCTCTGATTACAGTTGTTTTTCTCTTAGGACTAAAATAGTGGGGACGATAGTTATCAATGTAACTTTACTTCCTATTACAAATTTAGACACATTAAGTTTGGCGTTGTTCTGAATTGTAATGCACCACAGAGTTCACCAAACTCACTCAATGGAGTATCTAAAAAAAAACATGATCAGCAAATTAGCAGAGTCCCCAGCATGCATTGTTTGAGAGTAAGTCAAACTCTCCAGAGATTTATGCCACTCTTCACATTAAGGTCAAAGAGGACATGTCCTGAAAAAGTTTTTTTCAGTGCTTGTGCAAATACATGTGGGTATCTGAAGTGCCTCACAACCCCAAACTATAAAATAAGACAACCCAGTAATTGTTTTGTGTGCTGCGTTGATCAGAAAACATGCGATTCAAAAAGCCATTTAGATTTAGCTCCCACATGCAGCCTCCTATTAGAATACACCTCCCACCTGAGTGTCTCCGCCACCACTTGAGAACTAACTTGGCAGGTGAATCATATTTTTCTCTCAAGCCAATCGGAGCAGACTGAGCTCTTAAACTCTTAAAGAGACAGGAGCTTAAAAAAGCGTTCAGAGAGTGAATGCAGGTATATACAGACAGACATAAATATACCAAAAAGGGTTCTTTAAACATAAAAGCATGTAAACATATTCTAGGTACACTTATGCAACTCATGAGATGACTTTGAACTAATCATTACCTTTTTGTTCATTTAACTTGCATTGGTTTGATTTAAAGTAGAATAAAACAATTCAAGCTGTCCCCCACTTTGACGTTTTTACATAAATCCTCAAATCTAACCTCACAACATGATGTTGTAATCACTGAGATAAATAATAATGTCATGCTCCTGAAGGCCAGCGCTGAGGTTGAATATACAAGCAAGTCTCTCATTTGTACGCACATAAAGTCATCTCCATTTGATGCTTGTACTCTAACATACGGTTAGTTTGAAAGCCACAGGCTGTTCAGCCCGACTTCAGAGAGCGGAGTGAAATTGTGCTGCTGATGACAGGTCATGTGAAATTAAAGTGCTTTTTACATCCTCTCTTTTGTGCTGCATCTCAGCGGGCAGCCAGAGCTCGGCCATAATCCCCCTCCCAGTGTGTGTATCACTCAGTGAATTCAGCCTCAGGCGGTCGGACCATTTCACAGCCTTAATTAATACCAAACTCTGCACCCTTAACAAATTACAGCGTACACCACATTGGGTTGGCTCAAGACAAGTCAGCAGTCTGCAATAAAACGGTTCCTTCATGGCCACATTAAAAACAGGGCGGTAGGTCAGAGGACTTTTAGCTTATAACTGATTACTGTTGGCCATCAGCTCAGAGTGTGAAAGCAGTGTATTATTTGAGAAGGGTGGTGAAAGAGAGCTTGAGTAGTGCTGCCCAGGTGGCGGATTCTCCACCGGAGGCCGTCCAAGGATAACCAGGAGAGCTTTTTTGGTGGAGTGGGGGGGGATTGGCCACCCCACTGTGCCCCGCTGGCTGTGGTCCGCAGCCAGTGCAGCAGTAGGTAACATTGGAGCCAAGGTGGAGTGAGAAAGGAAGGGAGGAAACTCGGAGAGAAACCATGAAAAATGTGGAGCATGAAAATGTCTCCCTTGGTTTATGGCAGCGCTGCTTGGCTTCCAAGAGAAACACATCTTTAAATTTAACTTGAGATGTCTTTTTTTTCTCTCTCTCTCTCTCCCTCCACTCCCGGCTGCTGGCAAGGGCCTGGTTTAGAAAGCGAGGCCAAGATGCTTGGAAACTGCGACCATGTTAAAAAAACACTCAATAATGTGGCTTTTTGGAAATGTGGCGACAGCTTCTGTACGAGGGGCTCAGTTTTCAACGTTGGTGAACATGTTTGGTACGTGTGCAGCTGCTGAACAGTCCTCAAATGTTGAGGAAAACACTTACACGCTGAAGGTATATTTACTGGAGGGTTTATATGAAGCATATCGATTGTTTTGCTGCAGTACATTAAACATGAACCCTGTTGGCTCTGTGGCGTTCAATGTGCATTGGACTGTTTCTCCATTCCAGCTTCAGACACACTCTCTTTCAGGAGACAGAGAAACTGTCTTTAGAATAAAAAGCCATAAATAAAAGACTTGATACTGGTAATTCCAGTGAATGGGATTAAAATGATGGGGCTGGCTGGAAACAATTTTGGCCGGCCATCAAATTAAAGCTTCGTACCATGTAATAATATTTTGCTAGTCTCAGGAGGAAGTCCTCTCTCATGTCAATGATTCAGGGCTCATTTAGGAAAAGAGCATCCAGCTGATCTCATAAATCAGCGTTTGATGGAACAAACATACTTTTGAAGGAAACAGAGCTTCAGAGCCTCGACACTCACTCATGGAGAAATAAGGACGGAATAAAATGCTCCACTGATGATGAACACATTGTAATGTGGTGAACATTAGCCAAAAGTCAACACCTCTCATCACAGCGGGTGTCATGAAATATGGATTTATGTCTGAGAAAATAAAGTTTTGTTGGCAAATAAAAGTAGAGCGTGAGTTTAGAAATGTTTAACACTATTGCATTTACTGAATTACTTCAATTAAGTACTTTGTGTTGGTCCTTGTACTTTACTCGAATATTGATGTTCTGTACTCCTGTATGCTACATTTCAGAGAGAAATACATATGGACCATGTTTAGTGGTAAATGCCAGTGATTTAGGGGAATCTATGAAATGGAACATGATATTCATAGTTATGGTTTCATTAGTGTTTAATCACCAGAAAGTAGGGATGGTTATGTTAATCGTTAGCTTAGATTGAGCCGCTTACATCTCCAGTAGGAGCCCTTCCTCTTCACACAGTCTGCCATGACGCACCGCCATGTTTCTTCTCACAGGCCAGTGTTTGGACAAACCAAAACAAGAGCCATTTTACATTTTTGCATTACCTGAAGGCCACCGTAGTTCTCTAACACGCTTGTGAAAGTACGGCCACCCGCTGGCTGACCTACGTGGCTCCTGAAGGAGTGTTGTTATGGTATTGATGGCTTCCTAGCCAGGTGAGAAGCGTCACTACAGTCCTGGAGGAGTGAGCGGAGGGCTCTTCAGTTGGTGGCAATCTGCAAACTACACCATTAGATGCCACCTATTTTTACTCAATGCCCCTTAAAGTAAATACTTCTTTACTTCTACTAAAGTATGATTTTTAATTCATGCCTTTTACTCGTAACGGACTAGTTCTACTAAGTAAATGTGAAGCACGTTCTCCCCTGCATGAAAGTGAATTCACAAAAACAGTTTTGCGATAGTCACATCATCATTATCATCATGACAATTACTGACAAGATCATGGTCGTCATCTTCAAAAAGAGGAAGAAGCAGAATTACTCAACTAAACCTCCATCTTTCTGCACGCTGTGGTTCCTCAAGTACAGGTTGACTTATGTGCTAGCTTTGTTCCCCTCTTTTCCCGCGGCAACGCCGCAGACTCTCAGATCTTTCCTCTGATGCATTACACCAACGGTGAAGAAATCTCCATCAGCCTATCAAACAACCTCACAGATAATGCCTCAAAGCGCCGGAGACGTCACGGCGTTTAGTCACGTTAATCCCTCCGCCGCTGCAGACAGAAACCCCCTCCTCTGCTCTCACAGAGGTAATTTGTTTCACACAGTTACTTTTTCAAAGCGTTAAATATTGGCGAAATCTGCAAGGCTGGTTTGTTTTATGGGTTGCCCGGTCCTGGGTTGCCAAGAGGGACATATAGGACAGCTTTTAATGGAGGGGGAAAGGCTGACATTAAATGCAGGCCAGATGGACTTTCTCCTATCCTGCTCATAAAAGTTCCGAGGACAGTTCACAAATCAAGGCCTCAGTATTATGTTAAGCGTTTGGATTGTTATTGTTATTGTACATTTGCAAATACTAATGTAATTTATAGCTTTTCAAGCATAATTCGAGACTCAACCCACCCAGACATTTAATATGTGAGCGTTTAACACTTAATATTCGGTTGATAAAGTGCCCGGGGCTTTTACTGCCTTTCATGGAAACTGGCTATCATAACTCTGACAAGTTTTCATCCAGCGTGAATTAAAAGTGAAGATTAAGACGAGTGCCATCCACTTCACGACCGTCACAAGCTAGTTTATGGGAAGACTGTGCTGGAGTTTGGGAGTAAAATATCTCAAAACGGAGCAGCCTCTTACCAGCAGGTATGACTGTGGAGCCAGCAGAAGGGGGAAATGAAAAGTGAAATTCAAGATGCGGGGCTAAAACGGAAAACTGCAGCTCTCCTGGGTCAGTCCTCTTTCCGGAGGAGAGGAAAGTGGACCCCATAGAGGAGAGAGTTTGTGGTGTTCCGGGTTTTTGGGTCACTCACTATGATGTTGCTGCTAACATGACAACAGATACCAGAAGGCTGTGAGGTTCTTAATATGCATTGAACATAAGCAGGGGTATATTTATCATCACATTAAGCTTTGTGTCAAGTTTTTGTTATTTCTCGTTATATAATATGAGAAATGACATCATATTATAGCAGAATAATGTTAAGTCATTCACTCAAATAATATATTCTAGTGCAAACGTGTGGCACTTGAGTATTTCCACGATAGTGTGGTATTGTTCCTTTTACATAACTGATCTGTATACATCTTCCTTCTGTGAATCTGTGAAATGGTTTATTTTATGTTTAGTGAAAACTGACCCTGGTGGAAAATGTTCTTGCAGCTTTTACTTAAGTAAAAGTAGCAACACCACAATGTTATTGTAAAACTCTCACATCCAAAAGTTTTACTGATGTAAACGTATAGTATTAGCATCCATCTATACTAAAATACCTAAAAGTCAAAGTACTCATAATGCGGAAGGAGACATATTATATAAAGGGAATATATAATTATGTGTTGGCACCATTGCAAGTAACTGTGGGGCTGAATTACAGCTAATAGTTTAATCTATGATAATAATTTTCCATGATTTTGTTTATTTATAATCTGTATCTGTAAATAAAAAAACTGTAATGCTATAAAATGTATGTGATGGAATGAAAAAAAGAATTCCCTCTGGAGTGCAGTGGACTAAAAGTATAATGTAGCATAACAAGTCAGTTCAAGAAAAGTAAAAGTACCGCAAATTGTCCTTAAGTACAGTACTTGAATGTACTACTAGTTTCCACAACTGTACTCAGCACTAAGAGGCAGAGCAGTAACGACCATCGATGACACGGAGGTCATGTCCCCACTGTTTATCTCTGACTTTAGGTTTCAGCATCCAGTGTGGAGTTTATTTTATACAAATAAAACTTAATTTATGTATTTTGATTACAATATTTGTTGACTCAAATGTGTGGGCCAATAGATTAAAAAAAACAACCCGGAATGTATTAGAAAGAAATGAGGAGAAGACTTGGAAACACATGGCAATTAAAATGTAGAGCACTTAAACAATATTCAAAATACAACTAAATGATGTGAAATTACTTAAATAAAAGTGATAGTAAAATAATGTAATGGTACATTTTCCCCAGTAGATGTGTTGGAGGACTCCTGGTTCAGCTCTGCTGACACGATCAGCTCTGCGTGTTGAGTACTTTCAGTCCGAAGCACATGTTGTTACAAATACATTCATCTACTAGTAAACATTTGAATGAAGGAATAGCAATAATTGTTGATGCGTTATCTCTATCGCGACACACTTCTTCACCGTGCACGGATACATGGTTTTGGTTGTTTATTTTATGGAAACACAATTCAACTTGAGATAAAGCTGCACACAACTCCTTCAGAGTTATAGCATACACTTCTGATAGCCGAGGCAGATTGCGCATTAACTCGGAATCAATGTATAATATTCTGTAGAAGTCATTGGAGCTCTTAAATAACAAACTTCTTCTGTTACACACATCTGTTGTTGTCACTGAACTGCAGCTGGATTTGGAAAACACTTATATGAATTATCCTGTTTTTATACCAGAAATGTTTTTACACCATGAAACATCTGTGTGTTGTATGTATATGTATATATATATATATATATATATATATATATATATATATATATATATATATATATATATATATATGTATTAAGACACTAAACGTTAGTTAGTTAGCTTAAAGCTGACCCTGGGGACTTATACAAATAGAATTACTCTGACAGCCTTAACAGAGATTAAGGGAGAGAGTGTGTCATGACATCATGCCATTAAAACATCTTTAAACAGGGTTGAGCTGCGCTTGTGCAGAGTTTGCATGTGTGTTGCAGAAACAATGTTGGTTTCTTCTATCTTTTAAATCTTAAATGATCACTGTTGACCTTCATGATAAGACTGATTGGGAAATCACATTTCAACACTACACTGTCCTCTCATGTTAGTCTGTAGTTGTTAGTCATAATAAAAAGGAGCAGGTCGGGGGTGGACTCTGGTCTGCAAGGGGGGGTTATGAGCAGCACTATAAATGGAGGAGATGTTGATTGTATCTGCGCCTGGATACATAAAATATACTCACCAGGGTCGTTGCTGCTATCTGGAGCCAGTAAATGTATACAAACTATAAATTATTATCTTCTTCTTCTTCTTCTTCTTCTTCTTCTTCTTCTTCTTCTTCTTCTTCTTCTTCTTCTTCTTCTTCTTCTTCTTCTTCTTCTTCTTCTTCTTCTTCTTCTTCTTCTTCTTCTTCTTCTTCTTCTTCTTCTTAGGCTCAGTAGGAATTTAGTTCATTGAGTTAATGTGTTGATATGAGCAGAAGATGTATACATTTATCATAGAAGTATATTTGATCCTTAAACATTTTAGACTGTTTCTCTCTAGAACGACTCTTTTTCCCCACGTTTTCAATGGTAATAAATTATTCATTTTAATCTGTACATTTTTGCTTTGTTTTTATTATTTGTTTTTAATGCTATATTAGACTCACTTATTTGTTTCTGTATTTAATCACTATGTTGTAAGGCATATTCTATCAAATTAGAAATGTATTGATTTTGATTTGTTTTGTTGCTTACGTGCATACGTTAATTGTGTTATTGTTGCTGAGGCTTTTAATGTCCCTACTCTATATTAAAAAGCTAATTAAAACAATTAAATTAAATAAACCAAAGGGAAATATCCTTCACACTAACATGTCTAAGGCAGTTGAGAACAAATAATTGGTTGAATGCTAATAAGTGAGCAACTAGTAAATTCCTTAAATTAAATAAGAGAAAGAAGAAGAAGAATTCAGTAATCCAATAAAGTAAGAAACATTTTATTTACAATATTTTCAGTGCAAATTATTATTAACAAAATAGCACAACTATATATCCAGAAAAAACAAGTAATACATGAACACTGCTGTGATGTTCTGAAATGCCATTTATCACGTGAAACGAGTGTTTCACAGCCACATGTCATTCACAAGCCTTATTTCCGTCTGATGAGGAAAACATGATGCACACGAAGCTCTTGGGAGGAAAACGACGGGAAGGAGACGCAGGATATCCGATTTTTAAATATTTAAATAGCTTTTTTTATTTTTTATTTTATCGTTTTTATTTTATCGTTAGAGCCTTAGAGAAAAACCTTATTGACATCAACACATTAATTTGGTAATTTGGGGCAGGTTCCTTGTGTCCGGGCTAAAGTAAAGTGTCATATTGATCAAATAATTGGGCCTATGGCTAGTTGCTCCACTTGTCCCCCAGAAGCAGGTATACAGGCTTTACGTTGCAAATGTCTCATATAGTTAACGAATTGACACTCCAGATGCGTTTTAACATCACGGTTGTTCTTCTATCAAAATAATAGTAGAAACGTATTGTTCATAAACTACGTCATATCAGTATCTGAGGGGCCTCCGTGGCTGCGGCCGCCGCCTCCGCGCCGCTCACCGGCCCGCCGCTCCCGCCGCTCCCGCCGCTTCCGCCGCTCCCGCTGCTCCCGGTTATGATCACGCTGGTTTGGTGTGTTTGCTCACACATGTCCACATGTCCGTCGGAGTTTTCCTCCGGAGCCTCGTCGGACTCACACTCGCTCCGTCCCTCGCTCTCACACTCCGACTCCTCCGCCGGCTCTTTGGGCTCCCTGCTGCCGGGCTCAGGCGCGCTCTTGTCCGGCTGCTCCTTCTCCTTGTCCTTCTGAGCCTGCGCCTCTTTGGAGTGTCTCCACTTCATGCGTCTGTTCTGGAACCACACTTTCACCTATAAACACACGCGCACACACACACACACACACACATACACTGTTAGGTCACACTGTTCATGTGCGTAATAACAACTGCAGCCTGTCAGCACAGTACTTTTTTTTTTTTATTATGAACTTGTTCCTAGAATTTTCTGGTATTAATTGAGCAGAGTCTCATTTTAGGGAATATCCTTTCCTTATAATATTGTACACTATTTTGAATATACAATTCAGCGTTTGCTAAACTATTTGTCCTTCCCTTCTTCTCCTTTCTAATGAGTATACAAATAGGCTGTGCACACACACACACACACACACACACACGCACGTTAAGAGCTCTCTATTTAAAGGGAGACCATGGCCAAGACAGCAGCAGACAACGTGTAAATATTATTAAACACTTACATGTTGCTATAGTAATGTTGCAATAGTATACCATTTTAAATGCAATACAATTAAATAATCCGTGTCCGTTTTCATTCATGTTGACATGTTGCTGGCTGAGTTTAAGTGACGTTTGTACAGTGGGATGAAATGTAAACTGTGTTGCTCTAGATGAGTTTCATGGAGCATTGCTCAGCCAATCAGGTGGCCAAATTCAATTCAAGGATTTGACATTTAAAATTACAATCTTATTTGAATCCTCCAGTCTTAAGATTTAATGTGACTACAACCATATGGAAGCACATTCAATTGGTATATAATTGTATTGATGTGTCACGGCCAGAGCCACCGTTCAGGTCATTGTTAAGTGTTTCTGGGAATTTATATTTTAACAACCTGTGGCTACTTCATGCATGCTGGGTATTTTATAGGCTATCAAGTATTTTTAAAACCTGCAAGAGTGAAGACGGCAGCATTTAGACCTGGCATACCATGTGGGGAATTAAGATATAAAGATATAATATAATATAATGTATAAATAACATCATTATTAAATATGAAAAACTGTAATTATTTGTAATTATAGTTCTAAGGGGTAGTAAGAGGCCCCTGACCTCTCAGAAATTATACTGACTACGTCCCTGTGATCTCATTGTTTTATTATTTATTTGGATGCTTACAAATATTCCTCCTGAAGATAAAACATACTATAATAAAGAAATCATAAAATAAATAATACAGCTACTACATAATATTAAAAACAAACATACAAATATAACTATTAAAATTAGTTAAGAGGTGAAGTAACTATCTGTTATTTGATAATCTACATTCTAAATAAATTAAAGGAAACATCTATTTATCTTATCTTCCCCAATAATTTATTTGGCTGTTTCTTAATATATTTAGTGTCTGTCGTTTTCTCTAAAGATTATACACCTTATATAAATGATTCTTGCAAGAGGTAATCCAAACAAAGACCTGTACAGGTAAACCTTGTGTTAGTGCACACGGCCTCTCACCTGAGCGTCTGTCAGCCCGAGCATCGCAGCCAGCTGCTTCCTGTCCGGCTTGGTGACATATTTCTGTATCTCAAATCTTTTCTCCAGTCCTTTCCTCTGCAGGTTTGAAAACACTGCCCTCGACCACGACCTTTTCCTCTTGTACGTCTGTGGCATGGTGTCTTTAGTGAGGACGGCATACGGACCTAAGAGACATGAGGAGGACATGAGGTTGAAGCCGAAAAGAGAAACCAGAAACCAAAGGAACATTCACTGCAGGTGTCTCACACCTTCAAACAGAGAGCTGGCCGGGCCAGTTTGATGTCAGTCCTACATGTGGTGACTACCTGGGAAGGTGTCCTGAAACTGATGCTGGCCTGAATGCCTGCTGCTGCTGCTGCCTAGTGAACTCATCATGGAGGACGCGTCGCTCATCCCGGGGTCTATGCAGGAGAAGTACTGGCTGGCCGGAGGCTGAATGGGGACGTGGATTCCTGACTGACGGTTCGAGCTAACGATGGATGTGAGATCTGTTACAGAGCGAGAGATGATGGGCTTCAGTCAGGAAACAAAGAGTCACTGGCAACCTGGGGGGCAAGGTGGTCTAATATTTAGAGAGACCATCAGACAAAGTCAAAGCCTGGGTTCAAGTGTGACTGCTAAAATGTCTTGTAGCTGATCATGACCTCTGACCTCTCTGGTTAGGGGGAAAGAGAGCGTAGGATTTCCCCACAGGGCTCCTTAAAGTGCATGTTATGAGGCTATTTGGGCTCTTACTGCTCTGTGAACAAGTTGTATACTGCTTCTGACTTTACAATATTGCTTCCAGTGTGTTGTTTCTAAAGTGTATACATTATTTTCTCTTGTGGTACTTAAACGTATCATTAAAAAAGTGTTAATAACTTTGAGGCCATAACACACATCCCTAAATATAGTTTAGTTTAGCTGATACAAAGCTTCTTTATAAACACCACATATTAGTTAGTAAAGTCAGTGTGTACTAAAAATCTCTTTTCTCACCTCTTAATGACGACTTCTCTTTGCCTCTCTGATCAAAGTCTGTCGACAATATCCGATCAATTCCGAATTTGAGGTCCTTGCTTGATGGCGGGGGTGCTTGTTGGGAGTTAAATGCAGTTCTGGAGACTGATGTCAGCTGTAGTCCGTGTCTGCTGTAAGGAGACGCGGGACTCACCCTCGCGCCGTACGGCTCGGGCGCGACGGGAGAAGGGCGCAGCGGCGAGCTGCCGGAGTGGCCGTGCGCCGCGCGGTGGTGGTGTCCCATGTGCACCATGAGCGCCGACGATCCCGGGATGTTCTCCGCATCTCCTGCCTGCAAAATGTCTGCGATGCAAAACGATGGTTTCTTCATGGTATCCACCGCGAAGCCCCCCGCGCAGTACGCAGACCAGAGGCTAAAATTTGACGCGTAAAACGGGTTGAGCCCGGCTGTGTACATCCCGCAGCCTCTAATGCGACTTATTGTTTCTCAGAAGAGGGTTTACACGGGCAGGCATGGAAGAAGAAAAAAACAGGCACGGAGTTTTAGGGGGATAGTTGACCGTCCACTTTGTGTCAGTGCCAAAGTCGCTCTCCCAACTCTGAAATCCAAACCCTGCAGCTCCACTCTGAAGTTCCTCCGCTGACACTGATTGGTTGCTTTCTGAGCCAATGGATGTTTTGCAGTCGCTCACATCACGCCCTTCCAAATGAGGATGATGTGTAAACCAACCAACCCCCCCACACACACATGACTGGGGATACCGGAGAGCAATTTTGATCCTTAGATGATGGATAGATCACTTAAAAAGAACCCCCACACATCACCGCACCCAAACACATTATACCCATTACCGCTCGTGTTGATTTTTTATTTTTGTTATCACTCCAGAGGCAAGATTACACGCAGTGGATTGGAAATGTTTTTTTAAGAAACCGTCATTTTTAAACAAAAATATATACATGCTCTGTAAAAAAGATTAATAAATCGAATCGAAAAACATTCCATGAGATTATATAAAATAGGAATGTTATTAATTAACAGTAACACATCGACGTGTATGACCCCGAGCCCGGGAGAAGCTCTATTAGCGGCACTCATCCTGTTTTTGATGGGCTGTGATTCGTGTTAAATGAGCGGATATTCCTGCTAGATTTGCCCCCAAAATAGAACCTGTTTTAGTATTTTAGGATACAGCAGAAATCCTTATTTCTTCCGGAGCAGAGGGGGGTACTTTTATAATGACTGTTAGCACTTCCGCTTTTCAATATTTGTGCAACTTTATCTCGACCTGCAAGTTGCACGGTGACGCAAATCCGTCCCCATGCTCATAATAAACAGAGGAAACCGATTCCCCTCAAAACACAATTAATTTCAGATGCGATATACTTCATCCTTGAGGCCCCTCAAGAATCACACGTTGGGTCCTGGCCAATAACATGTTAGAACACAACTCGTATCAATGCTAATTGTGTAGTTCTTCCTGCAACATGAATTAATTTGTTGTATGCTTAACAACACCTTTAAAAAATGTATTGTTACCTATTATACCTATAATAACATTTTTAATTACAATAGGTTTATAATATACTTGCTATATTTTTCTAACTGTCAATTAAAATGATCTCTCTAGTGGTGCCTTCTACGGTGGTGCCTTCACCCCCCCCCTCTCCTCCTCCTCCCCCCTTCATCGCTCCGATCGCCTGTTTCTCTCGCATGTGTAGAAACAATGGCTTCTGAAGCCCGCATTCATTTAAGCTCTGATTCATGCGGGCGGAAGCGCCGATGACCCTGGCTGCCTGCTATCATGCTGTTTTCGAGTGACACTTTCCCGGGTTAAAATTAGAAATAGACCATAACGTTTGCCCTCCATCATGCAGTCAAAACAATCCAGGGAAGAGGATGTAGCAGACGCAGAACGCCTCGAGTTATTTCAGGTGCTGATGAGCTCTTTAGTGGGAAGCGTAATACACGCACGCACGCACGCACACACACGCACGCACACACACGCACACACGCACACAAACACACACACGCGCACACACACACAAACACACGCACACACACACGCACACGTACACTCACACATGCACGCGCACACACACACACACACACACACACACACACACACACACACACACACACACACACACACACACACACACGCCCACACAGGCCTCGGATCAGCCTTTACACTCTGGCTCCGTGAGACCAGCTGGGACTCGTTCAATGAGACCTGTTCCGCTACAGGACGACATGGATCCATAATTCAAGAGATCATTTGCTGTTTGCAATCATGAACGAAGGACACTTATTTTAATTTATTTCACTGTAAAGAAAGACATGGTGCACGGTGCTGGACACAATTTGTATTACATTCAATTTTACAAATAGCAGAATTGCACACGTCCTATTATTTCCTTTAACGATGCACCTATTTATGCAAAAAACACATTTAGAGGAAAGAAACATAACAAAACTATGGTTTTGTATACACGCACTTTACCGTATAACACAATAAAGCACACATTGTATTGTTTCCTGCTGTGAGTGTTGCATTACATTTCTAATGTTATAATCTACATTAAAACTAATGGAATTACATACACATATTAATTTAAAGCGCGCTGATGATGTTCTTTTTTATCACACGAAGACTGCAGCAGAGGCATAAGGTTATAGTTATATTGTCTTTGTTTTTTATATTATGTGTGTTATACAGAGTGATCACTGATTTCATATCAATGAAGAAGTGTTTATTGTAGAAGTTCAGAAGTTCAGGTATGAACATTAAACAAATCACCTGTACAACCTGAGATATGACATTTCTAGCCAGAGCCCTGCTTAATACTATCATTCCCCCTTATTTCCCTTTTCCCCGAGCCAGTCCTCAGAGGAGCTGTAATGATGGCAGGAGGGATTACTGCCAGTGCCAGAGGCTCCTGTCTCTGTTTGAGAGGCTGCAAACATGCAGCTTGAATCTGTCTTCAAATACAAAACTCAGTCATAAAATAAAAATGAAAAAGATGACCAATGTGATTTGTTTCACTGGAATGTGTTTGAATACTGCAGAGTATGATACAATAATGTGTGGTCACCTATAGTGTGTGATTTTTCACAGTCACACATAATTTGCAAAGTATACGTTCCAAATTCCAATTTCCAAGCAAACATTTAAAGATTAAGATTTTACATTAAAAAAACATGATATGCATTGTTAAAGATTAAATAAATGTGTTTCACAGTGAAGTAATGGATTAATTAATTAAGAGATTCAGAGGTTAACATCCAAAGAAGGGAAACTACATATATTTTGCAAAAAAATCAAGGATTAGAGCAGTGTTGTTTATTTAAATATTTAATTATCTTAGATTGATGATTGATGAAGTGACCTCACTTATGCTAAATAACAAACTACAGGACTAAACCACTTGTAGTACATGAGTTACCTCAAACATATATTAATAATCTTATAATCACCCATGCAGCAATAGATCTGTGGACAAGGACATTTTTGTGCACAAGTACTTTTAATTTGCTAATAATGTATGTAATGAAGTATTCTTTATATTGCTCTAGTGTACTTTTACTTAAATAACACTACTAGAATCTTCTAGCGTTTAATAGAGATCAAAACATATGTGTTGGGCAAGAGACATGAGAGCTAAACAGGTTAACAATGAGTACAAATGTCAGCTGATTAATCAGTCAGCTAAATGTTGGTGGAGGCAGCAGCTACTTCACAGGTTCACTCTGCCGTGGAGCTCACACAAACAATATGAACATGAAAAGTCAAAGCGTTTATGAGTCACATGGCCATGTGTGGAAAACAAAGCTGTGCTGCTGTGCACCGCCGGCTGCCTGAAGTTTAAAGCATCGGACGCTCCATTGTTGTCGGCTGATTGCTGGCTGTGTGTTTTTCAGGAAGCCTTATCAGGCGGAGGAAGACTGAATGAGCACCTCGGACTGAAGCCCTGCTGGATCACAGGCTGCAGGGCAGAATTACATGATTTCCATTATTACACTGAGAATTATTGCACCCCCTCCGTAAGACTGCAGCTCCAAGCCAAGATTACTATTTCTGGCAATGTTTGCCTCAGGAAGGAACTTTCGCAGATTTAATGGGACCTGGGCCATTGTACACAGCCTTCTGTATGGCACCCGGCCATCAGCTCCACAGAGAAGGAAAGAAAGAGCTCCGGGATGTGTTTATAAAGTCAAAACAAGACTGTCCCCGTTTATGTGATCCCCAACATAGACACACACTGAACTCCCTCTGAGGTGCAGATGAACTCAAATGATTTTGAATTTGACTTCATTGTCCTGCTGGGATTGGCTTTGTATGTTTAGCATGAAACATGAATGTCTTTGTTTTCTGAGCAGTACAATGTAATTACATGAGCAAATACGGAAGGAAAACATATTCAGTTCTATTAAGTCAAAGTAGCAATACAACAAAGTAAAAATACTCTGTTACAAAAATCAAGTCCCGCTTTCAAAACTGTACTAATTGTATATTTTACCATTTCATTGATATTACATCACACTGTTAGAATTATGCTCAAAGCGGAAGACATTTTATATAAGTTTATATAATTAGTTCAAGCTGAAACATATTGAAATGCATATTGTAGGTAAGGTAACAAAATAGATAAATATAGTGACTATAATAACACCTGCATGAGCATGAAGGCAGTAACTGTACAAGCAGCTCCCCCCAGTGACACAATGGTCTCTCTTCTTCTTCTTCTGGGCTTTTGTCTTCAAGTAGTTTTCCTTTTGATTGGAATACACTCCTAAATAATTTGATCTACAATTAACAACAAAGTAATTAAATCATATGCAAGATAATAGAATACATGTCAGTGCAGAGACAAGCAACTATGTTGTTGAATTTGAATCTGTGATGATATCGCAAGATCAATGTAATTAAAAATGCAAAAGTAAAAGTATCGAAAAATGGCCTCATTATACTGATTATAGATGGCAGCATGTTATTGATGTAGCTAGTTTAGGTGGAACTACTTTTAATTTATGTATCCGCAATACATCTAGAGGGTTAGGATGATTATAAGGAAGATAAAGAACACAAACTAAAAGCTCTGCTTGCACTTTTCTCTCATCTTTTCTCTTTTTATGGGAAATGTGGGATGATTTCACCTCAAACTGTTAATGTTTAAGAAAGCTATGTGATGAATTAACTACTGTATAAAAGGTGTTACACAAATGCACCACTAGTTACATATTTAATTATATAATATATTGTAATAATATAGATTAATAATAGAAAATACAATGTCAAAAATAAATGGTGATGCATTATTATATAAAATAAGACGTTATCATACACTATTCTGAAATGAGCTGCATTAAGAGAATACTTTAAGTTTGGCTATACATTTTGATTCCGATACTTTTGCAGGTATACATATTATATCATAGATATAGATATTGGTGCCCGGTGCTTCCTTTTGTGGTTGCATGCTTTTGGCTCTCAGCTCTGCTGCGTCTAGTTAAAAACATTAAGTGTCATTAGCTGGACACTGGAGTGGTAGACTAATCACACTCACCCCGGCCTGCCCTCTGCTGTAAACAAGCTGAAGGAGCGGCTTTAATAGAAGCTTTTAAATGGGATGGTGACTCAGTGCCTTTGAGCAAAACCACATGTTTACAGAAGGGTAGATTCAAATCGCCTCTTGTGCGGCAGGTTCAGGGTCATCTTCAGCTCCAGTGTGCAAACGTACACACGGTTAAATCACGTACTGTAAGCAGCGCGGTGAGCTCGATGCTGCAGCAGGAGAAACTAATGGAAACGCAAAAGGTCATAATAACAAACCATTAGGCCTGCTGCTCCTCCAGCGGGGCGCGAGCTGCACGAGGAGCATACGCCGCTGCACAAAAAAAAAACTAAAGTAATACACTGTGTCAGATATGTTTTGAAACAATTTTCAGAATTAAAATGACCTCGGATGGAACTGATTTAGGGGACGAGGTCAGGCGGCAGCGGTCTGGTGCAGAGCATCTCACCGCTGCTTAATGGTTCACATCGCCGCCAAATCAATCCGCAGCGGTGGGAAGCCGATCCAAGTGCAAATAGATCCCCGGAAAACGTGATATCAATTATATTTAAGACAGCACCCCTATCTGTCTATCTTATTATTTTAGCTCTCGGAAAAGTGTTTTCCATTCAGTCCCAGGAGGATATATATGTTTTTCTTTTTCTTTTTCTTCTTCACATGTGTTGCTATGAAAACACTATTTAATTTTCTTCTTCTATTATCAGCCTAAAATTAAATTCGCATGAATATCAATGAATAATTGCGTCACTGTGCTGTTCGGCGGTATGTACAAAAACATAATGTAACGTCTTTCTTCCCTCATCCATTCACAAGCAGCAGCAGCCCGTAACAAACATAAAGAGCTGCGTTTAATTTCTTCTCAGCAAAAGGCTGCCATCTAGTGGCCATGCTGTGTATTGTAGTGACACGCGACGTGTGTGCGTGCGTGTGTCCGCCCGCACAGGTTGATTTTTGGCAGAAAACATAAAGTGAAACCAAGTAAAAAACAAACAATAAAACAAAAGATAATTAGATCATTTAGAAATTAATGATCTAACAACCACAGATACTAGTTATCTTCTACAAACAAGCCGGTGATTATTTAATGTTAGCTTGTGACCACATGAGGCTAAGCCAATAATTTAAGCCCTTCATTTTTATTAATTTTAACCTGGTCTGTCATAAATGTAGACACTGACTATTTCCGATTTTTTTTCCAGGTCAACAGTTATTTGCAGCCACTTTGAATTTTTCTGCAATGACATTACCATCTTAATCAGTGTGTTCCTGTCTCAATTAACTCATTTTCCTTCACCCCTGTTATAGGAGCTGGACAGGGTGCATGTGTGTAGACCTCGAGGGATTGCGGTGTTCAACCTTTGACCTCCATTAAAGCACAAGACCAGTCTTTAGGGAGGAAGTTGGGTTGACTCAGGAAGTGAAGGCAGGTGTCAGCTGCTGGACTGGGAACACATGGACCCTTAACTGGCTGCTCACTGAGCCAAGCTGGTATCTTTCATCACAATTGTGTCTATATTCATCTCATCTGAGCAACGAAAATAAACTGACATAGCTATTACATTTATAACTTTATAAAGTGAAGAATAGCAGCAACTTCTCCCTTTCAGAAGCTCAAAACCAAATTTTGGCTAAGTTTGCTTGGGTTTACAAAAAAATGGTTGAAGATACACCTTTGATCGATCAAATTATTCATCAATCCACAAATGCAATATTGCACCTGATCATGCAGCACAAACATATTTTCAGGCTTTGCGGGTTGTTTAAGAAGTGTTTTTTAATGCCTCTTTTTGTCATTACATTATGTCATCACATCTATCGTTTAGTTTTCTGTAGGCCAACAAAGACCCAAGTAAAAATGCTAATGTACAATTCAACAATTGTGATTTAATAACAGTCCCTTTGTTTGTATACGATACAGCCATAAACTACTGAACAGAGAAGGAGGATTTACAAAGTATAAATCAGTTGGTGTAGGAGCTCAGATATTTTGATATATGATCATTAAAAACTAAATAAACTAAAATTTCAGATGAGCAAATATACACACATTTTCTTTTAAAACTGCATTTCTGCACACATTCAATAAACTGAGGAGATGACTATACAGCTCGGTTACAAAACACATTTTGAAATGCTGTCACACACACACACACACACACACACACATCTGTTGGCATGATATATACTTTGGCAGAATCATACAGCAACATCAAAAAAACATTCTTAAAATATTATCAGAAATTGTCAGTTCAAGTATTTTGTTTAAGGATGCACTGATATCCACACACTTAGATTGATGTACTCTGCATATATTTAAGAGTGCAGAAAGGTCTTCTATTAGAAACGTTTGATACCTTCATGACCTTCGTAAAGGTCAAACAAGGCGGAGCGGAAGTTATCCTGCATTTAAGGATACATAAATATGTGAGGGGGTCAGAAGAAAATGTTGATACGGGCTTATTATACGTTATTCTTTTTGTCATGTCTATTTCTAATAACAAATTAATTCCATAAAAAATAAAATATAAACAGTATCGTTATACAAAACCGACTTCAGACTGGCCTCTGCTTCTCTGAAAGAACAGTTGAACAATTTGGGATATTCTTTCTTCCCAGAGTTAGATAAGAAGATGGATATTACTCATGTGCCAAACTATTCCTTTAAAAGAGCGTGCACACTCCCACATATTATAAAATTGTGTGAGGTCCAATAAAAACTGAGTTGTGAACAAGGACCGTATATAAAAAAAAAAGGAAAGACTATCACTACATGACAAGGTGCAGTGTCTTTGACTGACAGTCCAGAGGACCGGGACGTCTCAGGGTTTAGCTGTCGTCCGCGGTCTGCACCCTGCCGTCACCCAGCAGCCTCTCTCTTTCTTCGGGGCTTTCCGCTGCCTCCTCCGTGTTCATCCTAGCGGCGCACCACGGTATCCTGGCCAGCAGGGGGCGGTGCAGTCCATTGTAGAGCGCTGTACCCACCAGCAGCACCATGAAGCCCAGCACCTGCAGGCCTTGAAACTGCTCCCAGCCCAGCGCCAGGCTCACCGCCCAGATGACCAGCGTGCGCAGGCTGTCCAGCACCATGCGGGTGGTGGCGCTGATCTCTTTAGTGACGCTGATCCCGGCGAAGTTAAAGAAAGCGATGCTGACTGTGTTACCCAGCAGAGCCAGCAGGATGAGAGGGTTGTGGCCGATCTGACAGAAGGCGTCCAGCGCGTCCTCCAGGACCTCCCGAGGGTTGCCGCTGAACTCCCCAACATGGATGAAATACATCGGGATGAGAAGCAGCGACAGAACGAAGAACCCAAAGAAACCTGGAAATGGAGAACAGAATTAAATATGACCTATAACAGGAGTTCACAACTTTTGTAAATAGTCAAAATAAAGTGTGTGACCAGTTGAATAAAAGAATCATTGATCTCTCTGTATTTAAACAACTAAAATAATCAGAAAAATAAGCTGAGCTTTATTTGCAACCCGTGATCCTGGTTTGGCTCACGACCTCCAAAAAAACTCAAAGCTGCAGCTCGCTGACTTCGAAGCAGCCATTTTAATTCTGTGGCGAAAAATAATATTATAGATAGACATTTCTTCCACTTAAATAAAAGCTTGGTAAATAATGATGAAACCAGTCCATATCACTATTAGACCTTTTACAATCCTCAATATTTTTTCTGCTGTTACTTAATGTTACTTTTGGCATTTCTAAAACAATGTTGCATGCAACTGCAGATGAACAACTGCTGTACCTTCAGTACCAACAGCCTTAAGAGGATGGACGTCATGTTTGTAGACAAACTTTTCTTCCAGGACCATCTGCACTGAAACAATGACCTGAGCCAAGATGATCAGAAGGTCTCCTGTAGGACAGAAGAGAGCAGCGGTGTTTAATTGACTGCCTTGTTGAAGTATCTTCTACTGCATCGATAGAAAGCATCTGTGCATTTACTTGTATTCCCGTTACCCTGAAACACAACGGATTGAACACAGAGTGGATTACTGCAGATAATAAAGCCCAGGACTGAAATGCCCCTCACCGGTGAGGATGTCGCTGAGTTTGTGTGCGTCTTCCTTGTTCCCGCTGAAGAAGTCTGCGAGGCCCACGATCACCAGGCCCAGGATGGTGATGAGGATGCCGACCCACTGACTGGGTGCCAGGCGGCGCCCCAGGAACGCCACAGAGAGCAGCCCAGTGAAGATGATGACCGCTCCACGCAGCATCTGGAAGCTGGAGGCACTGGTCATGTTGAGAGCTGCAACAAAGAAATACGCGTTACAAGATGTTCCTTCTCTTTCCTTTCAGTGACGCATGCATAAACAATTCCTGCTGCTCAATAACACTGACAGGTGGCTGCAATACACATTGGATAGATATAGCTAATTCTGTTTGGCCAATGGGATTCAAGTCATTACGTTTCACCTTTGAAGGTCAAAATAGATCAGTAAATCAACCACTTTAAACAAGCTTGTGAGCAAAGCAGTTTCCTGAACATTTATCAGATATAAGGTTTTGAAAAGGTTACTTACCAACATACATGATGGAGGTGGCCAACATGTCACACATGGCGGGGGGGAAGAAGAGCAGAGGGTTAAAGCTCTGGCCGGGGTTCATCGTGGGCTCGGGGCGCCGTCGGTCAAGGCAAAGTAAGACGTAGAAGACCACAATGCAGCTGAGTTCTCCCAGAAACATTCCCACCGCCTGGAAAGTGGGAGAAAGACAGAGCGGCAACACTAATGAGACTTTAGGGAAACGGCCGCGTTACTGATGGGATTTTACTTTTGGCAGAAAACTGAACAAATGTATCACATCATCTCATTTTCAAGAGGGTCTTAAATATGCAAATACATGCGTCTGGAAATGTTCAATGAAATAATTGAACTTTATATATATATATATATATATATATATATATATATATATATATATATATATATATATATGGAATCTACATAAGTACACAAGTTAAGATCATTTATTTTCAAATAAAGTTGTTGCAAGTTTCACAATTAGTGTATTTCAGTTTAGTGTATTCACTGCTAAGGGAATGTGTGTAATACAACTACCTTTGAGTAGTTATCAATATGTGCTGTATGTATTAAACTATGCAGGTGGCACAAACAAAACCCCAAATATATTATTGCAATATGTATTATGCCACATCCTTATATGTCGTATGTCACATGTAGCGCAACATGATTAGAAAATAAATCAGTGTTATAATTTGCCAATTCTTTACAATGTGTGTGGTTAGAGCCAGAACACACGTCATATGGTAATTATGAAATGAGCTGGATGGAGACAGGAGAGTCTCCTTTGTCCAGTGTGTGTGGAGTGAAGATGAGGTGTCACATAAAACGGTCACAGTTCTTTACCTGAACAAACGGATGACTAAATTGATGTTTCGGCTCATCATGGCAACCCTTCGCAGAGAACATGTCAGCCCATCTGTAAGAAAAGAAGCCGTTATTACAATTAATAATGATTATTAATTATTTATTACAATAATGATGTATTATTTATATTTCACACAACCAAATATAATGGAAAACAGCCAAGTGTGAAAGGTAGAGCTGTATAGATAACATTTATTTTGATAATCAATAAATGTTTTGTCTTTTTAAATTAAACTTTTGCTGGAGTCAGCTTCTAACATTTTTAATTTGTAATGCATGTCAGATACAAACAAGCCGTAAGAAACTGGTCGACAAAAACTTTCTGAGTAGAACTGAGTTTTGTTTGTTTCTAATTTTGTATCCTTTCATATTACACCGGCGTTTGACAGACGACCAACTCATAGATAACACAGAGTTGTGCAGTGAGAGCACATTGTGTGTCCTCATACAGAAGACTCAACATTTTGTGAAGTTAATGAGTGCTTAAATCTACACAACTCACTGACTTCTACAATCAGAGGAAGCATGACTAGCATGTGAGCGTCATGTTGTCTTTAAAATTGCAAGGCAAGGGAATGTGGTGATGACACTGCAGTTATTTCAAACGCAACAATGCTCAAGCAGGAAACTTGATCCCAATATGACTATTCCCATTTATTCCCGGCCACTCTGTTTGGGTTGAGCATCTTGAAACCGGCGCATGTCTGCATGACAAGAAAGAGGGAACCAGCACCAAAACCATCAATCTTCATCTCTTAGCAATATGACACAGCTTTGCGTCGTCTGAGTCATGAGCAGCCACAGCGTGATTCATTCAACGTTCTTAGGTTGTAGTTCGCTGACAAAAGCCATAAAAGGACAGAGAAGTGTGCCATACAGCAGGGAGCTGACATCACAGATTATTGGGGAAGCTAAATGTCTAGTTTCACTATAAGAGAAAACCACTTCATATCGTGGGATAGAGCGCTTGGTGGATGTATTAGCCATCAATCATTTATGATATCTATCGAGAAACAAATATATTACTCTCCAGCTTCGTATTATCGTCCTATGAAAACAAGAAATTAAAAAAACATTAAAAAGGGCTTTTTCACTTGTGTATGCTGTTTAAAATCAATTATATGAAAGAATAATCTGCAGGTTAATTGTTATTGAAAGTAGTAGTAGTTGTAGTCCCTTAAAGATAAGAAGGAGGTCAGACATGAGGTGGATTCCTTCCTCTCAGTCAACAGACAACTAAGAATCACCAGTATTTATCAATAAGTCATTTTTTGTAAAGGAATGTGCAACACGTCAACCGTTTCCGGATTCTCAAATGTGACACTTTTCTGGTTTCTTCTGTTTTAAATCATTGACAATTACTTCCTGATGTTTTGTAGACCAAATGATAATGAAAGTTAAAGTTTGCTGCAGCTCGTATGACTGCTTGGGCTTGAATTATTTCTTCTGTTTTAAATCATTGACAATTACTTCCTGATGTTTTGTAGACCAAATGATAATGAAAGTTAAAGTTTGCTGCAGCTGATAAGTGCATCCTCTTCCATGTGCATTCACCTATGACCCAGTAAGGCTGCACGAGGTTTCCGCGTCACCTCTGCCCGGACATGAATGCCAGAGTCAAAGCAGGTTTATTAAGCACAGAAAGCTAAACATTACATCATTACACGATCACAAAGCAGTTTCATTTTACGCAGTATGACTTCAACGTAAAGTATGTCACCTATATCCCATTACGAGCTGCTTGCTTACAGAAATCTTATCAACATGTCTGACGTCACACACTCGATACCGATGTTCACGTGACACTACGATAGATCGCGTGTTAATGATCGGCTGCTAACTGCTAATAGCAGCGACAACGGGACACCATGAACCCACCGAACAGCAGTTACGTGATCTTAACTACAATTACAAGCCTCCTGTCGGGAGACAAAGAAATAAAAGGTACTCACTTTGCGGACAGCGTGTTGAGGGAGCCGGTTGTGAGCATCAGCGCCGCTAGGAACAGCTGGTATTTGGTCCACGCCATGACGCACGCGAGAACAGGACGAACACACCGGGAAAGACGATCTCCGACTGGCTTTTTGTTCGGAGAGATCCAGGTTGTTATTCCCACACTCCTCCGAGGGATTTCCTCCGCCTGTTAAGGTCACATGACAACTCGGAGTCAGCTGACTACTAACCAACCAACACGCTGCGTTCAGGTGCTGTCGGAAATGGCCCAATAGATCAGAGAAGATTAAAGGAGTGATGGATGATTAATCTACTTTATCGGAGCAATTATGCATGCAAAAGTGTAGATAAATCTAATCAAGGCTACTAGTTTTGAAGAAGTAAGGTACTTTGATAGAATAATCAAGTTCTCGAAATATCATACGGATACACAAACAATTATTTAATTTCACAATGTATCTACAACTTGCTAATGTATATATGTTAATGCCTCATTTGTTGTACAACAATAACAATTGACTAATTGTATCAAATAAAGCAGAACTTTGTGAAATAAATTAATGATCATGTTATTAAACGAGAGGATCTGAACATGTCGTGTATATTACTATGTCACCTATTTGTGAATTACATTTAAGTAAATAACAAAATAACAAATATCTGAGGTATAAAGGGAATTCCTGACCTGGATGTAAACTGTATGCAGACCTTAAAATAATCGACATCGTGGATAAACAGCAGGGGGCGTCAAAGACCGGGTAGACAGTCGGATAAGAAAGTGGGACCACAGTCATTCCTCCCCATGGCCTCACTTTGCTTAAAATTAGAACATGCACTCTCTTTTCCACTTGGATACCTCATGCTTATGATGTCATATTTAGGCTTATTAAAATCTACAACAACCTACAACTGAATCCCCCATAAAAATGAGATACAAAATAAATCAGAATACAAACTGTAACATACACAGATAAATCGTTGTTAAGCATGTGTGCACACGCATGGCCTACTATGAGGGGCCGTGAGGGACATTATTCAGAATACCCTCTCACACACACATATGAAATGCTCTCACACACACTACTGAAAACCTATACGCTCTCACACACACTACTGAAATGCTCTCACACACACTACTGAAAACCTATACGCTCTCACACACACTACTGAAATGCTCTCACACACACTACTGAAAAACTACGCTCTCACACACACTACTGAAATGCTCTCACACAAACAACTGAAATGCTCTCACACAAACAACTGAAATGCTCTCACACACACTACTGAAATGCTCTCACACAAACAACTGAAATGCTCTCACACAAACAACTGAAATGCTATCACACACACTACTGAAATGCTCTCACACACACTACTGAAGATATCTCACACAAACTAGTGAAAAGCTCTCATTCCCCCTCTGTTTCTTATCTGTCCGTGTCTGTCTGTTTCTCCCTCTGTTTGTCTCCGCTTGTCTCTCAGTCTTTTTGAAAAAATGCATTAACAAATGTTTGTTTATTTGTTTTAATAAAACTATTTTAACACTGAGAAAACTGGTGAAGTAAACAAAAACAATGTTTGAACAAAACCATACATTACTTGCATGCTTTTCATAGAAAAAAGTACAAAAGAGAAGAAAACACATCTATTCCATGGTTCCCATCATTTTCAAGTAGATACACTTGTCGAATACTGTCCATTGTGGTCTTCTGTACAGCTGCATAAGTCATTACCTGGGGTTTGGGGGAAAAACATATATAAAGCACCTCAAACATGAAAGAAATGACCGATTTCTTTAAACATTTAGGACTTTTACTTTGAAAAAAATCCTAATTGATCAATTCAAATTGATTGATTGCTAGTGTAGGGGATTTCAGATATGTATGGAACACATCTGCATCATTAATTTCCTGGAACCCTTGGGGACAACTATATACAGGACTTTTTTAACTTACAAAAGTCTGACTTTTATTTTCATAAACTCTTATATAAATAAAATAAATACATGTTTTAATGTTAGTATAATTTAAGCAAAATCTCAGAAACAATCTTTCTATATATCTATAAAGTAGGGCTGTCAATCGCTAATTTTTTTTTTACTAATTAATCGCAGATTTTGAAATTCATACATTCATAAATAAAGCAGTAATCCCTCAGACAGCGTGTGTTTTAGACACTTATTTAATTGTATTTGTTTTAAAGACACCTTCACACAGCTGTGTTTCAGAGAGGCTCCTCCCCTTAAAGGGCCAGCCAGGGATTTAATATCCTGGAGGATGAATAGTTTCTTCAGTGAAACATCAGATTAGTAAACAAAAAGGTGTATTTGAGACCCATTGGTCCTGTCAACTTTAACACTGAACACCAGAACCAGAACCAGAACCAGTGGCCTTGGGAAACTGACACATTCAAATGTGTCACTCTGTCTGGGTGCATTTGATACATTTTACAAAAAAATATAAATTCAACTTATAAAGTCTTTTGTATATGACACAACCCCACGTGTTCTACATCAAACATTCCAGAACAATCTCATCTCTATATCATGAGGCTCATTGTCCTCTTTGTGTTCTCTGTCTTCTCTGACTGACAGGCTGCTAATTATAGAGGACCAAAAATGACTTCAGTATAAATAAATAAATAAATGGATAAATATAGGAATAAATAAATAAATGCTTAAATAAATGTATAAATAAATGCTTAAATAAATGTACAAATAAATAAATACATGCTTAAATAAATGTGTAAATAAATTAATAAATAAATATAAGTTATAAATCAACAGAAAATCATTAAATATATATATTTCTACATTTCTGTATTTCTTCATTTATTTATTTCTCTATTTATGTGTCCACACGTATTTCTTCATTTATTTATGTGTGACATTTACGTGTCCGTATATTCAAATGAGCTGGGCCTCTGTCTAAAGCCTGATTGGTCACAGGAGTGTGATGCACCTGGTGTGTTATGCTCTACTACTCCTGCCTCGCTCAGCTCACCGTTAACAGAGGTTAGCCTAGCCCTAGACAGCTTTTTGACTTCAGCCGTTTATCAATTCCAAGAACACTGAGAACAGACTTGTGTTCTTTTGGAGTCGGCTCTTGGAGTCTGGTCTTGGGGGTCTGGTCTTGGGGGTCTGGTCTTGGAGTCCGGTCTTGCAGTCTGGTCTTGGAGTCTGGTCTTGGGGGTCTGGTCTTGGGGGTCTGGTCTTGGTGGTCTGGTCTTGGGGGTCCAGACTCTCGAGGATGCAGGATGGTCTTTCTGGTCTTGTGACGTCACCACATCAACTGTTCTTGTTTGTGAATTTACTCCAATTATTCACTGTAACATACTTTACAGTGGAGTAGAATGTGTTGCGGTGTTCACTGTCGTTTGGCGTAGGCTACGAATAAACGGTAATACATATACAACGTCTCGTAGCTTTCCTGACCCAGGGTCGCTACAATATGAAGTTATGAATCTTAACCCTCAGTCAAATTAACGTAACGTTATCTTTCAATAAATACTAAACTATTTGTGCTCTTTAGATCCTCCTAAACCTATGTATATCTCATGTTTAGCCGCTACGGAGACATCAGAGTCAGCGGAGCATTTCAAAAAGTCCTGCCGAGATCCGGCTGCTCTCGGCCACGCAGCACGCTGAGCGCCGGCGCCGGAGCTCAGTGGTCCCTCCAGCAAGGCCTCAAATCTCCGTCGCATATCCTTATTAGGCTGAATCTCGATAAACCGACCACAGATTTGATGCTTAAACTACTAACTTCTTGGCTGAAAACATCCTTGAATTACATTCCGTGACTCAACAGTAGTATTTAGAATGTACAGACAAGAACGCATAATAAACGCTGTTCGTCTACAGATCCAAGTGCTAGGGATCGATTGCTTCTGTCTTGCTCCCCGACTTGACCAATCAGGCTTTAGGCAGAGGCCCAGCTCATTTGAATATACGGACACGTAAATGTCACACATAAATAAATGAAGAAATACGTGTGGACACATAAATAGAGAAATAAATAAATGAAGAAATACAGAAATGTAGAAATATATATATTTAATGATTTTCTGTTGATTTATAACTTATATTTATTTATTTATTTATTTACACATTTATTTAAGCATGTATTTATTTATTTACACATTTATTTAAGCATTTATTTATTTATTTATACATTTATTTAAGCATTTAATTATTTATACATTTATTTAAGCATTTATTTATTTATTCCTATATTTATTCATTTATTTATTTATTTATACTTAAGTCATTTTTGATCCTCCATAGCTAATGAGCCTCACCTGTGAGGTGGGCGGGTCCTCTGTGATTTACTGAGTGTTCATTGGTTGTTTTTTTCGCAAAGATGTTGACAGACAAACGGATTGACTAATCACAGTGAAGGTTTCGCGTCACCGTCACGTCGCCTGTGTGTCTGTGGAGCGGAGCAGCAGCCGGGAGGAGGAAAACCCTCCTGATTCATCCACGAGTTTAAACTGATTTCTGCTCCGTATTTTCGCGGAAAACTCATAGTTTTAAAAACGTAAACAGTGTCAGACCGCTCTGCCGCGGCTTGACACTCAGAGTGAAAAAACATCAACGAACACCGGAAGTAAACAAAGTTGCGTTAAAATATTTTAGTGCGTTAACACGGCCACATTAATGGCATAGTAGATTAACGCATTAACGCTGACAGCCCTAATGAATACATGTTTTAATGTTAGTATAATTTAAGCTAAATCTCAGAAACGATCTTTCTATACATCTATAAAGATACATCAGTTATTGCTTACTTGTTTATTTGTCGACATCTTATTTTGAAAAACGGATGCTGTTTCACGCAGTTCTTTCCGCTAACTTTATCAAAACCCTCGCGCGCTCCCGATCAAACGCGTTTACCGTCAACATCAGTCTATAGGTGCACAGAAATGTAAGTGTCGGCTGAGTTGACCACGGAGATCCGAGTATCATCTGAGTTGAGCGCAGTACCTTCCGTTGCAAGTGAAATGACTTCCGTTGCAAGTGAAATGACTTCCGTTTCAAGTGAAATGCCTTCCGTTTCAAGTGAAATGCCTTCCGTTTCAAGTGAAATGATTTCCGTTTCAAGTGAAATGACTTCCGTTTCAAGTGAAATTTCATATGTGTGTGTAAGAGCATTTCATATGTGTATGTAAGAGCATTTCATATGTGTGTGTAAGAGCATTTCATATGTGTGTGTAAGAGCATTTCATGTGTGTGTGTAAGAGCATTTCAGTTGTGTGTGTAAGAGCATTTCAGTTGTGTGTGTGAGAGCATTTCAGTTGTGTGTGAGAGCATTTCAGTTGTGTGTGTGAGAGCGTATTTTTCAGTAGTGTGTGTGAGAGCATTTCAGTAGTGTGTGTGAGAGCGTATAGGTTTTCAGTAGTGTGTGTGAGAGCATTTCAGTAGTGTGTGTGAGAGCGTATAGGTTTTCAGTAGTGTGTGTGAGAGCATTTCAGTAGTGTGTGTGAGAGTGTATAGGTTTTCAGTAGTGTGTGTGAGAGCATTTCATATGTGTGTGTGAGAGGGTATTCTGAATAATGTCCCTCACGGCCCCTCATAGCCTACGGTACACACTTCATCTAATCCACTCATCCGCACCACACGTACAGTCACAATAGAGTTAACCTCCCATCTATTTTTGAATACTTTGAAAAGTGCTATCAAAATGTAATGCATTATTATTATTATTATTATTATTATTATTATTATTATTATTATTATTATTATTATTATTATCTGACACAACTCATAATGCAAAGTTTGAATTGTTTTCCCTGTGACTGATCAGCTGCATTAAAGATCAATAGTTGGTTATTTATAACAAATTAATAAAATACAGGAGTTGTGTGTTTTATCTTTAGCAATGGATCTCAATGCTTCAAAGACAACGACTTGTTTTTGGTTTAATACGACTTTTGATATATTATGGCTTTTATGAAGAAGGTCATTCATTTAGTGCTGGCTGTACTCTTTAGCTATAAACAGCTGTGGGAAAATCTTAAATAAAGCCAGCCCTGGCCCATCTACAGCCTCTGTCATCACTCAAGTCTAACTGTTTTTTGAAATTACTAATACTATTACTCATGCTTTTACCACTCGTCTCATAATGTTCTGTTAGTGACACTATACAGCTTTTTCGTCTGCTTCTTTTACTCCTCATTTAACTGCTGTGCTGACATCATATTGGCTACAACTCTTTACCTGAAATACATACTGCTGCAGCTTAACAGTCCTGCTCATAGTACTGTTTACTTCTCATGTTGCTTGTGGTCATGTGAAGCCTTACAAACGCATAACAATACTAAATACTATCATCAACCTCATATTGATACTTCCATGACCATTGGTTCTTTTACAACCACAGCTCGTATGACTGCTTGGGCTTGAATATTTCCCTTATGTCCAAATGTCTCACAAGTATACCAACGATACTTTTGCTGGCTTTTTAATACTGCCACTGATTTTATGGGTCAGGAAAATTCTCTCTTCAACTTCATTTTTTTAGCCTCCTTGTTGATTTAAATATGTTTCTTACCCTCTGCTGACCAATTCACGAGCGCTCATATTGCCTCGCTTTTTCTTTAAACTAAGCTACCACAAGATCTATTCCAATATCATGCATACAGTATCATTATATTAGATACAGTAAACCAGCCTTTACATTTGCAATAATAATTATTAGTGAATATAGAGTATTGTGGCAATATCAACGCATAGTATAATACTCCAAAACAACTTAACAGTATTGTACTATGAAACACAGTTACAGTATCATACCCCCAACTTAATTTTTACAAACATATTTTCTGTATTGATCCATAAATCAGTTACAGTAAAATATTTCAGAACACATTTATCATTACAATAATTCCAGTAGAGCAGTAATACTGTTGAGCAGAATCAGGGTAAAGCTGGTTTAGTGTTCCACATCATTACAGTAATGTTACTGCAAACAGGTGATTGGGTAACTTACTGGCACAATAGAAACATACTGGTGCAATAGAAAGTCTCAAAGATGAGATCAAGGAGTTGTCTGCTCTGTGACTCTTTGTGAAGCGTCTCCTCTCAGTGCTGACACAAGCAAAGCCACTTAACTATTCCACCAGAACTCTCTTCAAGTGCTTTCATGAATGCAAACACTGAGGGACTGTCTTCAGACTATAGATTTCATGTGTGTCACATAGAAGAAGAATGTGGTCTGTAGATTTCTAAACCAAACAAAAGACAAAGAGACCCAGATCCAGACAGTGGAGGGCAGATCAATACCTAAAGTATTCATTCCACCATGAATTGTGTTTAGCAATTAAGCCTGTGTCAATAGGGTCGGTTTTCAAAGATGACATCATGTTTTGGACACATACATGCTTTTCTTAGTGCACTCATTGGGGTGAACATTGTTTTATTTCCCATTAAATAATGATGTGTGATTGACAAAGAATAGAAAAACAAAGGCCTAAGGTCTGGCAAATCATTTGGTGGTAATAAAAGTGTATTCAGACGTAGGCTATTTATGATGTAATAACCTCAAAAACCATGACAGGATTCTCAAACTAACACATTTGAGTTGCTTATATACAATTAGTCTGTGTGATTACTTTGGTGGTAGCGTCTACCTGTCGTATCCAAATCAGCTACTCAATGCAAGAGTAACTATTTATTAAAATGCATGGACTTAACATTATCTTTAATGAAACTTTTAAAGGGGACATATTATACCCATTTCTCCACAAGTTGATATGGTTCCTTGGGGTCTTAATGTAATGTTTGTAACTTATTTTAGTCACAAGAATCATTTCAAACAGCACCATCTTTACCCTGTCAAAAACACCTTCCCACAGATTGACCTGTTTTGAGTGCATATTCCTTTAAATGCTAATGACCAGCCCCAGGGGGCGGGTTTGTCATAGGCGTTCGGGAAAACGTCTTAGGCGCGCGCATTTTCTCTATGCAGGAAAACCCCTGGTGTTTATGTGGTAGTGGGGGGCGTAGTCAGACTCCCTACATGGGCGTGCTTCGATATCTACGTAGACGTTGGTGGTGATCCCAATCGAGGCACACAAGAATATCATTTCTGACATAGAGGAACCACAACAAGCCGCGTGAGTTGTTGTTTTCCAGCATTTTTGTATTGGGAGACATGCTAGATAACCCAAATTAGCGAATAGAAGAACTAAAAAGGTGGAATCTTCATAATATGTCCCCTTTAACTCTTTAAATGTGCCCTTGAAGAATCTGTGGCCACCATGAAATAAATATGAGCGCATTATCGTTTCACGCTGAATAGCCCGGAAACGTTTGATTGACAGCCAAACCCCCCGTGGTGTGAGGTTGTATCTGCAGGAGGGAAAGGTGGCAGGTCAGCACTTTATATGGACACGCAGCTCATCTGAGGCTGCTGACATGAGGCTGCTCACAGATTGTTAAAAAAAGCTCCATGTGAGAACTGTTCACCTTTCTGACCGCATCATTCTTCATGACCAGCACTCAGCATGCTCACCGGAGCGTACTCTGCATAGAGCAATGTGTTCACTGAGAGGTTTGCATAATTTGCCATAATTAACCTTTAAGTACTTGTAACTCATTTGAAGTTGACAATAGTTATATATTTTTTCTTTATTGTAAAAATGTTACGATACATGACTAAGAAAGCTGTATTACAGACTAATTTTGAGTCTAACAATCCATAACTGCTTTAGATACTTTTTAAATGTGAAAAAATAAAACTATAATGACATTGTTGCATATATCAGAAAAACAATATAGGAGTTGATTGTTTTATAGTTCAGTTTTGAAATGTGATCAAAACATAAATACATTAGCTATGCCTGCTCTTAAGCAGATTAGGGGCCCCTTTAGTACTTTTTGGTTCATTTTATGGAATTATTTCGCTTATAAATATAAACATGAATAACATCTGATCTGCTCAAAATACAAGACAGAAACTAAAATCTTTGAGGTTCTTAAAAACCCTTAAACTTTGGAGATAAATAATTAAAATGCTGTATACTTATCTCCATGTGTTAATCCATTGACTTCAAATTTACGTATCAATCGAAATGGGCCAGTTTCAGGTGAAACCATGTAGACAAAGGCAGAATATGTATTACCGTATAATATTCCATTTGCATGTCACATGATCCGCTCCTCCATCACCTGCAGAGTCAGGTGATCAACTTGCAGACTAACTCATTGAAGACATTGCAAAGTAATGTCAAAACAACCAGCGGGGTTCACACTAACTTATAGTTATGTTGTCAGTGCTGGTAAGTGAACAGAAATTAGCAATTTGAAATTAACGTGCAGCGACAAATATGTTTTGAGATTCGCAGTTCATTTTTAAATATTGATCTTTGACGCACACACACACACACACACACACACACACACACACACGCACGCACACACACCTGAGTATCATACCTCAGCAAGGCATAAAACAACATCAACAATGATTTGATTAGAACATGTAATTTGCATATTTTATTAAAAAGGAGACGGTGATGGAGAAAGTAAATAGATTGTTTTGTCTACTTTGCTTGATGGAAAATCCTCACTGTTCCATTACACAAAATGATATGGAGATTAATACATGATTTAACCATCAACCGTTAAAATGTTGTCCTTCAAATGGAGAACAGCCGGCATCACACGATATTTAATTTATAACCAAATGACCCCCAGTATGCATTATCTGTCACTGCTGAGCCTCTGCAATAACTAATGTGTCCATTAACTCTGCCTATAAAGGTTACACACAACCTGTACAATCAAAGAAAACAATGAAGTGATGTTCAAAACTAAAATATGTATAAAGATACTGGTCAATAGGACAACTTTTATCATATTGTCACCATTTATGAACGATGTGAAACTGTTAGTAGTATGATCACCTTCAGAGGACGCGTCCTGTGACTGCATTAAGGCCTTTCCTGTTAAAAAGGTGTCTCACCCTTACTGGCATTGTTTATACATTGATTTACAGCACTGACATTTATTACATGAACTATTAATTCTGGAATAGAATAAACAACCATGAACTGTGGACATGCAAAGCAACACTTCCAGGCAGAGCTATTGTTTAAATATAATTTGTACCAATTTATAAATGATTACATGCAAGAGAAAGTACAGGACCCAGGAGTTCATTTAGAAATTAAAGTCAAATTAGGAATGGAAATCTGTAACAGGCTATATAGAGAAAACTCACATTTTTAGGAGGTTTGAGATTCAGTAGATTGACATATATTATCCACTATTGTTCCATGACACGGCAGCGCTCGCAGCAACACTGGTGAGGTCAGGAGCTGGAGTCCATATTTGGCCACAATAACACAAGGACAGAGTCTCCTTGTGTGAGGGGGAGATGTAACTGTGACTGTAGATCCACCTCACCTCCCATCACCAAGACTGGTTAGGTTGAAATGCTTTAAGTTTTATTGACATACAATGATGGATAACTTCTTTCATTTGTGACAACATCAAATCTTGAACCCACAATATAATTAAAGCAATAATAAAACCATCAGATGAGAATCATTGAAGGAACAGCATTACAATCAGTCTCTGGTGGAAAGAAAACTAATAAAAAAGTTAAATTGCATGTTTTTTTTCTTCAGTTATAGACACACCTGCAGGTTGCAACAATATACACTGCAACTTTAAGGTTGGCTTTGCAAAATGTTAATAAAACAAAAGTGTTATGCAGTGTATCTTGAAATATGACACACTCTCTGACGCAGACAGGCCTGACCTGCGACCCGCTGTCTCCCCTGTCCACTTGTCTTCTCTGCATTATCCAGTGTATCAGCAGCACACCAGGACACTAACTGTCGCTGTCATGATTCTGCATCAGCTGCTGAGGGCTGTCATCGGTTACGCAATCGCTCTCCAGCGGTGCTCGATGTTCTAGTAGCCTCTCTGTGGTCCCTGAGTGGGAAGAAGTGGCCATCAGACACACACGCGCATTACTAATTCGTGTGTATCTTCAAGAGCTTTCAGTACAGAATTATTCAAACAAACCTCGGGATCACCGGTTTGCTTTTCTTTCACATCAAGCCCATTCAATGCTATTCCAAATAGTGTAGTTATAGTTTGGGACTTTCTTTTATCCTTCTTATTTTATTTAAAAAGAGATCAAAATCACCTTTAAATACCATCTTGCCCACACAACCACATTGTCTAATGAGTAAAACTATAGAGCTTTTAGCAACAGCAATCTCTGCTTTCATACATAAAGAATGGCTGTGAGCATATGAATGTTTTACCTAGTGAAAATGAATGCAGGTGTTCCCTTAAAATGTGAAATATTTCATTTGGGTCCATCATTTAAAAGCTTTTAATATACTTGTTTAGTTTGTTATTGGTAAATTATCAGAGTTATACCAACTATTAAGTTATGGTCCAAAGAAAACAATTGTAAAGTTGGTCTGAGTCTTGCTTTAAAAAGAAAAAGAAATGTAACATAATAAATATTTAGCTTTTAATGTTTTGTAATGTTTTGGTTCAGTTGTTTCTTTTTGTAAATTACCTTTGTTTTAATCTCTTTTAAGTTTTCTCTATGGCTGTACATTTGCTGTTGAGCTAATTTAAAGATCCCATTTACTGTCATCATTGATTGTTGTACATTTCTCCTGGTAAACAAACAGCACAAACAGAAGAAATCTCTTGTGCCAATGTTTTGATTTTGAGGTATGAGAGTGATTCTTGAAATTGATGTGTGGTTGCTTTTAATGCAACATGGTTTCTGTTGTTATTACTTATTATAGGACGCTTCATTAGGGCTATTTTGAGATTGTCCCACAGTTGCCACCGACTGAAATCTCTTGAGACTCTGACTATGGGTTCTGAGTATGGGTTATTAATGGAGCCTTTATTATATCAACACTGTCAATGGTGTTGGTCTTTGACAAATATTGTTTGGATAAGAAAATTGAGATTGTGAGCACAAAAAGAAAGATAACAATAGTGTTGATACCATCATTAATTACTCAACAATACATTCTGCATAAGGTCACTTTGCTTTTTGTGCAACGATTTCAAATGATATATATATATATATATATATATATATATATATATATATATATATATATATATATTGCTCATATCTCATATGTGATTACCTAACAGTCGAGGAGCTTCGCGACATCACCAGGGTGTGCGGGGGTACGGAAAGCCCGGCAAATCTTCCTGCGGATCTTCTTGCAGAACACCTAATCACAAGTGACACAGGATCAGCACTGCAGATGTGATGTTGATCCATCCTGAAGTCAGAAACATTTCCAAGGCTCTCAGCGCTTCTTTCTAGATAAAAAGGCACAATTGAAATGGTGCCATGTGATGTGATACCTATTTCAATCATTTACACATAAGGAGTCAGAAACCTGGATTATAAACTCCCCAGTAATCTACGGTCAAGCTTTGAGATCTGCCACAACACACAGAGGCTTGTATTTGTTGCTCGACTTTTATTCAATAGGAACTGATACTGGTGACAACATGCACGTTACAATACGAGGTGTTGATACATCTGAAGGATGCACACTTCTAGACGTTTGAGCGCAATTGATCTGTTCAATGTCAGAAAACAAAGAATGAAACACCAACACAATGACCTATTTCTCATTTGGTTGTCAAAGCAGAGTTGAGCCTACAGGGTTGACATAATATGACAGTCTTCCTGAACCTCTGACAGCTTTGGGAAAAGATGCGTTTGTTTTTTCCGTTTGAACCCAGTGCATTGCGACATTGGGGAAAGAAGAAGTATCCGAATGAATAGGTAGGAAGATTCAATATATTACAGTAAGACTGGATGGAAATAAAAATATATTCAATGATGTAAATCAATGATGTAAATGATAGTGACCTTCAATTATTTAAATTCTTCCTTTACAGCTTCAATCATGGATGGGAATACTGAAGGTTTGAATGACTGTGAGGCCTCTGAACTCGACTCGTATTACGTGCAGGTTTCTTGATGTCTCATGGCTGTGATGCTGTCTTTTGATTATTGCCCCTCCGGAGTGCAGCTCTATTAAATCAACCTGGCAAACCTCCACGCTAGTTGCTTATTAATTCTGATTTGACACAGACCCTCTGATGATCCAACACCAGATGAGCAGAGGCTTCACGTATATTTTTCCACAGCTTTTTTTCACCAGGTTTGGTCTGCTGAGACAAAGGATGTCTTACACGGCGGAATATTTACAGACGGAAAAAGTAACACAGTTTATCCCATAAATAAAAGACGAGTGAATGCGGAGAACAGAGAGCAGCAGCACACGCACTCCTTTAACCGTTTAATTGGTTGTTTCATGGCGTGCGCACACGTTTAGTCTTTGAAGACATTTTAATAATTTGCAGTTGCATTCAGAGGCTCTCCAGGACTGCCTTGCTGACACTGGAGGGAGATTTAGCTTCAAACAGAAAGTCGATGATAAATTGGCTTCACCATACAAAGCTACAATATGACCGGTGATCAAATATTTTAACAACATATATATTGCCTCGATAAAATATAACTGTTATTTGTTATTACTGCCTTATAAGCAGAACCTTGTTTTAGGTTTTGGTTTTTGACCCTTTGAAAAAAAGCTTAATTGCATCCCCTTTTCACTTGTTGTCAATTAATTAACAAAAGACAAACAAAAGAGAAAAGTCCATAAACACCATTCTCAATGGAGCATAAATAAGTTGTATCTGCTTTATCTGTTTGATCATCTGTTGTTCTGACTCCCAAAGGTCGAGACTACTGACTGACGCTGACATACTTTACTACGGATAACATGATTAATTAGGGGCAGCTGAGGCTCAGGAGAATAGCGGGTCTTCCATGTCTCACAGGTTCTTGGCTCAATCCCGAACTCCTCTTGTCTGCATGTGTCTTTGAGCAATATACTTAACCCCAAGATTCTGCTGATTTGTATTCAGTCTGTGTTTAGGGTTAGTTGGTAAAACAAGATGGAGAGGTGCTTTGTCTGCAGTGGAGACTCTTCATTTATTAATGCTGGAGCTAGGAGGATATGTTTGCTTGTTTTTTTGAAAGGAAAATCAAACATGGGGTTTTTAAATTAGCTTCTGGCTCAGGGAAAGTGACACTTCATCTGCTTCATGTTGGTCCCAGACTGGAGCTTATTGGTCTCACGGCTTTACAGTTCCCTCTGCAGCACGTCAGGGATGGCAGTGAAATCAGTTACATGGCTCCTGGTCTAATTTTGCATGATCTCACTAGTGTTCTCGTTTGTTCTCGTATGAGCTGACGGCATCATCTGATCACAAGAACATCTCGCCAAGTGCCAGCAGCCTGTTTGGCCACAACGCTGGGTTCATGTCTGGAGCCATGCAAGCACAATAATTACAGAGGAGACGGGAGATGGGAGGTGGTGGTGGTGGTGGTGGTGGGGGGGGGGGGGAATCGTGTCTGCAGAGCCGGAGGTCACCGTTATGTAACACCATTAATGTCAAACCATCACACAATACCCTGCCCAGCATCCCTGTTGCTGGATGCAATTTTCTCTTTACATTAGTTAAAATGACATCAGTGCAGCTGATCTGAAACGTGAAAGCCAGATGCTTCAAACCGATGTGTCCAAGGGATTCAGGCGTAAAATGAAAATGGAACAAGGTCAGTGTGGTCTGACATCCATGGAAATGTTTTTATTTTAATTGTTTTAAGTGTCATCAAACCATATCTGCGTAGCACTTATTTCTGAATTGATTTGTACAGCACGTGTAAAGCATCTGCGTGCGGATAACTCCTGTGCTGCTCTGACATTACATAAATAACTCAAAAACAGAAAGAAATAAGAGAGAAAGATCCATTATGACAAACATCCCAACAATTCAACTGCTGAAATGGAGAGAAAAACTCCAGGGAAAAATGGAACAACCTAATCTCTAATCTTGCTCTTTAAATGTGATCAACGTGTGAAATGATCCCCAGTGAGAATGTGTAAGCACATTATGTGTTTCATAAGAAGAAGACACAATGTTCAATGTGCCAATTTGGATTTGGATTTATTTAACTTTTTGTGCCAACATGAGACAACTGTCTGAGCTGGATTACATATGTAAAGCTGAACAGTAACTAAGATAAACCCTTCTATCACAACTGAACAATGTGGAATAATCTACTAATATAAGTTAAAGGACTAGTACAGAATCTTGGGAAATATGTGTATTCGCTTGTTTGTCTCCAGTTAAATGTGACGAATGATACCACTCTCACGCCCGTACTGTAAATATTAAGCTATCGCAACCAGCCGCTTAGCTTAGCTCAGCATAAACAGGAGGAAACAGCTCGTTGGCTGTTGGAGAAGGAAGAATGAGAGTGGTCTCAATCTTCTCATCAACATCAAATTGATGAAGTATGATAATGCTTGCTTGTCATGGAGAAGGTTTAGTTATGATATGGCCGTTTCAAAGTTCAAGGGTCAATCTTCAAACTAAATAAACCAATACAAATATAAAACGTAAATAAGTACCTGTTTTATGCTGTGGGGAAGGCCTGTGGCAAAACACTTCATCAATGATTTAGAAAAACAAAGCGTTGACAGCTTTGTTCTCCTCTTTTTCGACATCTAAAAAATGAGATGTTTATGTCAGACAGAAATTCCAGAAAAATATAAATAAAAAAGGTCAAAGGACACAGAGAAACAAAAAAACAACAACAACAATATATATATATATATATATATATATATATATATATATATATATATATATATATATATATATATATATATATATATATATATATATATTATTATTATTATTATTATTATTTTTTTTTTTGTCAAAGATATATAAATATATCTTTGACGTCTTGTTGAATTCTTTTTTTCATGGGTGGCAACACTTATTGTCACATTTACAGAAACTGTTTCTTTGCTGTCAATCAGAGCAAAGAAAATAGTGATCATTTGGACATATCGGTTGTTAATGCCTATCTTCAGGAGAGATGGTTTTCAGCACATGTTCTCTCTATGTGATTAAAAACAGAGAGTGGAGCAGGGCATTAATGGCATCCCCTCCTGAGATAAAAGGTCCTGGCAGTATTTTTTGTTTCCTCTGTAAACAAATATTTGGCTTAATGCAATGCAATTGGACAGAGGTGTGAGAGTAACTGAATACGGACATTCAGAGATGGAGCTCTGGAAAGATTAGAAACCCATCATCCACCAAACAACCACCGTCATCCTTTCCACTTTCATTTATTTCTGTGAATATGCTCTGCCGGTTCTGAAAAGGACTCATCCAGAGATTATTTTGTGGAATAATGACTTTGGGTTCCACAAATTGCCAATCTAAGGAGACAAAGGAGTGACAGGAAAAGCTTCTAGAAATAAAAGGAGGAATTCATGAAGGAGAATTCACATATGTTCAGGCAGTGTAGTGTTTATGTTGCTGCCAGCCCCTGTTTAACCTTCTTGTTAAGTTACAAAGACTTCTGAGGCTTTTTCCCGACAAATCAATGCCTGGGTCTGACAACATGCTCATTACTCACTGCTCTACTCTGACAAGGTAACACTGGTTTCTTGGTGAAATGGCTTTTTATTCTGTTGGAGAGACATGCTCTTTTTACTGTACTTGATGGATTTGTGCACTTATCTGTTACCTCTTAGAACCTTTGCTTGTATCTGATATGCCTTCTATAAGAAGATAGGCGACATATACACATTTAAGCATTATTTAAGATAGAAAATATCTTCCCTCATGCCTGGCTGACCAAGCATGAGGGACTGCGGCATGTCAGATATTATTTGTGTCCTTGAACTTGTTTTCTAGTCTAATGTAGTTTTCTCATACTACATACATATAGCTCTGAAGAAGTGCTCATCAGTGTCTTTTAAACAAGAGTTTAAAGGAGTTTGGAAGGTGCTACAACACTTGGATGAATAGTGCAGAACCAAAATACTAAATAAATTAGATTGAATAAACAAAACCATTAAAAACACGTGTCATTATGTTTTTTGGTATTGTTTTTGGGAATTTGGTAAATAAGGAACATTTTGCATTGAAGTGCACAAAAAAGACCCATTGAGAGATTTTATAAGCATTTTAATTAATGTTTGTCCACTGGAGTTATATGATGATTATCATGGTTATTTGGTGGCTAAAGGGAGAGACGGCTGCACTGGTAGACTTTCAACTCTTAATCTCAGTAAATTCCCAAAATAATAACAACAATGAAAAATAATGAAATAATGTTTGGTAACATATGCACCTTTTACATATGTACATCATGTTTCAATTAAATTATTTACTTTTTATTCAATAAATCATGTTGCCAAACCGCTCTCTGATCCAGGTTTGAGTTTCCTTCTTAGTCTTACTGTATGTTCACACTCTGATTAAGAATGTGTGCAGAACAAAACATGTTCTATAATATCATTGGGCTCGACTGAAGAAACTAGGATACACAATTGTTGTTCATCTGCATAATAGTGGCAATGGAAAACCTGACACATGGACAATACACTGTAGGCCTATTGAGAAAATGGAATTGGGCCAAACAAGTTTCCCTGAGGAACTCTATCATCCAAAATAAGAGCCTGAAATACATTAATGTAGAATGTTGGTCCTGCAAGACATGAACAAAACAAATCAAGCACCAAGAGATACCCAGTCTCAAGTAATTGATTACCATATATGTCAAACATCTGTATTGCATCATGTATATGTTTGTAACTCCTTCTTGATTATATGCGTGGTGGCATGTATGAATCGGAACAACAGATGATGTAAAGATAAAGATGAACTGTAGAGCATGTCAGGCCTCATGTCAGGCCTCGCTTGGTGAGGGATGAAAGGTAAGGACATCGTGGTCTCAGCGGATCGCTTCTCCTTGTAAGTGGAGTGGAAGAGTTGGTGAGAATGTGACAGTTATATAATAAACATCATAACAGGGGTGAGTGAACTTAGAGTCACCTTGTCCTAACGTTGGTTATGCAATCCGGCACCAACGCCTCGCTGAAATGTTAGCCGTGATGAAATCAGCGATGACATCGTGAGTTTTGCTGCAACATTTAACAATTAATTTGCCTGAAATGTCTATGTTTTATTTATACAGCATGTTTTATCAATTTAAAAAGCAACTTCCTGTGCTTTTTACATGAGCACAACACCAATCTTGAAAAGAAGCAGAAACGTGTCCAGCAAAAACAAATAAGGCACAAGATCAGTGAAAAATTATAACATTAGAAAAATGATTACTCCTTCGACATAAACAGGACTCACAATGTTTTCTGGAAGATCAGTGTGATCAAAATGCATGTTTTATTATGTCATTCTGCAAGTTTACTCTGTCCCGAAATGAAAAGAAATTCTTTATTTAGTTTGTGAAGCATTGTTTTCTCTTGTTGAGTTCCACAGAGGCAAGATGACTATACAGAGCTCTTCATTGACTTTGAGTTGAAGGTGCCTTGAAATGCCTCAAAGCTGCTATGCGGTGAGATGCCGGCTAAGGAACCCAGAACTGAGTTGTGATTAGCTGCAGATCACTCAATACGTGGCACAAGCATTTTGCCAAATGTCACTCTCTTTCTTATGTCTCATGAATTTTCATGTAGTTTTTAATGACTCTTTTTGAACACTCATTGCAGTAGATGTCTCACAAAGTGAATGATTAACAGCCACATTTAATACACCTTCAGTAAGCCTTGATGAGCAGTTAACACTCATTATATAAAACATTAATGGCCAAACTTAATTAATATATGTCTCACCAATAATAACAAGATAACAGTAATGAGATCAGTTGACACTCCAATGACTAAACTGTTGTTTTAATTTAAATCATATTTTATTATGACTGAAGAAAAAAAACATTTGGTAAATGTATAGCCACACACAGCGCCAAACGCAGTCCCTCTTTCAGTTCAGGAGGGATGAACACAAATATCAATGTTGATAAGACTGTTCCAGTATAAAAAGAAAAGCTGACAATGTGACTAAAATGAATATGAAAAAAAGAAATGATAATGATTATGCAATAAAAGGACCCAAACGAGGACACCCATGAACACTGTATAAAGACCTCATTTGGCTGAATCAAGTTTGTTTAGGTGGGGCTGAAGGAAAAATCCCCGAAGTGCATGAGGTGCAAACTCTGAGGCCATTTATAAGTGAGGTTAACTATTCTCAATCAATAATAACACAGAGTATCAAGTCAAACATTGAAAACTGATAACGCAAGAAAGAATGATTTAGAGCGTAACATTTACATAACAAAACATGATGTGATTCCATTAAATAAAAAAATAAAATAGTGCGCTGAATGCCCAAAAGCATATACAGTTGTCTTCTAAGGTGCAGCAGTGAATAAGATATGACTCTCTACGTCAGAATATAGTTGTGCTATATGAAAACATATGGTGAGCAACAGGTACATAACAGAGTTCGATGTACAGGAAGACACTATTCGAAACTGATTCATAGTGATGAGGTCTGAAAGGGTCGGCAGGGAGGCCCCAGCGGTTGGCGACATTGTCACAGGTTTTACTCCCACAACTACTACAAAGTGTCCCATCCTTCATTCTCCATCGGTCATTTAAATGCCTTCAATATGTGTTTTCTTGTGGGGGGGAAAGAAGACACACAGGAGAAGACACTGAGAATATGTTTTAAATCTTTCACTGAAAAAATAACTTTCCTCCGATACCACCGACAGAACTAGTGAAGTGTCCAAATATATACAACATTTCATTTCACTGCAGTGAGTATAATACTTACAACCAGAGACTCCTTTTGGAAAAAGTGTATTTAAGAGTATTCAATAAAATATTTCTTCATTTCAGGACATAATGCACAATCCCTGTTAAAAACATGTCTCACAGTGTACCTTGTCCCTTTTCATATTAGAACATGAAATTCTATGTTTTGAACAAAGAAAAAATACTGAATTCAATATTATGATCGTTAATATTAGAATTCAAAGGTGCAGAGAAAGATGCACATGTTGTTTCGCAACAGTTCCAGAGTTTGTGTAACGAATGCTTCTTAAACAACTATTAGCATTATTTCAGGAATGATGTTTGTCCGACATGGTTTGTGCTTCGCTAATGGAGGTTGAATACTAGCTGCAGCATCAGGCTGGTGACCAATGCCAGAAAGAAGCAAACATCTCTTCAGGACTGGAGTTGTGTCTCTGTGATGTCCACAGCTAGTTCATTACCCCAGTACACGTGTCCCTCAGTGGGACTGGACCAGAAAGCACGACATTCTCCAGGTTTAGATGGAGCTTCTGCGTTTATTGAGCCTTCTGTAGTTGTTGATGCTGTGTAGACCAGTGGAAACCGAGCTGATGCCCGAGTTGTGCTGCAGGCCGCACACGCAGCCGTTAGAGTGCAGCGGATTGGAGAAGGCCTCTCCTTGCTCCATGTAGGTGTCCGAGCTGGAGAGGTCACGTGGGATGATCATGGGTATGGAGTATTGCAGCTTCTCTCTACTCTTGTACCAAAGGCAGGAGCACATGGACTGAAAGTGGAGAACTTCAGCGTAAACGTTACGTAGACCCCGGCTCGCCGCCCCTCCCCCGCTACCTCCGACAGCATTTCCTCCGCTGCAGCCGGAAGGCGTGGAGGAGGAGGAGGCCTGGTCTGCAGAGCAGTGGACGTGTCCGCCCGCCTGACCGTTGTGCGCCAGGAGGGCCCTCTGCTCGGCGTCCCTCTTCTCGTCCTCGGCGTTCATGGTCATGAACCGCAGCACTGCTAAGTTGAGGAAGGCTCCGATCACAGCCAGGCCCGTCAGGATGTAGATGAAGCTGAAGGCCACGTACTCCGGATTGTTCTGCAGGGCTTGCTTACTCTGCAGCGCCACGTAGTCCCCGAAGCCGATGGTGGTGAGCGTGATGAAGCAGTAGTAGTACGCTTGAAAGAAGCTCCATTCCTCGAAGTATGAGAAGGCCAGTGCCCCCATACACAGCGTGCTCATGCAGGATATGAAGCCGATGATCACCATGTTGACCATGGAGACCTCAGTGCGCCTCATGCCGAGGCACTTCTTCAGGCGGTGGAGCAGGTACCTGACGAAGGTGTTGATACGCTCGCCCACGCTCTGGAACATGACCAAGGTGAGAGGGATGCCCAGGAGGGCGTAAAGCATGCAGAACACCTTCCCTCCATTTGTGCTGGGGGCTGCATGGCCATATCCTGAGGGAGAGAGGGAGGAAGGAGGAAGGAGGAGGGTTACTAGGGCATAACTAATTCAATCTGCAGAGCAGCGGACAGAGGTCTGAGAGAAAAGAAGGCTGAAGGCTGAAAACATCAAACCCAGAGAAGACAGATGCAAACAATTTGTATTCTTTGAGCAGCGTATCCTGTCTATTCAAACACTCTTCATTTCACAGGCAGGATGCAATTGAAGGTGAGAATGAAGAACAAGTATTGATGTCTCGTATGGGAGAAAGACCTTGAATAATTAATTGACGATTGTCTCCGCAGAGTGACTTCAGCTAATGAGTACATTTGCACCTAATTAGTTTTCAAAATGTTTCCAGATCAAACAAACAGAACAATACAGAATATGTTGCAGGTAAAACATAGTAAAACCACTCGTTGTCCTGAATGTATTTGAATCTTTGCATTATAAGAGCTCAGTAGCAGAGTAGAATGAGTCAGCAGTGAGGTCTGTGTGCGCTCCACTGGGTCTTCAGCCCCAAAAAATAATACTCAAATTCGGAGTTAGTTGAGCAGCTTCATGCAGAACATGCCAACTTTTGAAGAAGCTTTTCAGGGATGTATTTCCCATTAAACCGTGACTGGCTAATACACCATTTACGATATAGATCTATTGTGTTGTCAGTGACTGAAATGGCTGGGTGGAGAATACTGTTGAGCCACCAGCCAATTTCAGACACGGAATGACTCATACTGACTCTGAGTGATTCTGTATGCACTCAAACTGTAGAGCTCATGAATTTCAGGATGAATTTGTGTTTCCTGCTGGCATATTTCAGGTTATGCGGCAACCTTTTGTCCAATAACGTCATCCTCTCACTCCTATTGTCCCACAGCATGCCCCCTTGCATGCAACATCATTACTGGCTGAGATCTATTCCCCACATGGTGACCTGTTGCACACAGGAGCCGGCAGATGATGTCCCTGATAATAATAGGAAGAGCAAATGGAAAAGGTTGACTGATAGTTTGAATGTAATTACTCCTGGGGTTGATTTAATTCTTTGGGCCCTGGTTTTATTGTCACACTGATCCCTGCGGTTGAGCCATCTGTCTGTCTGGTGCAAAATCTTTTTAAAGCTTTCCCAGTTGGGCTGCCAAAATGAGAGCAATTACAACTGATGTATCTCCTTGTAGAAGGAAAAATCTGACCTGAGCAACAGGACATTTTGTTTCATAGAAGCATTGCCAACATTTATTCTCATTCAAGGACACTCATCCCATTTTCTGATGACAGCGAGATGACTGACGAGCCCTCTTTTCTAATTAGTAGCTGATTTATTAAAAACACTTTACCAAGGAGACTTGTTAGAGATCTTTCATTTTAACCATTCATCCATTTGCTACAGTTTCTATTTTAATTGTAAAATAATTAACTTTTAGCTTAGACCTACTATTAGGATAATTGTATCAACTGTGTGGGCAATACTTTTAACAATTTATATGTTACTTCTATTCATCTCAAATTGTTCTCAAATTCACCCCCAGTGTCACGGGACGATTAGTATGAACCCAATAGCTCAGGAGACAGAACTGCAAATAATGATCTTTTACTCAGAGTATCATCAGGAACAGAACACTAAGAAATATATAGACACAATACGTAACACATAAGGGATTGGGCTGGAAAACACAAGACAATCTGGAAGAGGACAAGAGCAAGTGAGGAGACCTAAGGAGACAGGGACTAACGAGGGAACGGGCAACAGGTGTGACGGGCATGAGGACCAGGTGAAGGTAACGAGGGATTCTACTAGTCCCATTTATCTATAACAGAACAATAATCCTTTTCATATCATATCACATACACAATTACAGTCCTGTTTAGTTAAAATGTTTGATGTTGTAATAGCGTATGCTAGTATGTTGATGAAGTTGAAGTGAGGATACATTTGTGGTCAAGGTCAATGCATATTCAGTTATTGTTAAGTATATTTTATTACAAATCACATACAAACATGCTTCTTTTCAATAAGACAGTTAAAAAAAACGACACATTGTTCACACCTTTCTAGATTGCCTATTTGAAGTTTACCCGATGAAGGTCTGCGAAAAAAAAAACATATAGATATATTTTTACATGACATGCTAAACATAGCATAATGTTTATGCCAAAGTCCATAAGCAGCACAGCTGCCAGAGTTGTGTTTATGGCATTGTACATTTCTGCTAAACACAAGTTTTTATAAAGCACTACACAAGACTCGTATCATGCGTGGCAACACACCCAGTGTCACATGGTTACTTTGTGAAACAATTGTGCAGGTTTAGGCAAGAAAGCAAATTGGTAGAGGTTTAAAAAAGATTATGGTTTGTGTTTAAATAATAACATTACATAAATGAAAACCACTCTACGCAATGTTACATAAAAAGCACAACAACTTTACATAACAAGCATTTCAGTCTTTGTGCACTTGTAATTCTCACTCTTATACCAGGTAACTTCCAGTAACAGACGCTCACTGCGATGTGTGTCGCCCGACATCGCTATGGCTTGCAGATTTGTACAATGTCAACATGTCTTCGTGGCGACTTGGTAGATAGAAGAAGTGTAGACAGAAAACTGACTCAATAATGTACATTGCATAATATTATCAATAACATTGGTTAATTATAGCTACCTTAACCTACTGATCCTATCACTGTGTGAGTGTATTCTAAAATATTGTGTTATTTCTCATTTAAAATGTTACTCTTGTCTCACTCTTAAGAAGTAGGCCTTCTACATCATGTTTTATATTACATAAATAAGGTAAATCCACTCGTTGACCACTCGTTCATTTAAAAAAGAGCAGCACGTTGTGTTCAGGTGAGCACACAGGGCGGGCTGCGTGCCTGTCAGTCGCTGTCAGCAGCGGGGGGCAGCTTATCGAGATGTGGGGACGACTGGAGTGGCAGCGGTGCTCGTCAACAGCAGACGCAGGAGCTGGAGGCGACAGCACTCCCGCCGCCGCGTGTGAGAGTGGTGAGTCCCGCATGACAAGCTCTTCCTCCCCTCTCCTCCCCTCTCCTCCCCTAGCCTCACCCGCAGCAGTGACAAAGTTATCATGAGACAGGATGTCTCCACGGCGTGTGCTGGCACGCAGGGGAACGCCGTCAGGGCCACTCGCTCTGTTTACATGGATTACAGTCATTGCCACTGGCAGAGAAAAAGTGCAGCCTCACCGCTCTCAAAGGTGAAATAAACAATGGACCAAAAGGGGTTTGATTGACATATGGAGAACCTCAGACTCATGCACCGGCTGGAGCTGAAGCATTAATATCGTCAATACGTTGGTTGAAATTATTTGCACGTTTCATGGATAGACGGGGAAAACACATAGAGGAGACATCTGGGAAATTACAGGCTATCAGGAAACAGTAATTCCCTCTAAATTTAGCTCTGCTTCTCAGTTTGTGTAAGAATTGTTTCAACACATAAAAGAAAAATCAAAGCCGCTGCCGCAACCCAAGGCCGATTGTCTCATAACCTAATTTCTGTAATTATCATTTGAAAAGAAATATGAAAATTGCACAACATTGAAAGGCAATGAGAGCTTTTGAAAGAGCTATCACACAGAACTAACACGCAGAACACAGGTGCATCCCGCTCTAAACTATCATTTCCTCCTGGCTGCTGCTTCTCATTACAGAATCATAATTTACAGCAAATCCTTTAGCCTTTAGCAACCGACTATATTAAATGCTTCAAAACAAATCATTTTACAGAGAGCAGAAATATTCCCATGCAACATGGTTGCCTTTATAAACCACTGGCAATACTATTTGAATATTGTGTGTTCAAAATATTTAACGTATCTTTTCGCCTATAATTTGACAATCGTGAACTCTCTCATTCATCTCAGCAGATGGACACATCTTTATTCAGTGATATGCCACATTCACCTTTATTCAGATTTTCTGATTCGATGTTATATTTTCCGACGCTGCTCATCAAATGCAAATAATATCATTGAGTGAGTGCTAGTTTTCCTCCATTGATGACATTGATCCTTCCTCCTGGTATCTACCTCTAAAACACAGCGTCACCCACTGCAGCCAAAGTCTTCATTATACTGATTAATAAAGGCAGGCTTTGAAAATGCATCAAAGAATGGCATAATGGGCCTGTTATGGCTCCAGCTCTCTGTCACTCAATTACATTTCCATTGATCATCAGGCACAATATGTTATCGCCAACAAGCTGAGGAGCCCAACCTGTTCATCAAGCCAATCACCTCAGCTCACGGGGCGAGCTTCTCTATGTCAGGGCTAATCTATCAGGAAGTTGTATAAAAGGAGACGCTTGTTGGAACCTATTTGTGAGTAAAAATAAGAAAAATAAGCATACAAACAAAAACACAAAGGTGAAATATGTGTTTTCAGATCGCAGAAATACAACATTAAATATGAATATGTGTACACCAGAGGGATTACAAATCGGGATTACGAATCACGCTATGAAATTTAGTACGTTATACATCAAACAAAGGAGACTTCTGGAAGTGGACTCAGCAATAGAAAGGCTGGTGGTAGCATTGGTCTCTGGGTGGTGACTTATAATGTCCTCAGACATCTCTGCACCCTGGAGACCAACCAGTGTCATGCTGTATAATACACTCATCAGTGTGTGTGTGTGTGTGTGTGTGTGTGTGTGTGAGTGTGTGTGTGTGTGTGTGTGTGTGTGTGTGTGTGTGTGTGTGTGGGTGGTGCAGAGTTTCACTATAGACTGAGAGGCAGAGCTGAAACTGTAGCCAACTGGAAAGTGTTGTCCTTGTGTAACGATCGGATAGCACATAGCTCATGTGCTTAATTTTTCTCCGGAAAAGTTGGTCGCTGTTAAAATGAATAAGGTTTGGTTTACAAAAAGATATGTTGGACTATGAGGAAATTTAAATGAATGAAGAGTAATGTCTATAGAATATTTCCAAATGATTATAATGATTGTAAACCACATGGAGTCTGAAATGTGTCACAAGGTGAACATCAGGAAGCTTTGACGAAGAGCTGATCAAGCTGATATTAAATATATATGTTGCTGTCAGACAGTGTGGAATGAAAAGATTTTATGATCTAGCGTATGAGAAATTGCAAAGACATTTTGCTTTTGGTTGACACAAAGCATCTGCTGCTGCTCGTAAAGCCGACTGCTGTGAGTGCACGGTGATAACTGACGGCGACTGGTCGTCGTTTCAAGATTTTGATGGACTCTCATGTGGATTATTGAAGTTATTTTTTGTAAGAACACTGCTTAAAGAGATGTACGGGCGTAAATCAAACTAGAATCCAAAACGTAAGGGTATCAAATGTGGAAGTTGAGGGATAGATACCATTGTTAGATTGAATGAATTCTAATAGAAAAGCCAAAATACTTTGTATTATTATTTAGCATAATAATGAATACTAATACATTTAATTGTATACCGCTTTAAAGGGAACTCAAGGTACTTTAAATGGTAAAGAAAAACCATAGAAATAACAACAATACAATAATGAGAAACAAAATAACAACATAATTAACTAGTATCACAAATTAAAAGCAGATTTAATCAATGCGTTTTAACTAAGTGCTGTTTTGAGAGTGGCGAGTGATGGAGTAGTGGAGACGGCCCCGTCCCCTCAGGGCCGATGCTCGGGGTCAGGAGGGCTGGGCAGATCTGAGGTTGCAAGTTGGGATCTTGTCGGTGGAGGAGGTCAGACCGGTATGAAGGGCTTCAGGGTCGTGGAGGGCTTTGTGTGTGATGAGGAACACCTTGAACTGGATTCTTTATTGTATGAGCAGCCAGTGGAGCTTTTAAAGGACTGGGGTGATGTGATCTATAGATTAGACTGGGATTAGAATTGATTAGCAATTAATGATAACATGTCAGTTAAAAAAACTACTGAAATTTAAAATACAAGCAGAGACTTTGAAGGTTCCCACGTCAGCAGTTCAGTAAAAACTGAAGTTGAGTACCTGCAGTAGGTCATTTACAGCTCTAAGAGGAGATGACTGTCAGTGTTTATCACTGTAGTGGTTAGTAAACATTTCCTGCAGCACTGCTGAAGTGTGCTCAGAGGTGTCATGCACAATCCAAATATCCAGCCGTATATGGCCAGCCTCGTTCTTCACTGTACAGGTGGCCCCAGCAGCCATTTCGGCGTGACGTCAAATTGATCTGCGTTTACGCCATCCCTAAAATGCTGCGCAGATTGAAGAATGTTCTGTACAACCGTGCAAATGAACCCGCATCATGCCATCCGTTCCGGCACAGGCCCACTCTGCTTCCCAGCAGGCCGTCTCCACAGCTCCCTTTCATCCCCAGCTGCGCCTGGCCAAAGACATCATCACACCACCCGACGCACTGTAACTCTCCTCCACTTGTTAGCACCAGGGGTTTTCACGGGAAACGGCAAAAGATCTTTCATCAAACGCCAACTACGATCCTGTAATTCCCACAAATGATGTCACATCTCTCACTATCTCGAAAGTAGAACCCCTCCCCCCATCAATTTCCACTCACAGACACCTCAAACTCCAAGCGACCCCGTGATTGTTTATTCAGGCTCTCAAACACAAACTGCGGTTCTCCCGCCTCTGTCCATTACTCCGTCCGGCTTTTGACCCACAATGCCTTGCTGACAGCTGATGTGTAATGTCTGTGAGAACTTAGGAATATGCTTTATTGGGGAAACAATATTATTTTTATAAGTTTATAATAATTCCAGAATAAGAGCTATAGTTGCCTCATTTGTTCTCAGTGTATTCTATTTATAAAGAAGCCTTTTTGGCTAATTCAATCATTTCAAGGCCATATTACTTAGTGAAGTAGCAAAGGTGCAAAGCTAAATAGTAAAATATAGTAACCCATATCTTAATGCCATCAATTTTGTTCTGAAATATAAGAACAGATGTTTTATTTAACATAAGGCCTCGATGCACCATTCTTTGATCTCTACCTTTAATAACACGTGTTGTTTGTCAGCGCCTTCCAAAACCACTGACAATCATTCATATGACATTTTTCCTCATCTGCTTCCTCTATGTTTTAGGTTTGGTTAAGTTCATACGACTAACGTCAGAGAAAGATCAAGGTCATAGTTAAAAGAAACTCGATTTTGCTACTGAAAGACATTAGTGAATAATCCCAACGCCCGTTTGGAGTGTGGGTCCGTTTGGAGCGATTGCTTGGCCGGGGGTTCAGGGTTGGGGGTCCAAAACCATAGCAAACCTTGATTGTGCTAAAGGTCAGCCCTCGCATGGCAGCTGACTGTCGTCAGTTTGTGAGTGTGTCTGTGTATATGGGATAAGGCAAGAGGCTTTATAAATGCAGTTCATTCATCATGTTCACAATTAAGATATTCGATTAAAGGTAAATCCTTTAATTACTTTTCGCGATACTTTTCAACCGATCAAGGAGATACTTTTGTTATATTCAGTACTTGCAATGATGTCAACTGTGTCAACTTGACATTACTAAGTTGTTGCTGTCAGCAGACTGTAAAATAGCAAGAATAATCACTCCAATCAAACTTTCATTATAAACCCTGACGGTAAATGACGAGCCTATCCAGCCAGTAAAAGAGAGAGAGAAAAAGCGGGGGAACGGGATGTATTCATCTCAAGCGATCCGATGTAACACCAGAGGAGACAGCGCATTGGCAAAGCGTCTGTCTGGGTTCGCTTTAACTCGGTTACCCCTGCGTGGGCTCCAAATCGGGCCTGGGAGCATGTGCTCTCGTCCAGCTCACAGCTGAGTCCCAAACATTAAGGCGTCGCAAGCCTGAAGACCAAAGTCACCAGCCGCCAGAGAGCTGTAACTCTGTTCCCCCGATGTACCTGTGTGCTAATAAAACCCCTCTAATCTTCACATGCTAATCACCCAGAACATTTATTTACACGTTATCTAAAGGAGCACTTCCATCAATGGCAACACTCTGTGTCTGTGTGTGTCGGACCATCTTAGTCTTGTGTCAAACTTTCACTGTGAGAAAAAAAAAATCCCATCAGGGTCGATTTCTAAAAGAACTCCTTAGGTTCCTTTTTAGGGGATATGAGAGGAAACCTTGGCAGGCCGCAGTTTTCCATGAGGTCAGTAAGCCAGGCATTCCATGCAGAGTGTGAGATCCTTGGGGGGGTTAGCTAATTAAATAAATCACATGATTTATGTACCTGATACACAGTTGATATGGACTTGTTTCAAAGCTCACAACACAGCTGGACCAAAACGGGGTGCACATACTCAGATACTATACACAACGAGAGAGTGGAGAGAGGAGGAGAAGGAAAGGCTAGGAGAGGACAGGGACGATAACATTTAAAAGGAAATCCATAAAAATATCCATTATAGAAGGCACATTTAACATTTTAAAACGTAATCTAGATGGTAGGAAGTCTTTCATTTGTAGTCATTGCTTATGTACGTACTGCAATTTCTTTCCAGGCTTTCAGGAGGTCAACTCAAATAACAAACGTATCAGTTTCAAGTGCTCCATTTGGGCTATCGGCTATAAAAGAGTGCCTGGGTGGGCACGGAGAGTAAAAGAGAGAGAGAGAGAGAGAGAGAGAGAGAGAGAGAGAGAGAGAGAGAGAGAGAGAGAGAGAGAGAGAGAGAGAGAGAGAGAGAGAGATATAACATGTTGTATAATACAATACTGGAATTTGAAATAGTTTGTGAAAAGCTAGCAAAAGGGAAACATATACTGTTCCTTAACTGTCTGGAATGATAATAACATGATGTCAAAACGAGCATAGATACACAGAATAACAACAGGATAGCTAATCCAATGTGCCCAATTATCTGACGACGAACTCCATAATGAGCCTGGACAGTGATTCCCATCCAGAGATACTTGTACCCTGAGGGGTGTGTTCAAAGATTGTAGAGTAGCTCCATTTCCCCAACAAATGAATAACATTAAGAAAAAAACAGATCCACCTTATTGTAGCTTAACACCTGATTACACCGCTGAAATTAAAATGTGAGTTAGCAAGAGAGCAGAGAAATTGAAATAGTAATCTTTAAATGGTTCAAGTAGCCGGCTAAAAGTTATAAACAATTAAAATACATATTTAAAACTAATGATTGCATCGGCATATTTCAGGTTGTTCTCGTTCCCTGTTGGTACTTTGGCTACGGACAAAAAAGTAATGCACTTAGTTTGAATTGGCGTATAACCCACATATCTGCGAGGGAGGACATGCAGATCTGCCGCTAACTAAGTTAGGTGGCGTGTTATAAGAGAAACAAAGTCTGTGTGTTTGGATATGCAAATGAGAAATGGACGTAGTTATAGAGAAACCGATTGTCACACTGCGGTGAGGTTGTTGGGTTGTTTTATGTTGCTGCGTGTTGTTCTGTCATTTCCTGTTTTATTTTGAAATAGTAACTCTCCTCTCGTTTCAGATCACTTGCCCTTCCTCATGTGTCACCGGTCTGATTGTCTCCCCTGATCCTTGATTGTTTCCACCTGTTCCCCATTACCCTCATGTGCTTATAGTCTGCGTCTTCCCTCTGTCCTGTGCCAGTGTGTTTGTTTCCGTCCGGCAGATCGTGCCATCGCTCTTGCCACGTCAACCACGCCTCGCAGACTGCGCTTTTGTTTATTTGTTTTGTTGGATTCCTCCTGGAGAGTGACTATGATTTTGTAAGTTTTGTAGCCTGATTTAGTTTAATAGTTAAGTTTTCATAGCCGGTGTTTTCCTAATAAAGACCGTTATCCCTGGTACCCCCTGCGCCTGTGTCCTGTTCTCTGCCTGGGCGTGACAGTACCCGACATCATGGAGCACCCACCTGGTCTGGGTGGAATATGTCCACAACTCTCTGCCCACCTCAGCCACAGGTCTCTCACCCTTCAAGTGTGTCTATGGTTACCAGCCTCCTGTATTCTCTGACTGAGCATGAAGTTTCAGTTCCCTCTGCCCATGCCATGGTTCGTCGCTGTCACCGCATCTGGGCGGCCGCCCGTCAAGTGCTCATCAGACAGGGGGACAGAGTAAAGAAGGCAGCTGACCGGCGACGCCGTCCCGCGCCAGAGTACAAGCCTGGACAACGAGTGTGGTTGTCTGCCAAGGATCTTCACCTCAAGGTTCCCTCCAAGAAGCTGGCACCGCGGTTCGTTGGGCCGTTTCCCATTTCCAAGACAGTCGGTCCAGCTGCCGTTCGTCTCCGTCTGCCAAGGTCACTTCGAGTTCATCCCACATTCCACGTCAGTCAAGTGAAGCCCACCAAGGAAAGCCCCATGGTTCCACTCACCAAGCCCCCGCCGCCACTGGAAGCGGTCGATGGGGGCCTACTCTACAGGGTCAAGAGACTGTTGGCTGTACGCAACAGAGGCAGGGGCAAACAGTTTCTGGTGGACTGGGAGGGTTATGGGCCCGAGGAAAGACGGTGGGTTCCACAGAGCTATATCGATGACCCTTCATTGATTCAGGACTTTTATAGAGACCACCCTGAGTTGCCTGGACCGTCAGCTGTCGGTTCTAGAAGGGGGGGGGGGGTTCTGTCACACTGCGGTGAGGTTGTTGGGTTGTTTTATGTTGCTGCGTGTTGTTCTGTCATTTTCTGTTTTATTTTGAAATAGTAACTCTCCTCGTTTCAGATCACTTGCCCTTCCTCATGTGTCACCGGTCTGATTGTCTCCCCTGATCCTTGATTGTTTCCACCTGTTCCCCATTACCCTCATGTGCTTATAGTCTGCGTCTTCCCTCTGTCCTGTGCCAGTGTGTTTGTTTCCGTCCGGCAGATCGTGCCATCGCTCTTGCCACGTCAACCACGCCTCGCAGACTGCGCTTTTGTTTATTTGTTTTGTTGGCTTCCTCCTGGAGAGTGACTATGATTTTGTATGTTTTGTAGCCTGGATTTAGTTTAATAGTTAAGTTTTCATAGCCGGTGTTTTCCTAATAAAGACCGTTATCCCTGGTACCCCCTGCACCTGTGTCCTGTTCTCTGCCTGGGCGTGACACCGATTGGCTTGTTGGAAAACAGACGTCTCCCAGATCATCGTGGTACTGAGCTGGCAATCACAAGGTAGCCACGCCCCCCTGTTTATGTCATCCAACACTTATCGAAAGTGTTGAAATAGCAAATAGATAAATATTTTATATTGCCAAATTGTATGGATGCATGTTAGAAATAGTTACACAGTTCACTCTTTCACTCTAGTCTATGCAAACTTGACCAAACTGAACTCAATACTGAGAGTACTGTGTAATTGACTGAAAATAATCATTCAGTTCAAAATCAATCACCATGAACACATTTGGGACATGATGAAGGATTTCATCCGAAAGGGCCATCAGAGTGCGTCAGACAACACATTTGGGAAGCACTTGCCTAGACTACAGTGGGCATAATTAGCCACAGATGTCACTGCTGATGATGGTGAGGATGATGAGGATCATTTTCGGCGGATTATAAAAAGACCAGAGACACACTTACATCAAGGCTAGGAATTAGGCCAACTGTGGTTCACACACTATTTAACTGCCTTTGATCCATCCGCACTCCAAACAAGCGTTTTGTTTTTGCACACACGAGAGATGGAAGAGACAGCTGATACTGTAGCGCATGATCGACATGTTATATTTGTTATTCCTGACACACTGGAGGGGGTCTTTGGAGTCCTCCATATGATACATTGCATGTGGAAATAGTCCAGCTTCGTGTCATGCGTGACAAGGCTGCTGTAATTTCACATGATTATTTCGCGCCTGCCTTGTGATTTCTGGTCATTTGGACTGCAGCCCCATAATGTTTTATTCAGTTGAATGCTCTTTTTAAAAATAGATGCTGCTTGTCTTGCTATCTCTGCTGCTTCTTTCTCCTCAGCCACATCCTTCCAGTTCTGACTTCCCAGCTTCCGTCCTCTATATATTTCTCCGTACCGTCGGTCTAAAAGAGATGTATTTGCTCTTTCTTTGCAGCCTCCGCTGCACAGTCACCTGCCTCTGACACCTGATTCCTCTGATATGCGTGCTTGCTCTGGCCCCAGTTCAGCTGCTCTCAGGGAACAGATGCTGTCCTAAACTGACATGTGTTGGCTAAAGGGGAGGCACCATATAACCCACACAGATCAGTTTACACAGCAAAAAAACACTCTGGATTAAATGAGAAGAACACAGAGGCACAGTGATAAACATCAGTGCCAGATAACACAAATAATGCTGATTGAAAAATGTCAACAGAAATTTCATCCTGAACATAATGCAGGGTATCCTTGTCATTATTATGTTGTTGTTTTAGACTAGAGCCCATGGAGAGACCACTTTTTCAATCCATTGATGAATAAAAAAATACTGCAATACCAATGTTTGAGGAGAATTAGAAAACAGTGTGTACATGACATGCTTTGTCCAGCAAAGAGAACAGACTTCTTTTTCATTCTGTCACAACAGCAGAGAGACAGAGCACACTTAACACTGGAGAGGAAAATATTAGCTATAATATGAACGAATAAAGGATTATCTTTGTATTGCATGAACATGCCTTCTTGTCTTTTTCTTCTGTTGGAAAAACATTTTTTTTAAATCCTAAATGCTGCTGTTTAGTTGGATGCACTACCAACAGACTAAATAACTCAGAAGTTATATATATATATATATATATATATATATATATATATATATATATATATATATATATATATGATCAAGGCCATTAAATATGTGACATCTGCAGGGAGTATGGGAAAACGGAAATTCTAAGTGGGCAAGCGTTCTGTCAGAATGTCAATTAGTCTAATTAGCCTTCATTTCTGTTAGTCACGCTAATGCATTTCGACAGTATACCACTTGTGTTACAGGAAAGTGTAGGTAAATCGGAAAGCTATGCCATATTATATGAGCAACTTGCAAATGCAATACATTTAGCTAACTACAGTAGCTTGATACTAACTAAATAGGGTGGGCATTCAGTTTGATTATTAGTTGCATCCTTGGTAGACATAAGGTGCTAAAATATTTATTTGACATGCTGCAATCTGATGTTTTTAGCTTCACGCATGCGGTTAGCATTTCAGCCCTCGGCTATATTTTATCTCAGCACGTAGGCCTATCTCCATCACAAGAAATACATTATATCTGTATCAAAGAAATGTTCATTTATTTACAATAACAAAGGAAATTTGTATGACCCGTGAGTGGCTACTTTAATAATAATAATAATAATAATAATCCATTTAATTTATATAGCACTTTTTAAGGTACTCATAGTCACGTTACATGTTACATACACCATAGACACAGCTAGGTGGAGCAAGTCAAACATTTGAATACAATTTAATTGTTTAAATTTCATCCAGACAATTAATTGAGAAGCATGATACCACTATTAAATGAACTATAGAGGTGCTGGTAGGTGGATTTTTAATTTATGTTTAACCTTTGGGTGGAGCCTGGCTAGCTGTAGGCTACTGTCAAAAACTTGGCTATTAGCTAAGATATATTTCAGCTCTCATTTTACGATTAAAAATATTACATTTAAGATGTTTCTATCGTGCAATATGGTGAGCAAATTTAAGAAACATTGTCAAGATAAATCATATTTTTTAAGCCAATCACTTTAAATGCTTTAACTCTTTAACACATTCCCGGTTTGACTAAAAAACTTTCATGGAGTTTTTGTTTGAACTTTTAATACATTGTAAGGAGCAGAAAACGAGGGTGATATGAAACTCTCACTGACGATACACACATGCACAAAGCCATATGAGGAAAGTGTGCTTTGCAACACACATCAAGACTATCAACACGACTGTGTGGTTCTTCGACAATGGCTTTCAACTGGTGACACGGGTGCCCATCCATGTCCTAGCTGCACTGCCTGACTGGTCCTGCTGCCACATTGTAAAGATATCATATGTCACGTGATGCATGAGGCTGATGCTGGCACCTGGCTTAAAGACCAGATGCAATTCAATCGCGTAATAGATCCCATTAAGGTGTTACATGAACCCCCTAACTGCACTGCTGATCCTTCTCTGTACTGAACAAAAAGGTTGTCTGTTGATTATTTTCAGATTAATAAATTGTTCTGCTGCAAAAGTGATGAAATAGCAAACAATGACTGAGCTAACATCATCAACAGAATGTTGTGACAGACAAAGGTGTCTATGTATTGTGTTGCAAAGGTATCTACTGAAAGGAGCACGTTAACTGACTAGTTGCGGCCCGTTTTGTGGTAACAGAACTCTCTTGTATCACAATTTACCTTGAGAGACGCTCCCGTTTGTCATCAGTCCAACATGAGACGACTCAGAAGTAGAGCATGTTAACCACGTTTAAGGTCCAATGTCTGTTTCTTGGATTAAATCCAACGTGGCAGAAACCATTCTTCATTTGGTTTCAGCCTCCCGTCCACCAGTAAGGAAGAGTGTGTGCGGCAGCTCAGGGAGCCGTACCTTTAGTTAGCGGATAGCATTTTGCTCAAATCTATCCTGGGGAAATGCTAGCACCGGGGATCTATGGTCCTGGACCTGGACGCTCCAACTACACAGTTTAGACCCAACGACATCAACCCGCTGTGACTCCCGGCGCTGGGGTTTGTTATAGCTCAATTTGGGTCGTGGCTGCTAACTGGAGGTCTGTCTCTAGTGCAACCCGCTCTCTTCCACGCAAATCAGTACAAACTATCAAATCATACTCAGACAGTAGGCCTACAAACCCACAGATGGCTAATCTATTGGCTAACGTCACATGTTAAGATTATAAAGCATTTATTTTATTCATAGTTTCAGCGCATTGGTCAAATGTTGCGTATTCTTGCTCTGCTGTTAGTGGTTGGCTATGTTTATCAGATCTGAGTACTGACATTTAGATTGTATAGACCCAATATTAGGATGAAATGCTGTCCCCTATGTGTTTGAAGCAGGTGGCTAGAAATAACACATTGCACCTTAAGTGAAGTGTTACAGTGGTAAGAGGTAAAGACGATGTTAGGTGCTTACATGATGCAATTCTGTGTATTTATAAGATACAAGTTGTAATCTCCATTAAAAGCAATAAGTAACTGTTCATCTTTGTTGATGTGACCTTGAAGCTTTGGCTGCTGTTTCTTGTCAGTGCAACATGTTTACACGTTAACATTTGCTGCACATGTCAAACCAAACCATGTAAAGTGTTCTAACTTTGTCCAAACTCAGTTTAAATGACCATCCGGTTTTAACTGTGTGTCGCGTCTCCTTGTCACCTTGGAGAGGTAACCAGTGCCTCAGGCTGCCCATATGGCAGGAGCAGACAGATAGGCAGTGCAAGCTCCACCTCCGCTCCATCTGTAGGTTGACCTTACCAGACGGGGTCACGCAGTATCTACAAATACACCACAAGCATTTGTTTTAACCTACTTGGAGAATTGTATGGTGTTATTTTAATTTATTTCACTCAAATACCAAGCAGGTCAAGTACCATTTATAATCATGAATCTTGTGCATATCGAAGTGTGAGGAAAATGTTTGTAATTGGCTTCTTTTGTTCCAAAGGGTGTTTTTCAGTGCTTTTTCGTATGTCTCAAACTCAAATGTTTCTTCACTCAATGTTCCAGCCTGATATTCATTAAGAGCCCAAAAAGCCATACAGCCCCACTGATTCATTATATCATGACACCGTAGCATTGTGTCTCATATCAATTCAACAAAGGATAGCATTGAAACTCATCTTGTGTCACACAGCAGTTATTATTTGCTGTTTTTAGTGTCTCTGAGGCAAAAACACAAGCGTGGTCATATATTTGCTTCTTTTAATTTTAAAACTAGAGGACATTTACTGTGTTGTTTTGTTACTGAAGGGTTACACAGAGTAACCAAAGACCATGATTATCATGACTCTTTAATGCTGCAATGATTGCCGGTAGGATTACTGGCAAGCGAGTGTAAATGTGTTTCGTTCAAAACCCAAAGACGGAGTTCAAAAGCTCCCTGCTTTAGTGCTTTAGATTTGGTTTACTCCAAAGTGGGAGATGCTGCCTCATTAGTGTAGTCAAAAGACATACATAGTATTACTCAGAAGCTTTTTCAATTGAATATGACCAAAATTGGAAAGAGGAAAACATATTGTACGTCTCTTTAACAGTTTTCACAGGATGACATGTCATGCATCTAAAAGGAGCAGACTATAGTGAACCGACGTTGGGAAAAGATAAATCAACTTTCTGTACCCGAGAAGACAATCTTCACCGTACTGATGGGATTCAGAAATCATCAGGAAACCAAAGATCACAAATAAAAATCATTGCAACAGCCAGACAATAATTTCACCCGCTGTTTGTGTCCCATGAGTAACCAGCTTGTTCTAGTACACAAAGACGCTTCACAGGAGACAAGAGACAAACAACAAAACAAAACGAAAGCAGACAAAACAAACAAACGTATGGTAACAATAAGAAAGAAAAGCAGCTTGGAGGAGCTGTGCGGGTCGTATCGGGGGCAAGGGGTTAGCAGGGGGAAGTGAGTTGGAAGAGGTGTTTTTTGAGGGCTTGCTTCAATATTGGTAGGGTGGGATGAGGATATGGATGAGGAGAGCGTTCCAGTGGGGGGGTGCAGCTGCTGAGAAGGCCCGGTCACCCCAGGTCCAGCGCTTGGTCCTGACTTATGTTTGGTTAATTTAAACCATGATCTTTGACAAAACCTAAACAAGTGTTGTGTTTCCGCTCTGGTTTTGTTTTAATTCACAACATAACCACAGGTTTGAAACAGGTACTGTTTTATGCTTCCCCCAAAGTGTAATAAAAAAATGCGATTAAGTTGTACAGGAATATATTTTTGTTGAAGACAGGGTTGAAATAAGTGAAGTTCAAGGACAGAAAAAGACTTGGTTAAAGTCAAGAAAAAGGTTTTGATTCCGGTTAATTAAAAAGCAACGTGGCTGGACCGTGATGCAACTTCAGCCGTCTGCATGAAACCCGAATGCATCAACCTCCACACCCTTCGGCTTGAGTTTATACAACATGTTATGTAAAATGGCAGAAGGCAAACATTGTTATTATTGTTCTAATTGGCCACACTCAGAGACGAGGGGAAGAGTCCGCCTTCATAGTGAGAGGGGAGACGCGGTAATAGTTTAAATATGAGAATAACATCACACATTTTCTTTGTTTCATTGGTTTCTATAAAAATGAAGTAGTCGTGAAATAAATACAAAATGTGAGGAGAGAGGTCATACCATGTTTGCTTGCTAGTCTGGAACATTCTTGCCGTATGAATAATGTAAACCTCACAACTGTCACAATAAAATAGTTATTATAATATTCTAAAAAATAAAATGCGTCTTCAGATTCATGGACACTTCGTAAAGTAACACTATTTACTACTTCATTGCCACCAAATGTTTGCATCAGGCGTAAATTGCAAGTTACAACAAAGTTTCAGATTGCTTATCAGTACCCACCAGAGCAAACTGCCATGAACAATAAATACTCAAGCATTGTTTTCCACCACACAACCAGCATGTGAAGGAGTAGCAGACACCTCATACTGACAGCTGAGATATTTGGATAATACCACAGAAAATAGTTTAGCAGCCGGCTGTTGTAGCCCAAGGTTGTCACAGGGCACTTGTGTGTGTTTTTCTTTTAATGGATTTTAAATGTGTACTCATAAGCTCGCACTAGCAGCCCTCGGGGGTAAACACAACTCACCTATCACTGTTATTGTTATTATCATTAGGCCCCAGTGTGTGACAGTCCACTTCATCCAGGTCGGCTTGTTGAGAGATTAAGCAGATGCTGGAAACAAATTGGAAAACATATTCCTCTTGGAGACAGTGTATACTGTATATGCCAGCCGAGCTATAGAGGCTCGGCACTGTCCGTCCTCATCTTTCCACTGCTCCTAGCCAGTGGGAGTGTAGCGTAAAGCTACTGCTGCACCCGGGTTAACACAAGGAGAAGGTTGGAGCCGTCAGGGGCCAGTGAGTTGTGGGAAAAACCACTTCAGGTTGTTATGATAAAGACGGCAATGAACGCTTTCTGTTTTGCGCGTAGACCATAAACATGCAGTATTAGCTCCTCGCCTCTCCCCTCAGTGTTTAGACACTTTCCACACCACTGAGGAACCTACATGCCCGATGTGGAAAGATTTTTCTTTTGGCTTATGTATGAAGTGAGGCAGAAAAGGCTACAGCGGCTCCTCCACCATCTCTTTGTGCTGGGGAGGGAGACAGCTCAGTGCTCTGGGCACATAATCAACAGTGGTGTAGACCCCCCCTGTCTGAGAGAAGTGTGTGCGGGAGCTGTGCTTCATGACATTGTGAGTACCTCAGGGAGAGTTGCTCTGGTGTAGGGGTGTGACATCTTTTTATTTGACCAGAGGCTAGTTATTTAGCTTTTCTTTCCCCCTTCAATGCAGCTTTAACTGTTATTACGATTTAATTTGTAACTTTAATCAGTATGCCATCCTTTGTGTGTTATTTGTTAGGTGATCATTTTTCTGATATTGGTTCTCAGAAGCGTGCCTTACGCTGAGCTGTTTGTGTTATTGTGCTGTGTGATGATAACTATATCACGACTGAGGCTCTATGCTGTAGCTCTAAGCCTTATTGAAGGGGTAAAAAGAGTTCAAACGCAGTAAAACATACTCAGACACATGGATACACGCCACTCGCATACCAATGTTCGCATAATGAGCTTTGTGTTGCAAATTCCCTTCAGCATTCAAGGAAATAAACAGACAATTTGCGGCTCCTTGAGGGCCATAACATCGTGTTTCTGAAGCATCATTGAGAAAAAAAGGCTCATTGCTTTTGTCGGTGCCCTTTCCCACATTTGTGTATAAATGCACAATGCACATCTTTTCAATCAGTTCATATGAATGGTTCTGCGTGGATGTTTTAGATTATGCTTGCATCGTCAATGCAGCAGGCAATAAAAACATTTAACATATGAGAAGATAAATCTCGGTGGAGACAAATTGTTGAGAGTCCAACGTGTGAGTTTAATTAGAGACCAGGAGGCAGTGTGAAAAGAAAATAACTAATACAATGTTACTATGTCTGACACGGATTACTGTGATGACCTTTAGATACTAGGGCTCTCGTCAAAGAAAATGTTGGTTTACACATGTTTACCCATTCAGTCAATCGATTGGTAGAAAACACTTAAGACGACCAAATATAGTAAATATGGGAATTCTGATCTATTCCCTCTCTATGAGATGCTCAGGTCAGCTTTTTTAATACCTCCACCCACCTAACCCAACTTTATCTATTCTGGTAGCGCACTTGTTTTACTTGATTACATTTTTTTCTAGTTTTTCCTTCTGCGTTCTTTTACTGCCTTTTCCTCCTTAACCAAAATAAAAACACCTTATCTGAACCAGCCTCATTAATCCTGGTCTGTAATCCCTTCACATGGGCTCCTCCGCCGATCTCTCCACCTGCACTTCATACCCTCGTCGGAATAGTTTGTCCTCGTTTCACTCTTAGTTGGGGCTTTGTTTTTATCCCGTGATCATTTGGGTTTGCCTTGTCTGAAAAAAACATGTATAAAGATGAATTTACTCATGCTTCGGTTAACTGAAAGTCCCTTGAGACGCATCCCACCTTGGTGGAAAAACTTCCAAACAAGCACCACTGACCGGAAGGTTTGATCGAATCCTGACTTCCTTGTAAAGCTCCTCTCTCTGCGGAGTACTCTGCTGCTGCAGCAGCAAAGAGCAACAATACGTTGTTACAAGCATTGTTCCTGGAATCACATCCCAGCTGAACTGTCTGCACACGGAGCAAGTCTCCAATACCTTTCCTTTTCAGGTCAAGAGAAGAAACACAGTGACACAGCCTTCAAGACACATCCCCATGACACGTTCCCAGCCACACAGTCTCCCTTCCCTTTGTGGTGCAGTTTAGGATCGTTGTTACTTTTCATGGAATACACTTTTAGATTGAGCACACCCATGTAGACCATTGTAACACCTTCCTATGCACATGGGCACTCTACTTTAATTGGAGTTGATCCCATGTACAGCGTCCTGCTCCTCTAAATACTCAGCAGAGCACCACATGTGTGTTAATCCACTGCTAAAAATAGTCCCCAAACAAAGGCACTATTTACTTGGGTTTCGGTAATGTTTGCTAAGAACTACAGTGCCCATCTGTTTATTGGGCAATTGTTTAGCTTTAAAAAAGCTACACCATTAGTGGGAAACAAACGGGCCTGCACTTGAATACCACAGAAAATCACTGAGACGCATCTCAAATTTCAAACTGGAATAATGAGCACATTAATCGAGCGACTGTGCCAACACTAAAAGCTCTGTGTTGTAGATAGCCACATAACTTAATATTCCAGGATATGATATTATGGGTTATTCAGAAGAATAAAAAAGAGAAAGGGGTTCACCGGAGTCAGTTTGCCACAGTATACCAGAGACAAGTCATTCAGTGTGTGTTTATACTTTGTAAAATTATCTGTAGGAAACTTCAAGTGAAAGAGTTTGAGATCTCACTGCCATCTACTATTTTATTTGGTTAACCTCCAGTCAGCCCCCGCTGGATTATGAAGTCTAATAAATACAATGTCATGTTTTGTTTAGTGAGTCAGGCAAGCGTTCAACTTTCCATTGAGGCAGCGGAGCATAAAGCAGACGTACAATAGGTAAACATTCGCTGGTCATGTGAACGGAGCAGCAGCAGCAATGAGAGTCACTTCTGTCAACTTTCTCAGACGTTACTCCTTCAGATCCAGAACAGCAACAAGCTCTCTCAGCCAATAATAGCTGTGGATGTTTTTACATTTCTCTCTGAGCTCTCACTGTGGATCAAGTTGTCTTTGATGCTAAAATCCAAGCAATACTGTTTAGGCCCTTTTAATTAAAAAAGACTGAATGTTGCATGTGCTGGAAATGACATGCAAGGTCTAGTAAACATTTTGACACACTGGGATTTGTTTGCTTTGTGTCTCATTATTTATAAAACGGTTTGCTGATGGAGGTGTCGGTGTGTTTTACTTCTCCTTGTAGCGTTGTAATATTTATCCTATTCAGTGATTCCAATACAATAAATATGATAACAAAAACAAAGGTGTTGAGCCCATTAAAATACACTTTACTGGAGCACTGCCGTCTTTATTTAAGTGTGTTGCTCATTCAGGTGTACTTTGTAAACTCAGAAACTTGAGTCAACAATGTTGAACAAAGGAGCAACGTTAAAAGTTGCATTCATCTCTTTTATAATTATTGTCTGGTATTAGTTATCCACAAAAAGAACTACAGTGCAAATGTACGAGATGTTGGTCAGTTGGTTAACCAACATTGTGCGAGTAAAGGCATCAAACCTGTCCAACATGATCTCACAGAGATACGTGAAATGGCTGTCACATGTTTTATGGACACAATGGAAATGATGCCAATGTAAAGTCCATCAGGACCCTTCTTCATGGTATGAATTCCCAGATTCAACAGAAATGTATTGTAATCAAAGTCCATTTAAGAAGTTTGGTGTATGTGTGTGTGTTGATGGGCAGAAATAATAAGCCAAATTAGAAGTTTACGTAACAAATGTTGTTATTTTAATCCAAACTATCATTTTGTTGGTCTAAACACAGTCTGTGCCACCACCATGTAATGTGCTGTAGAGATGTTATGGTCATTTAACGTATTTCCATTGCTATAACGATATTCTATTCAATTTGTATTCACCACAGCGCAATGGGTGGTGTAGTTATCCCATAAGTACGAGTTCCAGGATCACAAGATACATCTTAGGGTCGCAACATGATTAATACTTAAGGATGTGTATTGCCTATTAAATGTCATTTAATAATTTTCATTCAAAATCATTTACTTCATTCATTCATCTTCAACGTGTTTTTCCATCATATTTACATAATATTCTCCATTTGAACCCAATTTCAGCCCTTGGGGAAGTCGAGGACGCAGTTCCTCTCTCAAGTGAAGCGAAGAATAACGACACACTTGGAGCACCTGCGCCTCACTATGTCTTACAAGCCCACATTTTACATCTTCCCTTCTCGTGGTACCGTAGTCTGAGTCCCTGAATGAATCAGGTGGCACAAAGCTGTGGCTTTTCTTCTTCAGGGCATCAGCTTGTGGAGGTTTTAGCTTTATCATGTTGTACTCCTTGACCCATCTGTGAGAGCTATACTATCCAGATAATATGGTACACTTAAAACATATCTGAAATTACATAATGTTATTGAAAGTTGTAAACATAGTCTCAGAGTAGCTGAGACCTTTTACAAAAAATGAGGGACATTTGCATACATATTGAACAATTAATCAACTTTGGGTGCCTTCAGATCATTACCATCCCAGTGTCACATGTCCATGGAAAAGGAAGTGCAAACTAGATTTTGTGGTGATGTGATATAATAACTTTTAGTAGAATTGAGATAAAGTAATTGTTGCCATGTGACAAATTAAATATGTCATTCCACTAGGTAAGAATCACACAAAGAGTCAATCAACTGTATCATCCTATCAGCTCGAGGCAGCTCTGACTGAATGGCTGCCCACTGTTCTGTCGTAATTAACATATTGTAAACATGCACATAAATGGAATGTACAAGTTGTCCTGTGTAATTTGGGATCTTAAAACCATTTAAAATCTGTTGTGTAATTTCTAAAAACAAAAACAAAACAGAACAATCCTTCATTTCTTTGATAAAGAATTGCAATTTTGACATCAACAGCTTCCTGTCACATTACATCTCAGTGTGTCAGCACGATGTGGTTCACTGCAAGGCACCACATCGGGTTATGCAAGGTCATTTTAGGGTCCTCGTAAGCAAGCACCAGACAGAGTTCCGGTTACCTTATTTCCCAAATTACTGAACACAGCAGCCGCGACACAGCACGGCCGGGATCAATTCCCCAATTCAATTAGGCTGAAAACTGAAACGGCTGTGGTTGAACAGATCAGCTGCATAAGGCACTTCCAATTTAATATTTTTATTCTATCGATAATTTTGAGTTTTTCCGAGTTGCCTGTAGTCATGCTTTCAATCAATTGTCAAGGTGAATTTTAAGTGAGCTTTTCAGATATTGCAATGCTCATGCAATACTTCAAAATGTGCATTAATATATACGAGTGGAAACATGACTATATTGAGAGGGCTGGTGATCTTCAAGATGTTCCATGAATTGTTGTTGTGCCCCTTTGTTTTTGTTGTCTTTCTTACTTTGTGTTAAACCCACAGATGTTTATAAGTTAATGTACTTTCCCTTGTTTTGTAATCACTTCTTCATGTGAGAACAAAATTATGAATCAAAAGCATCTACGCTTTTTCCTGGCTTGTTCATCTAAATAGAAAAACCTCCATAAGTAGTTGAGCTCTGGTCTTTATCATGAAACAACACAAAGAAAATGCACTGGGAACTTAAGAAAACAACGAGAAAGTGTAAATCGGCTGAGTGTGTCTGTAAAGCAAAGTGGTGCTTTAAACTACAAGGTAACACTCGCTCTCGGTCGTGTTATTAGCGCAATGATGTGATTCGTTTTACAGGTTTTCGCTCATAAACAAAAGACTTGGACCAACTAAAATGCTGTGGTGTTGAGATGAAAGTTGAATGATGAAATACAAATAAAACGATTGCCATTAATCCTGCGGGGTGCATGAATGACATAGAAATCCATCCATTTAGAGACATTTCTCTCTGAACCACACATGTGAACCTCATGCTGGCGCGAGATGGAAATTTAGAGGATTGCAAACGATTGTGAGGATTTGTCATCTAGAAACTATAAATATCTGGAAAAAAGTTGTTCCAATGCATCTCGATTACAGACAGATTACAGAAAGATCTTCATCCGGCTTGATGTGATTTAATTGACGAACGCTCTGGCGTAACCGAAGCACATTTATATCCGCTGAAATAAAAGCTTTCGATGAAAGCACTTTAACCCCATACCTTCAAACCAAGAAACCCCATAGAAGCATCTCTATTGTCTCACTAATGATGTCAATAAATCACCAGATTACTGAGTGCAATGCAGCTGTCTGTGTATTCGTACTGTCACCCTGCAGACGCTCTCTGAGAAGTGCTGGCGTATCCATCTTCCTCTGCCTGTCTGGAGATGATAGGCGTCTGTGTGGCTGCCAGGAGTTATATTCTTGGTGCACTCAACCACTTACTTAAGCTGACTGAATAATAAGGATGATACTAATGTAAGTAATTATCATGAATAATTCAGACTCTGACCTCATATTATTCAACCGCTGTAAATGATTCACATGTCAGGTGGCAAATCAAAGTCCACGTGAAAATAGAAAAATTATCAGATGTTTTATTCATTGCAGGTCCACATATAGAAACATTCGATGACCCAGAGAGGATTTTCTTTTGCGCTTTTTCAGCGACAGCCTGCTGCACATTCACACAACTAATGTGCTTCCACACTTGGTAGCTCTCCAGTACATCAACAACCGATGCACTGCACAGTGACAGAGCAACTAAACCAGAGCTGAAAGGGCTTCAGCTCTCTGATCCGAGACGCTTTCTGGAGGAGTGTTGCCTGCAAACCAACCAGTAGATTCTCCTCACAGAAGCAGATGCTCTCCACTGGGATTAGAATTAATCGTATGGATGGCATGCCTGGGATGCATTTGTACTTACGTCCTCTCTCGAAAACTATGGAAAACACTGAGGTCATGTCTACTAAATCTTGCAAGATGCAAAATGATCTTTGAACATAAAGCATTTAACAAGTGGTGATTCACAATAATAAAAATCCAGGAGGGATTTTTTTTCTCTAACCACAACCATATGGGGACTTTAAAGGGCCTTGTCTCAAACAAAGCATTTGTTTATGAGCCTTAGAGGAAGGATAATGACTTCAGAGATTAGATAAAAGACAATAGGTCAGAAGCCAAAAAGTAATCTTTTGCATAATTTATTCCACACAATTTGAATGAACTAGATCAGTTCGTAGTTAAAGCGTTAGTTCACCCAACGTATGAAGAAACATAGTATCTCATATACTCCTGCTGATTCTTTTGAAGACTTGGTATTATTAAAAAAATGTCTTTATCGCCAATCAGTGTACTTAATTACCTGGATAATTCACAGAACACATGTTTTTTTTATAGACTAGAAAGTAGTTTCCAAAATTTGCCAGAATCAAAATAACAAACTAAATGAAAGCTGCTTGGCTATACACAGCGATAAAAATATGAGATAATTTCCAATGGAAAATTATGTTTAGTGAGGTAAATAATGGTACAGTATGATAAGGTTATTAAACCAAGCTTTAAAGTTAACATCAGGCGCTCTACTCCCCCGTCCAGCAGCCTGACCACCGCATATTTACTTTCTGCCTCGCCACAAAGACTACTTCTTCGTTGGTACTGAACGTTGTCGATCGACTTCAATTGTGAGGCGCATAATCGTCCAATGTGCTACGCAATATTCAGCAACAATTCTTTTGCAAGAAGGTTGTTCAAATCAATGATGTTAATGTGGAAGTCTGTTTCTGGACAGAGATCATAAATGTACATTTCCAATGCTAGAATTTCATTCACCTCCATTGAATTGGCGGAAGAACAAATGCCACTGTTACTCAACTGTGTGAATGTTTTGATACAACCATAAGCAAGTGAAATAAATTGTTTGTGTGTGTAATTTGACATACTGTGATATGGTGTTGTGAGTTACACAAAATGACACGTGTGTCGGCGTGTGATGAAAAGACCAAACACAAGCCAGCTGCCCAAGAAGAAACACACAACATGATCCTGGCCTTATCAGATGCCATCCAACATATCCCATAACACCAAGATGATATCAGCCATGTTTTACGTGTAAGAGTGTGTGTCATATGTCCACCACGGGGTCTGTAGTTGACCTTCAACAGCAGCCTGGGCGGTGAATTCAGGGTGTCATTAGCGTACGTGGCGATGACGGGATACGCACGCCCGGAGGTGCTTCATTGAGTTGGTACCCGGGCAGAGACCTTCCTCAGCCCCAGACTTTTATCTACTCCCTCCATCTTGGAAGTGCTGCTGATTTATTTTCCCTTGTGATGTTTCTCACACACATCACATCTCTCCCCCCTCCTCCACACTTGGTGAGTAAATAGACACCCAGCCCTCTGCCTCCCCTTTCCTCAGTGGAAAGTGATGACAGATTGTGGCTTCTCCTCCCTCCCTCGCTTATGTTAAGTTATTAGGAGAGCATGCTTTTGTCAGATCTTGTCAGTTGGTTTCCACTAGGTGTTGTGCATTTTAGAAATAGGAAATGTGTATATTTGGTCATAACTTCGCAGGAAATGACGTGTTATCAACGTGTTGTTTACAATATGAATTTCAACAGTCAATTTCAGACTGACTTGTTACTGTGTTACAGAGAACATCATTTCATGCTATGTTTTCATCTCTTTCACTCTAGTACGGGGGGGGGGGGAGGTAGATATGACAAGAAATAAGAGGTTCATAATCATCACGTCTATTCTTATACTTTGGTTGGTGACGTAAATAGTGTTCTTGTGGAACCATATTATTAAATCACATCTATAGTTCAGATTTAGCTTCAAATAAAAGCGACAAAGATTCATCGTCATATTGTGGCTCACCATGTGGACCTCACTGCAATCCATGGCTGATATTGAGTGTACAGTACAGTATCTACAGCGCTAATGTTGTGTGCCAGGAGGACAACAGAGCAGCGAGGGTCTGGTGTTGTCATTAATACTTGATGGCAGGCTGAAACGCCACTCACTGTGTGTAGCAGCCTCTGGCCTCACAATTACAGAAGACTCTTACAGACACCCGGGCTCGGGTTAGTGGACAATTAGGGGCCTCTCCATCTGATAGCGTTACAAGCCACAGGTCACTACTGACGACTACCCCGGCCACTAAACACAGGAGGAAGGACAACCTCTTAAGAGGTGAAAATGAGGAGGTTACTGTGAGAGTTTAATAAGAATAAAAACACAATCTCCCTCTTATAAACTCATAGCTGAATTTACAAGTCGTGAAATGCAGAATTGTTGAAGTCATGCGTTTTGCCACTTCGGTCTTAGTTAGTCTGGTGTGACCAGTAGTCGATGATAACTAATGCATTAAACTCCAGATAGATGCTGTCTTCATGGCCATTGTTCTACTTGTGCTCCTCTTACACAGTTTTCTAGCGAGTCACAGATGCACATGATGTCTTCAAATCAACGTATTAAAGATAAATTAAGGCAAATCCAATTCCTGTATTTGCCACTTGTGGTCACAGTGGACCCTGATGCTGGCAACATCTGCATATAGCTGCTAAAGGTGGACGCTTAAAACGGTAAATGGTAAACAAAGAATACTTTTCTTATATTTAAAATGTCTGAATAAATCAAACCTGCTATTGTAGCTCCATGAATAGTGTTATGCAAAGAGCAGAGTGAAGTTGAAATGAATTAACAAACATGCTCAGATTGAAGGCTGTGCGGTAAAGGGAGTAAAGAGCTGGGAGCTTTGTGGTGTTGCAGGACCTTTTGGAGCAGGAATAATGAGTAAACGCACATGAGAAGAGGCAAATGAATGTCTCATGGTAAAAGTTTCCTGGAGCATTTTCTCCAAAAATAACCTTTAGTCATGAGTAGCAAAAAAGTATTTGGAGAGAAGCTACTCCTGCACATCTGAATTGAATGCAACCTCTTTCAATGTTACAATGCATTCAAATGCTCAAGAAAAAAGGCTCTGATGATGAATGTCTGGCTTTTTATAAATAAAAAAGGTGTCATAGGTGTGGAGTCTGTATGAAGCAATACACACAATGTTAACTTTGCAATAAAGGGGTTTCAAAGCTCAAACTGATGTGAACAACTCAGGTTATGTGCATTTATATAATAATCCTATAAATAAGGATTTTTATACCATGTTATCTGGCTTTAGGGTTTAATCGTTTTAGAATATATTATTAAAATACAGCTAGAGGACTGCACCTGTTAAGTTTATAAATAATATGCCATTCTATGGTATTTCCTCTATCTATGCTTTGATTATAGCATATCATATTGTGTGAAGCATGTTTTCTGTCTTCAGTGGTAAGTGTACTTTGTTTGAGTATTTACATTTATATGTGCACTTTTTATACATGTTGACAGGTGCATCAGGTTCCACATGTAGGCGCTACTGTGACTTCAGATTTGACACAAAACAATAAACAATAACAATGTGTTTTTATTTGTAAGGCAGTATTTTACATCGCAGTAATGCTAATTCTAATTGTTTGAATATATTGAGGAAAGGATATATCTGATTGAAGCATTTGGGAATGTGTACCAAATTCCACCTGTTAATGATTATCCTCCATCTGTATTACTCATAGCAATATAATGATTACATGTTTATGGTATCTGCTACAATATAATGGTTACATGTTTGTGGTACCTACAATGTTCATATTCGTGTTTAGACTTGATGTGACGTGCCAACGGCTGTCTAGCAGCGTGGTTCATGCGGGTCATGAATCTGGCCTCAAATTAATATCACAAACCGAATAGACACGAATTATCAACTTTTTTTTTAGTTTGCAATCAAATCAGAGCCAAAGTTCCGAGACATGATCCGTGTCTTACCTATGGTGGTGATCACAGTTATGGCGAAGTAAAACGAGCCGGCAAATTCCCACTGCACCCCGGCTTTGTGCGGCTTCAGGTCCAGCACCACCTTCTCCAGCTTCTCAAAGTCCTCCGGGGACAGGTTGAAGGTCTCCAGCAGCTTCGCTTTCTTCAGGTCCTGGTCGGTCCTCTGGGTCGTCTCCTCCCGGGATTCCAGCGCGTCGAAGATCGCGGCGCCGACTATCAGATAGGTGAAGGTGCAGATGATGAGGGCGAGGGTCCTCACGTTTTGCCTCTTCATGGTGGTGTGGTGCGCGTCAGGGGGACGGGCGGAGTGTGAGCGCGGGTCTGGAGGACGGGGAGCTCGGCTGGCTCATGGCTGAGCTGCTCTGACGGAGCAGAGAGGCTCTCTGATGACTTTATGAGCCGGGGAGCTGTTCATTCAGCACCACGCCTACCTTCCTCGTCCCCCCCCCCCCCTCCCCTCCGTGGCGGAGTCATCCTCCCCCACACACACACACACAAACAAACACACACACACACACACGTCCACACACACATACAGCATTTGGGTTGTTACGAAGTACATTTACTCAAATTTGGAGGCACTTGAGTATTTAAATGTTACGCCATACTTAATACGTCTACTTCTACTAATCTGAATACTTCCACCATCCACCACTATCGGAACTAAGTGCACATTATCATTTTGTGAGATTATGTATTCTTAGTTCAGCAGAGGTGGGGGTGGGTGCATGAGTGTAAACATCCCTTACGACTTCTCAGTATCAGCATGCTAGCAAACTGTTGTAAAGCCCTTAGAATATAATTCCTAGATCATTCTTTAAAAAACTCAATTCCTGAACATATTATACAAATACTGTATCAACAAATACCGTATCAACAAATACCTGATCAACAAATACCTGATCAACAAAATAAATGATTAGCCAATAACAATGCAATTAAAACAATTAAAAATGTATTATTGATATTACTTATTATATTTGTTAAACCCTCGGTAACAATCTTAAGTTATATTAGTACTTATATATGTCTTATATAGACTCTAGTGCATATGTACTGTATTATATATATATATATATATATATATATATATATATATATATATATATATATATATATATATATATATACATCAATGAATCGTTTACAGTTTACACCATTTTCATTCCAAATATTCAAATGTGAGGATTATGTTCCCTTGTTTTATACAATTGTTCATGAATACAAAATGTTTTATTCAATTAAAGTGCATTTTTAGTCACCTTAAGCTATGCAATGATTATGTATGTATATCTTCTGACTAAAACTTGGCCATAACTTATCACATGTCCGGGAGGTCAATTCTCAAGGGATATACCATAAACATAAAGTAAAATAATATGAATACCTGTGTGAAGTCTGACTAAAGCAGCTTTGTTTTGGTCACCACTGAGATACTTTAGCACAGCAGCGGGGGGTAAAAACCCCTGATATTCATTCACATACACTGCAGGGAGAAGTTTTTTGTTTTTTAAATAAAAAAGAAAACGTCTCCATCTTTGAAGGATGCTCTCAACATGACTCACCACTAAATGTATACAGAACCCAGCTGTTACTTTTGGCTGCAGGGAACTCTCAAACGTTCCCTCTTTCAACTGATCTTTCCCCTGGTTTCAAAACCAGGAGAAAACTTGAGAGTGAAAAAACTCAAACCCATATTGTATGTTTATGTGTGTTGTATGAGTGGCGTGAACCTCATGTGTGTTTAAACTAAAAGAGGAACACATGGTGATGACCATTTGATGCAGAGAGACAATATTTTAAGTGCAAGTCCAAATGTTAAGACCTTCAGTGACACTGGTTTCCCTGATGTGTTGCATGTCAGTAGAAGACACTGTTTGACCAAGACACTTAAGTTAATCTCAAGAATATATATTTTTTCTTTATTATTGCAGATGTATCCTTCCAAATAAATTATTTATTTTGCACGAGTCATTGACATTATTATATATATATATATTATTTCCATAGCTTTGCTCTACTGTCTTTTCATGAGTGTTTTTTTTTTTTTTTTAAATATACTACTTTAGAGTATTTTCATCTAGTATTACACACATCCATACTAACATCAAATTCATAACTTATTACTTTTGCACAACACCTCACCTGCTCCATCCTTGACTGATAGATCCTGGCCAATCTCTTCAATCGTTCCACACTGTGAGCCAGGACACAAATAGCTCTAGCTTCAATAACCAGGTCAGTCAAGTTGACTGGGACTGAGCCCGGATAAATCCTCCGCTCACTAACGGGAGTGCTGCAGGCCTCGGCCAGATCAATACATCAATTAATCCATGACACTTTGATCAAAAATATGGTCTTTCATAAACCCCTAGAAATGCCTATTGATTGTATACAGTATATATATATATATATATATATATATATATATATATATATATATATATATATATATATATATATATATATAATTAACATGTGTATACATATATATATATATATATATATATATATATATATATATATATATACATGTAAATTAGGGAATCAAATAGGGTATAATTAGGAGAACTAGTATTAATTATACATTTGTTTTTACAGGAAAAGACTGGTTATTTTAATTATTTGGGATTTAATCATCAATTCCTATGGCTTAGGTTCCTTTTTGCTACCTTTAATAAAAAAAATGACTCAGTAATTTCCTGGATACTACATTTTTTATAAAATAATACTCAGACAGACACAGGTGCATTTATCAGGTGGTATTTTCAGCTGTGAATTAACACATTTGGTGCTGGAGAAAGTATTCAGCAGGATATGTGAGATACACTTCAAATTAACTACAGTACCCATGTTTATCATAATGCATGAATAGTGCAACATGGGTGTGTTTGAATAGTTTTGGACAACAATAAAGCTCTATGGTACAGATAAATAAGAATAAAGGCTTGAGATACAAAGGCAATATTTTTTTGTAAAATCAACTTTTGGTTATAACAAGAAACCTTCAATTTAATGTCTACAGTTCCAGTGGGGACACCATAAACACTTTTAATCTCATGATGAACAAGGCACCCACTTTATAAGAATGTAATATATTTTGCAGTTTGTTTTTATTAGTGTGTGAACATGAATAGAAACCAAATCCATCTGAGACTTTGGCTCCATGGAAATCCTCAAGTGACCGTTCATTGAGGCCAAACCAGGACCCACGTCTGTGTTACTTGAGTCGGCCCTTCGTCTGCAGAGCATCAGCTACAAGCCGGTCAGTTCGTTGAGTATCCTCCGCTGTGTAATCACTATTACATCCTCACGAGCGTGCAGCCAGTGGACCATCAGACCAAATTTTCCAGTGGCAGGTTCATTCCCCCGGCGGTGTGAGCTGGGGATCGAGCCGAGACCCTCGTTACTGCGATGTGGGAGACCCGGGTAAGTCCCCGCTGAAGTCAAAGCTTTGATGTACTTTGAACCTAGTGGGTCTTCAGATTGGAAACCTCAAAAAAGTACACTGCTGCATAACTACTTTCCAATAGGGACTATCCCCTGAGGAGAAAATACAATTAAGGAGGTTAGATATTGATGTTATTGTTGTTTTATTCATGTGACGTGGATTTAAAATAGGTGTCTGAAAACTAGACGTTCATTTTCAAAGAGGTCATCTTCAGAGTGCTGTGGAGATATTTTACACCTCATGTGACACTGCAAAGATGTATTTACCTGTTATTAAAGTAAATTCCTTTGCAATATTCATAGTCGAGAAGATGGAAAAACCCAGCAGACGTAATAATTGTCATTCTATTTGTTGTGCATCTCTAAACTACGGTTGTTGCTGTGATTCATTGCCTCTCATATGAACAGGCCCCCTCGGTGGTATGACGCACGCTTCTGAAATGTGTCCTCTGTGACATGCAAAGACAGTCATGGAATAGGAGGAGAGAAACAATAGACACAGGCAGGTCACCAGGCACCATGTGGGACTCTAACTGGAAGAACACGTCAAAATACGTCCTCAAATAATATGTACCAAAAATATTTTCCCCTGCAAAATAATTCTACATCTTTGAACATTTCCCTGACAATTGTTCACTCCTATTGTGTCACGAATGTCCCGTTTACACATTCCCAGTTCACTTTGACCAGTATAGCAAACTGAAAGTAAAACCCATACTTGTAGACACAATGCACATTGATCTTGAGACCACCCAGGAAGAAATAGCTCCAACATATCCAGTATGCACATGCACACACACAGACATATCCAACGTACACACACACTCCCACATGGTCTCATGTCATGTCTTGCACCGTTGGCAGGGCTCAGGATGTTTAAGGCTGACTAAACATTACTGGAGAGCACATTACATAAAGCTATGAGGACATCATTAAGGCAATTCCAGGGAGACAGGGGTCACCCCCCCCCCTCACCCTCACCCTCTGCATCCTCAGAGGGGTGCCCTTCAGCTGCTTACATCTCATTATATAGGTTCAATGTGGCCTGCAGATTCCTGCTGACATTCAATTAAATACATTAATTTCCACATTATTTGCCTCTGTGACTCTGCCGCTGCTCCTGCTGTCGTTTGACAATTATTCCAAACATCCTTCCAATTAGTGGTGAATCTGTTTCTTTGCTTCGGCATCCCAGTGAGTGTGATGCACCTGCTTCTCAGGGTGAGAGGATGGCAGACAGTGATATTATGGGGAAAGTAAGACAGTGATTTGACACGTTGCTTTGGGTTCATGTGTAAGATCTTTGGAAATGTTGATACAGTTGAGTTGTGCCACTTGACCATGTGACTGTGGGTCAAACCTACAATTAGTATGCATGAAATTGATTATCTATAACTTAGATGTTACAGATACATTTCGGTCCAATTAGGGAAACTATGGATGGCTAACACCATAGGATCACAATCCTGAGTTTAGACTGTGATGTTCTGTATCCTAACAGTAACAAAATGTATTTACAGTAATAATAGTGATGAGTCATTTTTTTTATAAAGGTAAAATACAATAAAGTTGTCAAATATTCATTTAATTCTAATGGGACATGTGGATGGATAGATATCAATAGAGCTATTGTCAAATAAGCAATTGTCTATTTCAAATTAAAAGAAAGCAATGCCCATTCTTAGAATAAGACTGAGCGTCACTACCAAGATGGTGACGGCCAGAGCTTCACAACTGCTTCTCAGAAACCTGTGTGTCATGTTACAGAAACTACGTCCATATTTCACAACAGCACACCAAGCTGATGTAGCATTTAGCCTCAAGCACCTCTGAGCCGCCTCGCAGATCTAACACTGTAGCTGGAGACTCTTTCTACTATATCCACTGCTTTTCCCACCAGTATATCACAATATTACTAAAAAATAAAAATTGTAGTATGATTTTTATTTCTTTTGTTGGTGTTGATTAACAATCCAATACCCACAGATATATTGCTATTATGAAATGAGACAAAGAAAATGAGTCATTTTACAATTGAGTGCACTCCTCTGCTCCTCCATGGACACATTTGTTCCATATAGTGAGAATAATCCATCTACTTGTGACCTGTCATCCACAGTCTGTCTCAGTCTCTGTCATCCCTGCTGCCTTCAATAACGCCATCCCCTCTAATGAACACTGTCACATGGCTGTTGTGATATTACATAACACGTGTCCTTCTATATGAATATTTCAGCAGTGATTACTCGCCCTTCATCATACCTAAAGTGAGAGAGGTCACGGATCAATGGTCGCCGTTGACAGTTTGATCTCCAGCCCAACTTTACTGCTCCTGACTGCTTAGGCTACATGCAGAGTTCGTATGTATATGATGGTTTGGAAAGGAAAAGTTATACGTGTTGAAAGTAGATATTATTCTAAATTATTTATATGTTTCATATATGTGAATCCAGTATCTTTTCAGCTTTTTGACTCTATTCTCTAATATCTCTCTATATTCTCTAATAGTCTAATATAGCTAACGCTAATAAGAAAACATGTTGATTTAGGGGCCCTCCTGTAATATTGATGTTTGCAAATGATTATGTGTTCATCTTGTGAGAAGTCAATGAAGTGAAAACACTCCTCTAAGCGAGTTATCATCTCCGTCCTACTGTTTCTTCCCATTACAGATGCAGTGCTATCAAAATAACTTGTTTGAATTCTGTTATTAATTTTTTGTTGATATGGCTGTTCGGTTTTATCTTGTTTTATGCCAAATATGCCAGAAGAAATACAAATATAATATATTATATATATATATATATATATATATATATATATATATATATAATATCTATCTAATATCTATCTAATATATATATATATAATATCTATCTAATATATATATATATATATATATAATATCATATATTTGTATTTCTTCTGGCATATATATATATATATATATATATATAAAAATTAACAACTTTTTTCAAAAGAAATAAAGAAGCTTTTAAAGTAATAATAAAAAGTTAAAAAAAAAAAATGTCATGCAGCCCACTCTCCATCCAACAGAAAAACAAACCTGTCACACACACTTAATTTTTCCAAAAAATGTGAAATGTAATATTGAGTCACGCTGCAGCTAATCGGCGATCTAGACCCATCCAAGTTGAATATGCTTCTTAATTTCGTAAAAGTTAACTATAGCCAAAAGGATTCAGTATATTGAGGTACTAATACTAGATTTAGTAGAAGTATAACAAATAACAAAATATGTGGAGGGTGTAGTGGTGTATGAATGTGCCAAACTTTGAGTTTTTTGGGGGGTGAGAAACATATCTTTTCACTTGTTTTAAGAATTATATATAATGTTTCTCCTTTCAATAGCAGTTTGGTTTGGTTTCAAGCAACACAATTACTCTGTTTGAAGGGATGGAAGCAGTGGGCTTGAACCAAACACAGGATGAGAACCAAGAAGACTGAAGAAAACAGGAACAAGAAAACAAAAAAGATTGGTCATTCCTCCTGATCAGGGTTGGCAGGCCGCATGATAGAATTTAATTCCAGCCTGAACATGTTTGCAGAAGCAGACGCTGACCACAGCTCCTCCATGGATATTACTCTATGTGGAGAGATGTGGGCAGCACGGTCTGCCCACAGTGTGTCCCACACTGTCACTGCACAGGGATGAGCTGTCTTGCACAAAATAGATAGAAAGATAAAAATAGATATAAAGATAAAATACAATAGAGGCGGGCTTAGTTTTATTCTGTCTTGGAATAGTATATATGTATCATATACACCCTACACAATATGCAACTCAAAGAATATTCAAACCAAACAACTGCTATAATATCACTTGACCAGTGTGCAGGTTTGACCTTTACATACTTTACATAACAAAACATATCCTGATTGTTGGAAAGGAAACTAACCCCTTTGTTGTTGACATGTGTTTCAGGACAACCACATTTGTGTTTCATCAAAGGTTTAAAAGTAGCTCGCACTCCCTCCATTTTTTATTAACCCCGGATAGACAGATAAATAGATAGACAAACATATAGATGGATAGATATATAGATACCAAGGAGCTGGTGGTGGACTCCTCCGGTACCGGTGAGCATCCGGGGAATAGACATTGAGATCGACAAATCTTACAAGTACCTGGGTGTTCACTTAAACAACAAACTGGACTGGTCTGACCACATGCACTTTATAAAAAGAGAATGAGCAGACTCTTTCTGCTGAGGAGACTGAGGTCTTTCGGGGTGCAGGGAGCACACCTAAAGACCTTCTTCGACTCTGTGGTGGCATCAGCCATCTTCTATGGAGTGGTCTTCTGGTGCAGCGGCATCAGTGCAGCTGACAGGAGGAGACTGGACAAGCTGATAAAGAAGGCCAGCAGTGTGCTGGGGCGTCCTCTGGACACCGTGGAGGTGGTGGGGGACAGGAGGATGAGGACGAAGCTGTCGTCCATGATGAGCCACGCCTCCCACCCCATGTAGGACGCTCTGGTAGCGCTGCACAGCTCCTTCAGTCACCGGCTGATCCATCCCCGGTGTCTGAGGGAGAGGTACCGCAAGTCCTTTCTCCCGCTGCGGTCCGGCTGCACAACCAACTGAGCTCCCAGGAGGCCCCTTGACTTTTGACATTACAACTGTCACGGCTGGATTTAGAGTGGACTCAAATGCACGACTCAGGAGACATGAAATGCTGATCAAGATGATTACTATAAATCTTATCAGGATAGAAACAAAGAACACAAGGTAACGCTGGAGGGCTTGGTTACGGAGAACACAAAACAATCGGGCACAGGACAAGTGGAAGTGAGGGAGCTAAATAGTGAGGGACTAATGAGGGGAGGGGCTGCAGGTGAGAAGGACGTGAGGACCAGGTGAAGGGAATGAGGGACTAACGAGGTGATCAGAGGCAGGTGAAGGGAGTTCGACTAACGAGATGGGAAGCAGGACTTGGAATGACATGATAGCTAGACCGGATGAAAACAACTAACAAAAAAGGAAGCTAAGGAGCTGAACCGTTACAACAACTGATTTGAACTTGGTCACTTCAGCACTTTAACTTTAACACAAATACCTTGTGCAATATCATGTGCAACACCATGTGCAATACGTTAAGTACTTTTTGTTCATATATACCTTTCTGTACATTAATATTCTACTGTTTTTTTAATGCTTATTTATATTACTTCTTTCTATTATTATTCATTTTGTATTCTCTTGTGAGCAATGCCACTGTAATCCTGCAATTTCCCCACTGAGGGACTAATAAAGGACTATCTTATAGATAGATAGAGAGACATGTAGATAGATAGATAGATAATAGATACAATCTATTGTTATAATATGTCAGTAAAATCTAAATAACATGAAACGCTTTGGCAAAAACTGATACATGACAAAGAAAGAAAAATCTAATTTTGGCACCAAACTATTCATATTCCAATTAAACTGAGAAGCAAGGAGGCATACTTTAAATACATTTTCACAACTTTGGCAAAATCCACAGCGTCTTTTTTTAACTGTCAAACGCCACCTCAGCTTATTCACAGCATCATTAGCAGGAGTAAAGTAACACAATTCACTCCCCAGTATGTTCTTTAACAGACTGATGTAGGCGTGAATAAGCTTTATTGGGACTTATTTTTCCATCATGCAGAACAGTAACTCTATAAATATATGTATAAAACATGCAGGTCAGATTTGTGCTGTTTTTAACAAATAGAATAAATATAAAACAAAACCTTTGCATCTGTCAAAACATGTGTCTTTCACTGTCACACACATCCTTATATCAAGAAGAAAAAAACAGTGAAATCACTCAGCACAAACACAGCGCTATTTTGTTTTCCTGTTGTGGGTGAGTGATTGTCTTTCTCTCTTTGAAAGGCGCTCATTATTTCAGGGGGAAAAAACAAAAGCAAATATAAGAAAGAACTTCAGCTTTACTGTAAATCCCTGCAGACAGATAGCCAGTGACAGATATGTCTGAAACGAGAGAAGCCTTCAATATAAAGTGCTGAGGATTGTGTCATGTTTAATAAATAATGCATGAGAGATTTACAAGCACCTACAGTAAATTCAATTCAATTCAATTCAGTTTATTTGTATAGCCCAGTTTCACAAATTACAAATTTGTCTCAGAGTGCTTTACAATCTGTACACATAGACATCCCTGACCCAAAACCTCACATCGGACCAGGAAAAACTCCCAAATAACCCTTCAGGGGGAAAAAAAGGGAAGAAACCTTCAGGAGAGCAACAGAGGAGGATCCCTCTCCAGGATGGACAGATGCAATAGATGTAATGTGTACAGAAGGACATATTTAGAGTTAAAATACATTCAAGGAATCTGACAGAGTTTATCAATAGTTCATATTTAGGCATATTCCACGATGGAGAGTTTGGAGACCTCCCAAGTGGAGGAGGGCGAGTCCCAGCAGGGCAGTGGCACAGCTGGCGACAGGGAGTCACGATCCAACCATCGAAGGTCCATCAGCAGATGGAATCTATGCCCTCTCATAGGGGCCGATGACCCCATGAGACGTGAAGTCAGAAGGACTCCGGGAGAAAGCAGAGTTAGTCATGTGTGATGGAGAGATGAAGATTCATCCATAGGAGAAAGAAAAGAGGAGAGAGGTGCTCAGTGCATCCTAAACATCCCCAGCAGCTATAAGCCTATACCAGCATATCCAGGGGCTGGACCAGGGCAAACCTGATTCAGCCCTGACTATAAGCTCTGTCAAAGAGGAAAGTCTTCAGTCTACTCTTGAATGTGGTGACTGTGTCTGCCTCCCGGACTGAAGGTGGAAGCTGGTTCCATAAAAGAGGAGCTTGATAACTAAAGGCTCTGGCTCCCATTTTACATTTTAAGACTCTCGAACTACAAGTAGCCCGCATTTAGTGAGCGCAGCTCTCTGGTGGGCGATACGTACTACAAGCTCTTTAAGATATGATGGTGCATCACCAATTAAGGCTTTGTAAGTTAAGAGAAGAATTTTAAAAGTGATTCTTGATTTTACAGGGAGCCAGTGCAGAGCAGCTAGTGCAGGAGTAATGTGATCTCTTTTCTTAGTTTTAGTGAGAATACGAGCTGCAGCATTCTGGATCAACTGGAGGGACCTAAGAGATTTATTAGTGCAGCCTGATAATAAGGAGTTGCAGTAATCCAGTCTCGAAGTAACGAACGAGTGAACCAATTTCTCTGCATCTTTTTGAGACAAGATGTGCCTGATCTTTGAAATATTACGTAGATGGAAGAATGCAGTCCTTGAGATTTGCTTTATGTGGGAGTTAAAGGACAAGTCCCGATCAAAGATAACGCCGAGATTCTTTACAGTGGTGTTGGATGCTAGAGTAATGCCATCTACAGAAATCACATCACCAGATAATTGATCTCTGAGGTGCTCAGGGCCGAGTAGAATTACTTCGGTTTTGTCTGAGTTTAACATCAAGAAGTTGCCGGTCATCCATGTTTTTATGTCACTAAGACATGCTTGAATTTTAGTGAGTTGGTTAGTCTCCTCTGGTTTTATCGATAGATATAGTTGAGTATCATCTGCATAACAATGAAAGTTTATAGAGCGTTTCCTGATAATATTGCCCAAAGGAAGCATGTATAAGGTAAATAGAATTGGTCCAAGCACAGAACCTTGTGGAACTCCATGACTAACGTTGGTGGTCATTGAGGCTTCATCGTTTACAAATACAAACTGAGATCGATCTGATAAATAGGATTTAAACCAACTTAGGGCGGTGCCTGAAATACCAATCGACTGCTCCAGTCTCTGTAATAGGATGTTATGGTCAATGGTGTCGAATGCAGCACTAAGGTCTAACAAGACCAGTACAGAGAGAAGTCCTTTATCTGCTGCCATTAAGAGGTCATTCGTAATCTTCACCAGTGCTGTCTCTGTGCTGTGGTGTTTTCTAAATCCTGACTGAAACTCTTCAAATAAACTATTCTGATGTAGAAAGTCACACAACTGATTTGCGACCACTTTCTCAAGGATCTTAGAGAGGAAGGGGAGGTGAGAGATTGGTCTGTAGTTAGCCAAAACCTCTGGATCCAGAGTGGGCTTCTTCAGGAGAGGTTTAATTACAGCTACTTTGAAGGAATGTGGTACGTGGCCTGTTAACAAAGACACATTAATAATATCCAAAAGAGAGCTGCCAATTAAAGGCAAAACGTCTTTAAGCAGCCTAGTCGGGATAGGGTCCAAGAGACAGGTAGACGTGTTAGAAGTAGAAACCATTAAAGATAATTGGTCACGGTTGATGGGAGAAAAGCCATCTAAATATATACCAGGACATACAGGGGTTTCCAAAGCCATTCCACTTGAGGACAGATTGGCACTGGTTAAGGGCAAGAGATTATTAATCTTGTCCCTAATAGTTAAAATCTTCTCATTGAAGAAGTTCATAAAGTCATTACTACTGAGGTCTATAGGAATACTGGGCTCCACAGAGCTGTGACTCTCTGTCAGCCTGGCTACAGTGCTAAAGAGAAACCTAGGGTTGTTCTTATTCTTCTCTATTACTGATGAGTAATATTCTGCTCTGGCATTGCGGAGGGCCTTCTTATAAGTTTTAAGACTATCTCGCCAAACTAAGCGGGATTCTTCGATTAGTTGAACGCCAAATGCTTTCAAGCTTTCGTGACGTTTGCTTTAATGTGCGGGTCTGAGGGTTATACCAGGGAGCAAACCTTCTCTTCCTCACTGTCTTCTTCTTCAGAGGGGCTATTGAGTCCAGTGTCATTCTCAGTGAGCCTGTGGCACTATCAACAAGATGATCAATCTGGGACGGACTAAAGTTAGACCAGGAGTCCTCTGTTATATTGAGACATGGTATTGAATCAAGTGCAGAATGAATCGCTTCTTTAAATTTAGCTACAGCACTGTCAGTTAGACATCTGGTGTAGAAACTTTTGACTAGCGGTGTACACTCCGGTAGTATAAACTCAAAAGTTATAAGGCTGTGGTCTGACAGAAGAGGATTCTGTGGGAAGACCTTCAAATGCTCAATGTCAACGCCATATGTAAGAACAAGATCAAGCATGTGGCCAAAGCTGTGAGTGGGTTTCTGTACTCTCTGACGAAAGCCGATCGAGTCCAACAATGAGATGAATGCAGTACCTAGGCAATCATTATCAACATCCACATGAATATTAAAATCTCCTACAATAATAACTTTATCAGTTTTAAGAACCAAACTTGATATAAATTCTGAAAATTCTGATATAAACTCTGAATATGGACCCGGTGGCCGGTACAGAATCACAAATAGAATCGGCTGTAATGTTTTCCAGGTTGGATGTGAAAGACTAAGAACAAGGCTTTCAAATGAGTCGTAATTTAATTTAGGTTTAGGATTTATTAAAAGGCTCGAGTCAAAGATGGCTGCTACTCCACCTCCTCGACCGGTGTCTCGAGGAATGTGAGTATTAACATGACTTGGAGGAGTCGACTCATTTAGGCAGACATATGCTTCATGGCGCAGCCAGGTTTCAGTTAGACAACATAAATCAATGTGAATATCTGTTATTAAATCATTTAGTAACACAGCTTTAGATGACAGAGATCTAATATTTAGGAGACCACATTTAATAGTCCTGTTTTGTTGCACTGCTGAAATAATGGTGTTAACTTGTATAAGGTTATTGTGTACGACTCCTCTTGTGTTTACTTTAGATTTATTTAATTTAAGTGGCCGTGGGACAGACACAGTCTTCACAGTCTCTATTCTAGAGTAATGGATGGGTAACTGCTTGACAAGAAGAGCAGAGAAGGGTGTTAAACTACAACTCTGCTCCGCGTTCCTGATCTGAACCCCGGATTGTCATGGATTAGGTCCGGTGATCAACGTGGTCATATTCGCAGAAATGAGACGCTCCTTCCAACGTGGGATGGACGCCGTCCCTCCTCATCAGATCAGGTTTTCCCCAGAAAGTCTTCCAGTTGTCTACGTAGCCCACCTTATTCGCTGGGCACCACTTCGACAGCCAGCGGTTGAAAGACGACATACGGCTATATAATTCGTCAGTTTTCAAATTTGGGAGAGGGCCAGAGAAAATTACGGTGTCCGACAACGTCTTGGCATAAGCACACACCGATTCCACATTCATTTTACTGACTTCCGACCTACGGGCTCATGGGGAAGACTGTCAGCTGATAAAATCTATTATTCATAAGTTGTGGCTCATTCTGGGTTCAAGCCCCTGTACTTTACATCAAATGTGGCTTTGAGGGCTTTGCATCAAGAGGATTTTAGAGCAGCAGACAGACGGAAGACTGGAGAACTGCTAAAAACTGCATCACTTGTTGCTGTCACTTGTTGCCGATAACAAAAAGGTTCAATATTATGTGTTTGTTATGGGTCCTTTAATTAATAATGGACTTTTTCTGGAATATATGGTGAATAAATGGCAGCCTGGAACAAGCAGTGCTGAAACAAGCAGGTGCAGAATAGGCTACATACAGTATATATAAAAGAGTATATGTGCGTCATATATACTGTTGGTGTTGTTGTTTTTTAACTTTGAAGCTCCTTGAGGAAAACTGTATAGGGGCAGTATATCTTTTTCTATACTTGTTCTGGCGGCTCTATGTCCCTTACATGACACTCTTATGCAAAGCATGTCTTTTGAGGAAGTCGGGATGAAGATTTGATGAGGATAGTAAGTGCTACATGTGTAGGTCAACATTAAAGGTCACAGTGGGAAGTCCAGCTGTGTTAGGGACAGCTGTAGGGGGACACTCTGCTGAGCTATATGCAGTTCACTGAGCAAGCACAAACACACACACACACACACACACACACACACAAACACACACACACACACACACACACACACACACACACATACGCACACACAAACTGTATCCCACAGTCACTGTAACCGCAACCAGAAACAAAGACACACAAACATGCACGCACAGCTTTGTAATAACAATCCCAAAAATGGTTTATTTTCATATTCAGGCACACAAACATATATATTACAGACAGATATGCAGACACACACATTCACAGGGAGAGCAAGAGTTCACCCTGGGCAGTTTATGAGTTGAGGACAGAGCAGAGGGTCGAGGTCAGCAGTTGCATCCACATGTGATCTCCATTATCACACCACATGACACAACTGCATCTGAAGGGAACCTGGACCTCACAGAGCTGAAATATGGCTGTGTTAAAGCTGTCAGGGAACTGGAGCAGTATTATGTTATATTAATAGCACTTCAAGCTTCATGCAAATATCTCTACGGGGAATTTAGTGGTACTTTTATGGTGTCACAACATTACCATCTTGTGGATGCTTTTGTATTGCTAACTTGCTCCACAATGCTACGATGTATAATGACATGTCACCAACAAATGACAAACAAATCACATTTAGAAAGAAACAGCAGCCAAATAATATATTAATTCACATAGGATCACAAAGGAGTGGAAGACATGTAGTATACATGTGGGAAAGGTGAAATAATTAAGAATCTTTGACAAATTACCATCTGGTAAAAGTGACTCTCAGGGAAGGTTTGCACTGAAATGTTTGCTCACTTGTGGCCGACCGTTAACAGCAGAAGTAATTCACGGAAATCCCAGTGGGAATATATTGATACAAGTATATAAATACATTACATTAAATAAAGCTACACAGAACCAAGTGAATATCTATACACAGGAATCCAGGAACCAGGCAGCTTGAGAGGCTCCAGAGAGCGAGAACTCACTTTGATCTCAATTGGCAGAACTGGTCAGGAAGCTCATCTCGTTCTGAGTAACTGGCTGAGTGCGTGGAGCATGAAAACCTTTTTTTCCAGCGAAAAGCTTCGTAATCTATTTAACAGATTACGAAGCTTTAACATGAAGCTCAACAGCCAAGCTTGTTGCAGAACTATAGGCCCACGCATTACATGGAATATCACTTTCATAACAAGTGACATGAAAGAATCAAACTTCACACAAATACATGATTGTTGTGCTCTGCCCTCGATGTTGTTCATGATGACAACTTGGCGTTCAACAAAACCTGCTAAAAAATATGACTTGAAGCTCAAACTGGGTGTGAAAAAATTAAACTTTCATATTCAGTTGATATCATTTCGAAGCATCAGAGAGATTTCATTCAGGTATTTCTCTGTCAGTTAATAAAACTATTTGTTCAACCATGAATATCAAAGTAGGATAGCCAAAACTGCAAAAACTCGAGAGATAATTCTAAATGGATATATTGTAATACAACTATTAATAATGTATATGCATTTAGGCTACCTGCAATATGTGATAACACAATGTTAAATTGTACATTATAGATAAATAATAAAGAGAAAATTAACCGTTTTGATTATGATGATAGGATGATGACAATAATAATTATAATGATGATTATGATTTATTTGTGTTTTTCTAGTTATCAGTCAATCAGGGAGCTTTATAGATGGTGGATTACTGCTAGCTTGCTGTCAATATTAAACTAATCAATAAGGCTTAATGCTGTGCATTTTCCACGCTGAAGAGTTATGTATTAAATTATGTGCAGATGTGTACTGACAATTGATTCATCCGGTCTCGAGCTCAGATTGTGCTTTATTGTCTTTTTAATGCATCTCAACTGTCCAAGACTGATTTGTCTGTGAAAGCTCATCCAGAATGCAGCAGCTCGACTGGTCTTCAGCCTCCCGAAATTCACCCACACCACTCCGCTCCTCCGCTCTCTTCACTGGCTACCGGTGGCGGCCCGCATCCGCTTCAAAACATTGGTTCTGGCGTACCGTGCTCTGAACGGATCGGGCCCCGTCTACATCCAGGATGTGGTCACACCGTACACCCCGGCACGTTCGCTCCGCTCGGCAAAAGCCAACCGACTTGTGACTCCGTCACCTCGAGCTCATCACTCGAAATCCAGACTGTTTGCTGTCCTGCTCCTCAGTGGTGGAACCAGCTCCCCACTGACACCAGGACAGCAGAAAGTCTCTACATCTTCTGCCGAAAACTGAAAACGCACCTTTTCCGACTATATCTGGATTAATCACAGACTTGCACTTTAGTAGCACTTGAATGGCTCTTATTATGGTAATTTTGTAGTTTGACTATGATGAGGAAATGTTACTTTCTGTATTCTTGTTGTTCTTAGTTTGTACTCTAGGTTGAAATGCACTTATTGTAAGTCGCTTTGGATAAAAGCGTCTGCTAAATGACATGTAATGTAATGTAATGTAAAAACCGATAAGGACGTGCAGTGCACCACCCCAGTCTGACCACCAGATGGCGGCAGCATCCAGTCGCTCCACAGTACGTTTTTATTAAATTCCTGAACAGATGTTTGACTGATTTTGACGAACTCTGTTCTAATCCCGCAGCTCAGATGTTATTAACACTATTGAGGCAAAACTATGCGGGATTAAGTTGTTCTTTGTTTTCTTGATTTATATTGTAGCTCTTCTTAAGTGGATTACAGTTACTGAACAGCAGAATTCAGTGGAAAAATGACACTTGAGCCAAAATAGCAGACTGTTGAGGTCAGCTGTGCTTTTTTAAATCTCTCTCTCTCTCTCTCGTTTTCTCTCTCTCTCTCTCTCTCTCTCTCTCTCTCTCTCTCTCTCTCTCTCTCTCTCTCTCTCTCTCAGATCAATCGCATGTGGTTGCTGCGTAAAGTTGGAGACGTCAAGAAACAAGGCGGTGCCACGCTTGAGCAGAGGGGTCATATCCCACACAGCAGCATATGCTCCTCAACCAGGGGAAGCTGTATACTCTGCCTGCCCCTCAGTCACTCCTGGGAAACACTGGCAGGGCCTCTCAGCGGTCAGCAGCATGGACGTCACCAAAGGACAGGACACCTCGGCGGAGCAGGCTGCGTCTTTGTTTGGAGCTCCAGAGCTGGAGAGTCAAACGAGACCCACTGGACGGGGAGAGAAGAGGAATAACCACTGTAAAATCATCACTGGGGTACGTGCAAGGAGGCAACTACCTCTACCTCTACGTACCTACTCCATGTCTAACCATCTAACTCGTCTCTGACTGAAGGCCACATGTTGTTATTCACTTCCACACTCTTAAAGTAAAACATGTCTTGCTGCTCCGTTTACCTTCATTGTCAAAAGCAGCTTTACTATAGTGTTTATGTGGTGTTCTCAATAAACGTTATATAGTAGTCTATTTGCTATTTGTATCTATAAAAGGTGTGTTGCTGTGACGGTAGGAGCATACCATGTGTCTATAAACTTGAACTGTGTCCATAAAATCAATTAGATTCTGAGTTTATAGTTGAGAGCTGGAACGATTAGTGAGTCGATCGACAACAACAAATATGTGTTCTAAATAATAATATTATACTATTTTGGTAATTGATTAATTGTGTCAGTCGTTTTTTAATACAAAATATAAAAAAGTGCAGAAAATGTCATTATTAACCAATTTCTTCAATTAATAAAAAATCCTGTATTTCTTTGTCGAATATAATTTTAAACTGGAAATCTTTCAGGGTTTTTTTTGGGGGGGTTTTAAGATGTCGATTTGGTTTGAGGGCTGCAGGGTGGTGGGGAGCCTCACAGCAAGAGGAACCCGGGTTCAAATCCCTGTCTGCGCAGTCCTTCAGTGTGGAGTTTGCACGTTCTCCTCGTGTCAGCGTGGGTTCCTTCAGGGTTCTCCGGGCTCCTACCACAGTCCAAAGACTTGCAGCTCAGGATAACTGGACTCTAATTTGTCCATAGGTGTGAATGTGAGCCTGAATAGTATGCTGGTGTGCCCTGCCTTCACCTTTAGGCATCGGCTCCAGCGCCCCGCGACCCTAAATCGGATAACCGGTTGTGATGATGGGATGGGTTTGGATGAGAGGCTTTTACACATTTATTATGACAAGGCATCGACTACATGATTTATTAATCACCAGGCATCCCAACACACAGTCTCATTGTTTACTCTTCGTGTTTTCCACAGCTGTCAAAGAGTGGAGACTGTCAGTGTGAAGGTGCAAACCAAATGTTTTCACTCCAGTGCAAAAAGACAGAGGCCAGAAGAGTCTCTGCAGGTGGAGAACATCACGTCATTGTTATTCAACAGAAATGGAGCTTTACGACCAACGATTGTGATCCAAAAGAGTGACGTTTCAGCTAACAATTGGAGAGCAATGCAATAGTTAGTGAAAGAGTGAAAGAGATAAGTCTCAGAGTCGCAACTAGAGATACTTAAATTCAGAAATAATTGGAGAGTTAACACACCTTTTAAACTATTTACTAGCAAACTGAAGCGCACTGGTGTTTCAGCTGCTGTCTGCTTGGCACTGATTAAATACACATGTGGCAAAGTCTAGACACTAATATACTCTTTCCTGTCATACATCAGCCACTGTACAGCTGTTTATAATTGTGATGTTGGGACTTGATGTACTGCGGGGTTGTTTATGATATTGTGAATAGATGCTTGCAACACCTCAAACATTAGGACGACGCATTCCCTTTTTCAGACACGTCAAAGAAAAGTTGAATGCTTTTTGTTCATCGTCGTAGTTTCATTTGAACCCAACAGTCTAATCAGGCCTTCACGGTGTAGACACAAAGAGACAGAACTGAAGGTAGTCAGAGAAGCTTCCACCAGACAGACTGTTTACTTTCACAACCCACGAAAACCACGTCTTTCTCAAGAGCCTTGTCCAATGCAGGTCTCTCTCTCTCTCTTTCTTTCTTTCTTTCTCTCTCTCTCTCTCTCTCTCTCTGTGTGTGTTTGGAGTCTCCCAGACACACGTAACAGCATGTCTTCATACCCGTCTAGGCTTTCTTGTTTATGTGAATTAAACTACATGGATTACTCAAGGATGATAGTTCCCACAATCCTAATTTCATGGCTGACTGCACACTACCACATATTTTGGAATTAATAAATGAAAGGGCATGAATGAGTCCAGCATGAAGATATATAATCTGTTGAGTCAGAGAGTTGTAGTTGTCGTAAAACAAAGGAAAATAAGCCACAACATAACTCGTTCTCTGAGTATATCAACAATGGTTTAACCATTTAAGTGTGGTCTGTTGTATTTATGCGTCTTGTTAAGCTTAATCTTAAATCTTAGTTTTGAAAAATGAACAAAGATATGGTTTTCTCTATTGGAAAAAAAAAGGATTTATATTCGATATTTTAAGCGATATTTTTTTATGATAATGCAATTACAAAATATGTTATTGTGTTGAAATCATATTGACATGTTGTGAAGTGCAATAACGTCATCTGACAGACAGACTCAAATATCACAGAAAACCAGACAATATATTTTTGGTGTCAGGAGAGGAGTACGTCAACGTCATGTGATGAGGAAGCGTTTACAGTTCCCCTTTCAGAAGTAGCTCGTGGTCCTCCAGCCCGGTCCCAGTAGGTGATGCCAGGATAAATCTGAGTGTCCTCAAGATGGTAAAATAGATTAAACATGTTTTGAAAGGACTGCCTTCAAACTCCACACAAATTAAACAACCAAGCTAACCGCTGCAGGCCGGGTGAACACCCACCTCTCTAAATAAACAGATACAGAGCTCTTTGAAACGCCCCTCGAGTTACCAACCCTCCTCCCCAGTGAGCGGCCAGAGTCGAGCTTCTGATGAAGAAGCAGCTAGACATACGTCCTTCTTTCGCTTTTCAACTACAGATGGCCAACACCTACATAGTTGTAGATGGTGGAAAAGGTGGAAATGATTGTTTACACTGGGAAGGGTAAAAATAAATAACAGTCCCACCCGCGCTCAGCGCTGCCAGAACCTTATTCCATCTTAAATGAAGATAAACTCTTACCAAAAGTAAAATAATAAATGAATCCAATAAAATAAATAACACTAAACGTCCTGTGCTCTGTGAGCCACAGTGGTGCTTTGAGCTAGTAAGTGCTAACATCAGCATGCTAACATGCTCACGTTCTGATGTTTACCGGGTTATGTTTCTCATGGTCACCATCTCTCATTAGAGTTTTAGCATTTGCTAATTACCAGCAGTGTTGGGGAGTAACGGAATACATGTACCGCCGTTACGTATTTAGAATACAAATTATGAGTAACTGTATTCCGTTACAGTTTAAATAGATGGTATTTAGAATACAGTTACATTGTTAAAATCAATGGATTACATGACGGTACTTCTCTGTTTCACGAGTTTATTCACACTCTAAATCAGGGGTGCTCAGTCGATCGCGGCGACCTGCCAGTCGATCGCGGCGTAGTATTGGCATGACATTAAAAAAATGGTGCCCGCCCCGCTGTAACTTTCTCTATAGCTCTATAGCGCCAGATTATAGCAGAAGCATGCCGTCTCTACGTGTCGCGTTCACAGTCCTCTGGCTTGCGCGCAGCGGGCGGAGCAAATAAAAAGTCACTAGCACCCTCCCCCGCCCCCCCCCCCCACACACACACACACCCTCCCACCCCCCCACCCCCCGCAATTGGAGGTGATCCAGAAGATGATGGCTTCTGTACTTTTGCGACAGCACAGATGACAAGTTCATCACCAGAGGAAGAGGTGCAGAGGTACCTCCACGCTCCAGACAAGTCATTGGCTTCATTGAAGATGTATGCAATGATCAGAGCCCTCTTCATAAAGTACAATACTACTATGCCATAGTAGTGGCAGGGGGATTCTGCCTGTGAACCTAAAGTAGAACTTTAGGTTCACAGGCATTCGCAGGCAATGCATGGACATTGACAGCCTAATTTCTGTGTAAAATCATTTGTTATCTTTTTTCATTTGACATTTGTATAAACACCTTTTGTCATATCACCTTTTGTCACCTTTTTGACCTATAACGTTGACATTTTGGATTGGTTTTTGCTGTTAGCCTTTGTTACATTACCAAGAAGTAATGTTTTTTTGAGTTAAACATTGTTTCATGTGGGCAAAATGATATTTGATGGCATAGTTTTAAAAAATATATATATTTTGCCATCATCACATTCAGTTTGAGCTTAGGTTTCGTTTTGATGGACAATTGTTAGTGTGTCATTTTTCACAGCTGAGATCATAAAGAAACTGAAAAGAGAACATTTATTAATTCTTTCTTTTTTTACCAAGTAAAACATATTTTGCGTTAACATACTCTTATAGTCTTTGTTCCTCTAAAGCAAATTATAATACAATACAATTACACTTTCAGGGAGACTTCTCTAACACATTCAGCCAGTTGGAACAGAAGGACACCCCAGCATAGGCCTTTTTAGTTAGCAGGATTTTAAGGCCGCATTCCTACACTTATAAAATGCAATTAAATGTGGAAGTAATCCAAGTATTCGGAATACAGTACTCAGAATAGTTAAGGTATCGGAATACGTTACAGATTACATTTTTATTCATGTATTCTGTATTCTGTAACGGAATACATTTTGAAAGTATCCTTCCCAACACTGATTACCAGTAAGCACAAAGTACAGCTGTGGATTATGGAGAACACATTAGTTTGTACTAGGTATTTATTTACAAAGTGTTGAAGTAAATCATTTACTCCAATGGAAATTTGACAGAGGGCTCTCAAGTTTTGAAGACAGGCAAGCGTGAGACATATCCATCAGTACTAGTAGCCCATTTCTTTTTTTTGTTTGGCTGATAAGTGGCACCTTATGTTGGCGCTGCGGCACATTGAAACATTAAATAGCTGAGAGTTTTTTTCAGCGTGAGAAATACGATGTGTGGCGGGAGTGCGGGAGTTAAGACCGAAATGCGTGAGTCTCACGCTCAATGCGTGACACTTGAGAGCCATGTTGACGTGAGGAAGGTTGTAGGCGTCGTCCTGTGGGGGAAGGGCTGCTCGGTGACGTAGTGGCTAGCACTGTCACCAAGCAAGAGGGCCCGAGTTCGATCCCTATATCCCGGCTTTGCATTTTCTCCCCGTGGAGACTCGTAAGTGTGAAGGTGAGCGTGAATGGTCGCCTGTCTCTATGCTATGTGAGACAGTGGTGACTGGTGACCTGTCCAGGGTGAACCCTGCCTTCGCCCAATGTCAGCTGTTATCGAGTTCAGCGACACCTGGAACAGGGAACATGAACCTTCAGACTGAATTTCATGGAAAATCATCCATTAGCTGTTGAGATGTTTCAGTCTGGAACAAAGTAGTGGACCGAACAACTAAATGTGTCCATCCATGAACAACAATGTGAGGTTAGATTAAAAACCTAAACACTTAGAGCGAGCTTCTGGTTGATAGGACTCCTCAAAATGTGCTGATTTGTGGCTTCTGTCAATGATCGAGAAGTCGGTTGCAGTAAGTTAAAAGTTTGGTCACAGTGCTCGTTGCTGAAACTGGAGTGCCAGGAGAACACAGTAAGCTACTACCATCAAAAGATTGATTATTCAGTTTTCACTTCCATTACATTTGAAGGTATATTTATTAACAGCTATCAGGTAAAATGGTTGGTTATGACGCATTATTTAAAGAAAATTGTTGATCATTATTCATTTTGAATTTATGGAGTCTTATGAAAGTTTAATCTATCCGTGGTCATGTTTGCTTGCAGTCCAGCTACATGTTATTTATGACCTGTAATCTTCAACAAACGTCCTGACTTTTGTTCTGTTGATTTCAGGTTGTGCTGCTGTGCTTACTGGTGGTCATTCTGGCCGTGGTGTTTTCACTGAGAAAGAGCAGCGATGAAAAAGGTAAGGACTGACGACCCTCTGGATTTTACCACGTGAGCATGTTTTTTAATCTGTTTTGAGATTTGAATGGTTTACCAATTGTATTTAGTCTAATTTAAGAAATGCAATGAAGCAATTTTTTAAGCTACAGGGATACACAACGTGATCTTTTTTGAGAAATACAACAACAAAAAGAGAATAATGAGTCCGATGTAGATGTGCTTAATTCTTGAGTGTTGGTGATGTTGTTGAGCACTCTGCTGCTGAATGACTTCTTGTTGTGTCTGGAATCAATAAAACATTAAACTAACTAACTGATCTATTCAGTGGACACTAGAAAGCATTCTCCTTCGGGATTATCTTATTTTTCAGAAGAAAAATAAAACTACCATCAAAATAATGGAGAAATAATCATATAAAAACACACACATATGGGCCTTAATGTGTACAATGTGTGCAGTGCTGCTCCAGGAAATAGGCACTAACTGTTGAGCCCCATTCACATGGATTGCTATTCCCACAGATATGATATAACCTAATTCTCAAAACGGCTTTCATTCACCACACAGAGCGTGGATGAAGATATGTTGGTTGCAACTTGAGAGGCAGACTGAAATAACTCACTTGGGTTATATTTCGTAGTCCCTATTCAAGAAAAGGCTGATGAAAATACAAGGTGTAAGTTGTAAGTCATTGCGAGCCTCACCACCCCCAGTAAGTGTACACATAGAGCCTGCAGTAGATCACTCACAAACTCTGGAAGTATTTAGAGCAGCAGTAAATAAGAGTCACGTTACCAACCAGCCAGTCGGGGGAAAGCGATACGGAGGTGAATGTCATCCACCTCCGATGTGTTCACAGGAGGGGGGGGGGTGCATGTGTTGTTGTTTTCACCCGCTGTCATAAAGCACGTCTTTAGCACATATTTAAGCAGGACAGGAATGTTCACCCGAGGTCGGCATGTCTTCTGCAGCTACAGATTTCCTCCGTTTGGACGTGGGCAGCGGTGCAGTGTGCTCTTTGTTGCAAACCGCCGTGCCCAAACACGCCTCTTCCATTTCGGGGGCAGCGGTGGTGACTGTGGCCGACCGTCGCCAGCCTGGGCGGGGTGTGCTCTCTGCTGTGGCATCCCCCCTTTAACTTATATTTCCCACTCGCCGAACATGAAAGCCATATGGGGAGGATACATCTTGACTCTGCACTCTCCCAGATTCTTATTTAGCTGTTTTTCACATGCAGCTTTGTTGGAACGTACATCTTAACGCAGCTTTCTCGGTGAGGCCTTTGGGCGCAGATTAAAGGAAATGAAAATAACCCAGGACTCTACTTCTTCCTAGAGGCTCACAGTGTGTAGTATAAAACGCTGAGAGCGGGTTTTCCCGTGGATTACAGACCACGGCAACTCGTCTCCTGAGACGGAGCATCCCTGTATTCGGTCCAAACCATAGTGGGGGAGGCAGCGGGGAGGGGCTTTCTCACCGGCGTGCTAAGACTCCCTCGCATGCGTCCAGTTAGACTTGACAGATTGTTTCTGGAGGACCGTTGCTGGAAAGGTGAACGAGGTGGTCCTTATACTGTGGGAAGGTTCTTGAGCATGACATAGTCTGGAGAAAATATGAGTCATACTAATATTTGTATTATTGTGTTCCAAGTGCCTGACAAATACTCAAAGATTTACTTCACTACTATCACACTTTATTGCAAGACCAAAATGAGAAGCACTAGTTTTAGTTTCCCTCTTTTTCCACATCAAAAACCCAGCGTCCTCCTTACATCCCAGATGTTGTGTTTCTTTTTTTTTGAATACGTCTTAAAGCGAGCTGCAGACTGTAGACACTGTTCACCTTCACCCCACGGTATTGGACCACAAGGAGGAGGGTAGAAGTTAGATGTAGGATTCAAAACTCATTCTTTGGTAATGTAAACAAAGGTTGTATCCAGTGAAAACTAAACTCACTTACTATGACAATGCTGTGCTAGCTCCTCACAGCTAATGATCAAGTAGTGTTGTTTATGCTAGATAAATGCTAATGTTGGTGTGTCTGCTGGATGTGTACATAGTTTGTCTGTTTGCAGGTTTAAAATAATAGGCCCGTGTTATAGGTGTTGTAGTTCAGATGATGTACATTAAATGAGTCAAAGATAGTGATGTCTCTTGTTTCACATGAATGAATGACCTCAGTTGATAAATATGACGTGGCCACACCTCTTTAAAAAAAAAAAAGCAGTGTTACAGTTTTTATTTCTCCAGGTTTTGTTGCACGAAAATAATTCTGTCCAGCACTAAATCTGATTTAAAAACGTGACGTGTGTAGCCTTAGTTCATGGAGTCTGCCAGTGTGTGTTATCCATTTATGCTTTTACACAACATATTCATGTGGTTCTCAGAGTTGTGCTCTCTTCTATTTCCAAAAACAGCGGAAAGCCTTCACTGGCCACAAGGCACAGAGGAAACATTCAGTCTCTTTCTGGGAGGAATCAGTAGAGAACTATTTGGCAAAAAAATGACTCATTAATGCTATTTGATTTGGCAATAATGGCCTTGAACACATATTTCCTCAGATGGGATCCTATGTGTACACAAGATCCTCTGCCAAAGGTTAAAATAGTTATTTTACACAACATATTTTTGTCTGATGAGTTTTCCATCAACATATGATTGTTTCCTTCAGTTGTCAGTGCTGTCAATCAAACTGGGCCCAGCCACGCCCACACAGGGGAACTCTTAAAGGCCACAATGAACCACTTAGAGGGCTCTTTTGACAGAAATGGAATATAATGTCAACAAGTATTTTCTTCAGTTTGTAATAACCTGAAATAAGAATTGTTGTGTTTGTTGTTACCTTAGAATAGTTTGTTTTTCTTTAACATAGTCAGCTGCTTCTCTGAGTCGGCTATGTTGCTCCTTCCATGTTTCTACAGTAGCCCAGAATGGACAAATCAAACACTGTTTTAGCAATCTACCCTTGTTTATTCAGTTTGTTTAACTGTTTTTTTGCTGTCTGTTTTTTGACACTTTTCATGCTGCCGTCTTGGCCCTAACTTCCTTGCAAAAGACATGTTGAATCTCATTGGGAAAATATCTTTTTTTTTTTTTTTTTTTTAAAGAAACTCACTAATTGGAGATAGTTTTTTAGGGGCCTATAAGGTTTCTCGGCTCAGTCAATGTGTTTCTTTTCACTGACTTAACACTCCTCTTTTCCAGCTGATGGGGAGCTCTGGTTGCAGGCCGCAGATGAGGAACTTCCACAGCCACGGTGTCCACCTGGGTAATACAATACTCTGGTTCGGCTTGTTCTGTGAGAACTGATGTGGTTTTAATAGAAAACAATACCTCAAATCTCAGCTAGCCTAGTGAGGATTACAGCAGCTCCTCTCCGCTCTGAGAATGAAGCTTTTCTTCTGTAACTCCCACAGTGTTCCTGAGTTGAGCCCATTGTTCCTCGTAGTGCTCAGTGGAAATTAAACTGTGACCACGGAGAAAAATAGAAAGACTTTTCTGTCACTGTCTGTCTTGTAGCAGCGTGTAACCCAAACACACAATTCTCTTTTCATGGTTGGTTTTTTGGAGAAATAAACTGTTTCTATGGAAACCAGGCTAATGACTGAGCAATAGGGCATGTGATGGTGAGTGTATGTGTGTGCGTGTGTAAGTGTTTCTGCTTTGCTGAGGGAGTAACCCCAGACAGTGTCATTACATGATGGAAAAGAAAACCTGTGGCTCCATCTAAGCTATTTTAAGAAAAGAAATGTTTTATTTTCATCTCAACGTCACTCATTGTCTCGGGTTTGTCTCGGCTGTTTCTGTTGGTTAACCACATTTTATTTAATGAAAACTTAACACACAAAGAGGATGCTCTTCTCAAAAGTGCTGATTGAAAAAAAAATGTCTCACGTATACATTTTTAATATACAATTATTGTGTATTATTATAATATTATTAATTCATGTGTAACATCTTTAATTAATTCCTGATTTAATGCTCCAATTAGATATCAATTATTGGAATTATTTATAAAATAAAATTTACAATAGCTGTTTCTTCTTTAATGTATTGACAATAGATGAACGACAGCGCGTAACATGACGCATCATTTAACGGCATCCTGCACTACTTGACGCTGTTCGATACTTCTGGTTGATATTCAATACGTTCCCCTATGTAACTACAATATTTTGATATTGGTATAACAAATCACACATTGTAAAGCATTAACATGTTACTCTCGCAGATAATTGAATTACTGTAGTGCTCCCAATGAAAAGGACCATGCCTTGCTCCGTGAAAAACAGACATCTCTTCGTCTTTGATTTAGGATCTGAGTCACATGTCTCTTCCTGTTCTCCTCCTCTTTGTGTTTGTTTGGTCTGGGATTAAACTTTTTTCCTCTGACCCGTTCAGTCAAAGAGCAGCTTTGTAGTCTCTACACAGACCTACTGTAAAACACTGCTGCTGCACTCCTGGGGCCAAAGATATCCATGTCTCCTGCTGAGTAATTACTCCGTTTCCCATTCACAAAAGCCCCTCAATGTCCACTTAAAGCACCTTTCTTCCTCTCTGTGCTCCCACACAGCTTCTCCAGGTCACCTCTCATCCTGGTGTCCTTGGACGGTTTCAGGTCGCAGTACCTTGAAGATCACAGCAGCCACCTTCGTGTGATCAACAAGTTACGTAAGTCACTGACATCGTTGACTCCACAGTTTGTCACGGTTTACTGAGCATCCCGGTGGGACTGAACTTTACTGTGTTGCAGGAAACGACGGAACAACGACGCCGTACTTGAGGTCCGTTTATCCCACAAAGACCTTCCCCAACCATTACAGCATTGTAACTGTAAGTCTTTTCTGAGTCAGGGGTTGGTTTAATGGACATTCAGTAACCCCCTGTTTCGTTTCTCCTTTTTCTCCTCTGTGTCTCCTGTCTCTCCTCAATGTCTCCTCTGTTTCTCCTCTGTCTTGATTGGTTGATTCCCTTCACCTGCCCTCAGCCATGCCTCTGTCTCCTTGATTGGTTAATTCCCTTCACCTGCCCTCAGTCGCTCCTGTCTCCCTGATTGCATCATGCCGTACACCTGTGTTTTTCCTCCTATATATTGTGCCAGTCTTCCCCTTGGCTCCTGTCGGTTTGTTGTCTTTATCTCAGACCCCGTTTAAACAATGGGAAAATGCATATATTTTCATGAGTTTTGGCCTTTCATTTACACGAAAACTGAGGTTTTATCACGGGAAACGATCATTTCTAAAAACTCCGGCCAAAGTGGAGATTTCTGAAAACTCAGTTTTTGTGTTTGCGTGTGAACTAGGTCAAACAGAGTTTTAGGATGTCAAAAGTCACAGTATGCGACTAAAAATGCTTCACGTCATGTGAGCGTCCTATGCGGACGTATGCGGACAGCGTATTTCTGCGGGTTCATATGAACAGAAACTTTTTTTTAAACAACCTTGTGTGTACAACGTTATTTTTGAAAACGGAGAGGCAGAAATATTTGTTTTTGTAAATACCCGGCTATGTGTAAATGTGGCCTCAGTCTCGTAGTGTCTCTGTTTCGATGTCTCACTCTCAGTCTTTGTTTGCATGGTGATTATTGTGTTTTTTGTTGTTGCTTTCAAGCAAGAGTTTTTATGTTTTATCTTTTTCCGAAGTAGAGTTTTTTTGGGGTTTCACTCAAACCTGGAGTCCACACTGGTTTTCTGAACCTGAGGCTTACCTGTGAAAACCTATGACAAATTCACTATTAGCTAATGATTATTATAACCAAATGTGCATTATTTGTTTATTTCTCACGTAGATTACTATCTAATTGACATCTACATATTTAATGTGAAAAATATTTACTGAATTGTATTGACTGTTTCTAAATGTGATGGCTTCATCCAGTGTTCATTAGTCTCCATCCCTAGCCACTAGGACAGTTTCTCCTTGTTTGAGTAGACTACACAAGGTAGCTGAGGAACACCATGTTTTTCTGATGCATCTTAGGAAGTCACAAGTAAAAAATGGTTAGAAACCATTTATGTTAACCATTAACAATGTAATGCATTTTATTAGCTTATTTCATCTTTAAAATAAATGTTTTTATTCCAACCTGATAAATAACTACAGCTGTCAAATGAATAGAGTGGGCTACAATGTGCAATATGCCACTTGGGAAAATACCCACAAAAGTTATTATTTTTTGCACTATAATAAATATTAAATATGAATTGGTGCTTTCATTCAGTGTCTCCTCACAGTAGCATAGCTGTTACAGTGGAGGTTTAATGGCTTATCTTAGCTTTCGGACAAGAGCAGCAGCAGAACTGAGGGGCTTACACAGTGTTTTTTACCTCTCTTGGTCGAGCTGTGGTTACCAGTTATACATAAGAGAGGCGACATCATCGCTTTTAATCCACAGAATAGAAACAGCTTAACGTGACTTGTTTTCCTCTACAGGGTCTTTATCCTGAATCTCATGGAATCGTGGACAACAAGATGTACGATGTGAGCCAAAACGCTTTCTTCAGCTTGAAAAGTGCGGAGAAGTTCAACCCAAAATGGTACCATGGAGAGCCTGTAAGTAAATATGTGCCACTTTGATATTATATACAAAGGTGGAGATGTACTGCTCAGTCAAAAACTGTAACCTAATAACACCTTCCCATTCCAGTTTCAAAGGGAGGTCTTTTAAATCTCATTCCTCAACTGTGTGACAGGCCACTCATCTAAAATAATCCATGCAGCAGCCGTATAACTTTCCAGGAGTCAAGGAGAAATAAATGAGCGATGACTCCTGGAATTAATGATTTGGTAATAAACTAATACAACACAAAATACAAAATACTTCTACCGATCAGTATAATAGGTATTGATTCAACACAAAGATATGCAGTTCTATGTCCATCCGTTTTGGTTGGGCTGTGAGGGATTACACGTTTATCCTAATGACCTGAACACTGTTGCTGATGAGATGCACTGAGACGAACGAATGAGGTATTAGTCTGCAACAGTTCAGTCTTTCTGAATTATTCAAGAACACAGATGAGACTCATCTCCCCTTGTTTTACATTCTTTCTTTTGTCTCCTCTCCTTTCCTCTCGTGTCTTGTTCACTACCGTCTCCTTTTCTCCTCTCCACTTATTGCACCCCCTCTCCTTTCATCTCCTCTCCATTCCCCTTATCTCTTCTCCTTTCCTTTCCTCTTCTGTTCTTTCCTTCCCCTCCCCTCCATCTCGTTTCTATTCTGTTCCTCTTCTTTTATCTCCTCTCCTCTCCTCTGCTCATCTCCTCTCCTATTCTCCTCTCCTTCCCTCTCACCTCCTCCCCTCTCCTTTCCTCAGGTCTGGATCACTGCCATGCGTCAGAAACTAAAAGCAGGAACCTTCTTCTGGCCGGGCTCAGATGTAAGAATCAACGGCTCTTTCCCAGACTTATACAAGTCGTATGACAGGTAAGAGTGATGCTGTTTTAATCTAAAGAAGAATATCAATTAGCAACATTAGTGGTGTTTAAATTATGTTTGTTTCTTTGTGAACAGGAACATTCCTTTCAAGCAGAGAGTGACCACACTGTTTGAATGGCTCGATTTACCCCAGGGAGAAAGGTATCACACATTCATTATCACTCAAATATTTTACGTTGTAAGTCACCACTGATCATGCTTTCTGAACTGTTGTCTTCGTAATGTTAGACCTGACTTCTACACGTTGTACCTGGAAGAACCTGACTCCTCAGGACATCGTTATGGACCAGCGAGCAGCCAGGTTGGTCCGGCGCTAAACATTAAACATGCAACGATCCGCTGGTTGTTCATTGCAGTAGATTACTAGAGATCTTGGCACACCCAGCACTTTATTTTCCCACACTGACAACCTGCTGGAAACTCACTTTGGTCACTTCCTTGTGTTCATGTTTTATATCCTCTGTATACTTAGTATTTTAGTATTAGTATTTAGTATTGTTATTGTGTTTTATCTTGTATTTTTGTTATGCTCTAATGTGCACCGCTGCTGTGATCCTGAAAAGTCCCCACTGTGGGACTTATAGAGGATTATCTTATTTTATCTTATTACCTTCAAGAAAAACAGACAAGACCGAACAAGTACATGAAACTCATACTTCTTCCTTGGAAACAATAGTCGGACAGAATTCCGGTTATGAGCCATGCTGACTCATCATTTTAGTCCATTGAATGTGCTTGTTGTGTATTTGCTGGAGCAAGTTATTGTTGATGTGTTTACTGGATGGACTTACAGTTCCCCCGACTATTGTTGTCGTGCAGCAGTAACGCGTGACATCTGTAGAAGCTTTACATGATGTTGTGCCTTCAGGTCCTTGAGGCCTTGGGAAATGTGGACCAGATTATGGGCATGCTAATGGATGGCCTGACGCAGAGAGACCTGCACCACTGTGTCAACGTTATAATCCTATCGGACCACGGTGAGACGACGACACGGCCTGCACACATGCTGAGATAGTCTGTCCTTTTACTCATTAACTCCATTAACTTCTAATTCCTTAAATTCTTTTGAAATGTACAATGACATTTTTTGGTACAAACACAAGTTATTCAGAGGAAAGTGTATGTTCTTTCTCTTTTAGTCTTTCTCTTTAGGTGTTTAAAAAATAAGTTGTGAATGTGCACTCACACAAACTCAGGTCATCCCACTAGATTTACACAGTAGTGAGATGTAGAGTGGTTTTAAAGCCTGTGTGCCAGGCTTGTGTGTTTAACTTCTTTGTGTCACTGCACCTGTTACATGAGCCAACGACAGTTTCGTGTGAGAGGGAAATCTGTTGAAAAATGAGTGTGTTAACTGGGAGTAAACTGTTAAAAACTATTCTCAGGGTGTTCTGTGACGAGAGGTTTCTCTTGACATCTGGAGACCATATGCTTAGTCTTGTAATTAGGTATATTAAAGATAAATGTTTAGGAATGCGTGGTTCAGCGGCGATGCCCAGTTATCTTCATCATTATAACATTATTCCCAAAAGAAGCTAATTGTGCTGTCCTAGTTAGTTTACAGCAAGCCATCGAGGACAAGAAAGACTTATCAGAGCTCACAGATCACACAAATACAGATCTGTAAATCTGCTGTTAAACCGTGGAACTGAAAACGTATGAGCATTTCTGACGAGATAAACCGTTGTGCCCCTCCAGGGCAAAACATTCAAGACACGTCATACACATACACAGTAGAATGACGGATTACGGTCCTCAACTTCACAAAGCTACAAATTCAAACACAGATCTCCATCATATATGAATAGAAAATAATAAGAACACATGCATGTATTCTATACAGGCATGGAGGAGGCCTCCTGTGAAAAGGCAGCATATGTGTCCACCTACTTGAACAAAACGGATGGCTTTGCCGTCATCCAAGGCGCGGCTGCTCGCATCAGACCCAGTCGCCTCCCAGAAGATTACTTTTCCTGTAAGTTGCTGTCGATAACCCCCGACTTCCCCTTCCTCCCAGCCTTGCAGCATCACTCAGTGTCAGCTTGTGTGAAACCAGTGTGGCTGACCCTGTCCTTGTGTTTCCCTCCTCAGTCGACTATGAGGGTCTGGTGAAGAATATGTCGGTATGCAAAGTATTCCAAATGTGACTTTTGTATTGATAAGAAGAAAGAAAGATTATCTGCTCGCTTGACCTCACGTCAAACATTCCCATTCTCCCCGTGCTGTGGGTTGACCCTCTGCTGTGTCTGTTCTAAAGTGCAGGACCGCTGACCAGCCGATGAGGCCGTACCTCAAAGAAAACCTCCCCAAAAGGATGCACTTTGCTAACAACCGGCGTATAGAGAGAGGACACCTCTACATGAAGCAGGGGTGGCAGGCAGCGCTGTAAGTCACCAATCAGGCCACGCATTTCACTCTGGGAGGTCATCAAACTTTGTCAGCAATGACGTAAACATAACAGGCCGACATTAAATACAGAAATGTATTCAGCCAAACTCCTTTGAGGTTTGTCAGTTTGAGCTTGGAAATGTATTCTTGAGCTTTATGACCTGATACAAATGCATGTTATCAAGTGACACCCGATGATGTCATGAGTCTGCCAAAACACTCTTAAATGTCTCTTCAACCAACACTGAAAAGGGAGTAACCGTAGTTTATCCCAAATCTCAACAATGTGTCCCGCAGACCCAGGGAGCTTAATGACCTGGCCCAGCTGTGGCGCAACAAATCACTCAGGCCACGCCCACACGGAAAAGCCAAGTCTTGAGTCAGCTCCGTTCCCTGAAGGAGAACATTAGAAGTGGTTGAAAACCTAAACGCTGTGTTACACACATTCAGTTGTCCTCTGTTCCTTTAAAAAGACATAAAAGAGCATTCTCCAGACTGCTAAAACTAAATGTCGGAGAGCTGACCAAGCTGATTTATTTTGTAGAATACAATGTTCCTTTATGGTTTTCACATAAAATGCAATACTCTGTGTCCGACTTCCTAGGCCAGTGGCAGCAATGGCCTGTCAGCAAAAACTCTTTCTGACCGACTGGCAAGACTTTTAATAACTAACCGGTTATTTGTGTTCCATTATTAGTCTATGATCATTTAATGTTCAGCAGAGTTGCAAAACTATCTTTACCGCTCATGTAATTTAATGACAATCTTCAAATTTAAGGACAAAGTTAGAAAACAAAGGATGACCTGAAACTATTTATTTAGCTTGGTGGAAGACTAAAATACAAAGATTAAATAATCTCACGGAATTCACAGTTCATATGCACGAGAAGTAACCAGAGTGTGTTTATGTGTTTATGAATGTAAATGTCCGGTGATGGGGGGGAAAGCTTTCTTCGGCCACACAGAAGTTGAAGCATTTACAGTAATTAGAGTTAGTCATCATTTATAATGAATGAGGCATTTATGTTGGACAAGAGCTGTACAACTTGTTTGATGGATAGCAACCATGTAATCATGGGAAATGGTTTCAGGCTGAAGAATGCAGTCCACTTTAATATAGTTGCTGTGCAGTATGGCTTTCTCTTTAGCTGATAGAGATTCTGATTCGCCTGACATTGAAATTGTAATTGAATATGAGATGAAAACACAGAACTATCAGTGTGTTTGTGACTTTGTCCCTCTATTCCTCTCTTGACTTTGTGTTTACTTGAACTCCTCAGATAAAATGTTTCTATTCTTTCCCGACAGTAACCGACAG